>VWZL01000314.1:1116-24365 GCA_013396915.1 Stercorarius parasiticus | reverse complement strand
CAGCCTCCTCTTCTCCAAACTAAACATGCCCAGTTCCCTCAGCCTCTCCTCATATGGCTTGGTCTCCAGACCCCTCACCAGCTTGGTAGCTCTCCTCTGGACCCACTCCAGCACTTCAATGTCCCTCTTGTACAGAGGGGCCCAGAACTGAACACAGTACTCAAGGTGAGGCCTCACCAGGGCCGAGTACAGAGGCACAATCACCTCCCTACTCCTGCTGGCCACGCTATTCCTGATACGAGCCAGAATGCTGTTGGCCTTCTTGGCCACCTGGGCACAACTGCTGGCTCAGGTTAAGCTGGTTGTCCACCAGCACCCCCAGGTCCTTTTCTGCCGGGCAGCTTTCTAGCCACTCTTCCCCAAGCGTGTAGCGTTGCTTGGGGTTGCTGTGACCGAAATGCAGGACCCGGCACTTGGCCTTATTAAACCTCATACAATTGGCCTTGGCCACTTGGCCACTTATAAGTATCTAAGAAGAAGGTAACAATAACTGTATTTTTCCCTCCCTCGTCTCTGTGCTAAATTTTGTACTGAGTCTAAAAGCATAGGCTTCTTTTCTTTGATTCTGCAAGGAACTGAGTTGATATACCAAAACGGGGGGGGTGGGAAGGGGCAGGGAATTCCAGGACAGTGAATGTGAAGAAATCAGTTTTTTACTTAGTTCTGATGTGTTTTGGAAATCATACACATTAGGGATAGATGCGCGAAGGCCAAAAGGAGAACTGCTTCTTTGAGATTTGCACGGTCCATTGCTTACACGTTTGCTCACAGCTGAACGCTTCCTACTTACCATTTTCGCAGCAGGCTCACCCTGACCAGCACTCGGGGCGGCTATTAATAACCCAACAGGACGGAAAGTTTTGCCATCAAAAATTACAAACAGCCTTGCTCGAGACATCATTTTTCTTAAGAGGGCTTCCAAGTTTTAACCATATTTCTGGCTTCGCAGAACACTTCACAGATTTCTGCGTAATCCTTGTGTGGGGGCCTTGCTAATCTCTGTTTGTGCCAATTTAATGCTTTTGGCTTTATGTGAAGAGGATATGGAGAAATAAAACGGTGTTTAATATCATTGGGAACTCAACAGAACAACAGACTTCTCTTCCAGTTATCCTTAGTTTATTGGAGAAAATGGATTCTTCAGTTCTTTTTCTATCTTCCTCCTAGGCCTCTCTAGGTCTCCTGGATGGAGGAGGCCCAAAATAAAATGAGGCTGATGCATCAACTGCAGAAAATTGGGACAAATTAATTGATGGTGCCAGTTTTCTGACACAATCCTTTTGTAATCTCTCTCTGTTCTACAGCTCTTCCCAAGTTCATGCCTTCCCTTCCTATCTTGCCCAGCTCCTCATTTTGTCACAAATTCCAGTGTTGTCTGTCAGTGCCACTGTGGCTCCTCTTTACTGAAGCATACTCATAAGATCATGTTGGCTGGTTAGATATTTATTTATCCTCTCTATTTATCTGGAATCACAAGACCTTCCAGTAGTGACATATCCCTAGCTTCTTTCCTTTGTCCCACACGACCTGGGCTTTGACTGTTCCTGCTCTACCTGAGGAAACTGGTATCTGGGCAGTAGTGTCCTGTATGGCTCTCAAACTCTTACCAAGAAGCCTTGATCGGCTTCTCATATTGTCCCAGTGATATTAATTTAATTTAGAACACATAAAGTATTAGGAAAAAACCACAAAAGGTAAGAGGATGGCAAACATGGGTACTCTTGAGCTACTGTAGAGCCCACCGCTGTTCTTGCTGACATTGATGGTATCTTTTCATCCGTGATTTGCCTGGGGCTGTGAGTGCTGTAACTCTACGGATGTTGACACTTAGCCAACAGCTCTGTAAATTAAATGCCCTTTACTTAACCCCAAACTCTTCAAATATGTCCAGTAAGGCAGCTCATTTCTTAAAAGAAGAATGTCCTTAGGCATTCAATATAAAACTCTCTGAAGTTAATTCCTAATGATTTCAAGAGCAATTGGATCAAACCTTTCTAGCATATCAACTATTTTAATCTAATTTCCTTTTATTTTTTTTTTGGTTTGTGGTGTTTTTTTCTTTCTTTTTTTTTTTTTTTGTGCATTTCATCATTTACTGAAGGGCTTCTAGGACCACAATGGAAAAGCAGCAAAAATCAGCCTTTTCTTTCTTGCGTTCTTTTCTTTTTTGTGTGTGTGATGAGAACCTTTTTGTATTCATCATTCATGTGATACTTCTACTTTCCAGAGAGGCTTCAAGTTAGATAGGATGTGTAGCACCTGTATACTCCCACCAGCATATAGCCAGCACCCAAACTTGCCAAACTAGAAGGTGCATTTGCTTGGCCTGGTCTCCTGTGGCTTTGGACCTAGTAAGCACAAACCATGGCCATTTTTAGCATCTCTAAGACAGACCTATTTGCTGTCGGTTTGCTTTAGGGTAAGCCAGGCAGGTGCTCAGGCAACGGTGCCTTTCTAAACAAAATGGGCTTGTACGCAACAGAACCTTGCACAGACTTCCACTCTGCCGCTGCCTCCACTGCTCTTCCCCCACCGTGTTCCCACACTGTGGATGCTTATTTTAAACTTTTTCTTTTTCCTTTCCCACGTTCTTGCTTCTTTTTGATAACATACATATAATTGTGAAAAAATAAAGGGGCCAAAGGTTTGCTTTTGGAGTGATGGATGCCTAGGACAGCTGGGTTTTACTCGAGATGGCAAGTCTTCTCTAGGATATGGCTTCGATTTTGTGGGCATGTAGTGATACTACAACTAATTTGCTTCTACTTTGTTTAACACCATGGAGACCACAGGGAGCTCAGCGTGTTACTGTGCTGTCCCCTAAAATAAATGACTAGTCCAAAATGCGCACAAGCAGTTAAGTTGAACAGTGCTGCCAAGGAGAATCTAACAGGAGTGTTTTAGAAATACACTTCCATCTTTCAAACTTGCCTGTGTTCAGTTCCTCCCATGTATTAGTCCTTGAAGTGTTTGAAACACAGGGTGCTCCTCATGTTGCACTTGGGGAAGAGTAAGTGGCAAGGCTGGTTCAACCAAGAGGTCGTGGCCAGCGAGTGGCAGATTGGTGAGCTGGATGGACACAAATGCCCATTTTTTTTTCCCTCTGCCTACTGCTTTGCCATTTTACCAGCCTGGCAGCCTGGTCCTTGATCACTTCTGTTTGCAAAAAAGGTGTGACCAAAACTTCATCTCATGCCACTATAGCTGATGTGAAAGCTGCATATAACACCTGAATTCAGGAGTATAAAAGACAAAGCTGTCTGAGTATGCTAACTTAGAAGTTTGTTTCATGTATGGGGACAAAATATACTACTTAGAAAGCAACATTATTTGGTTCAGCTCTGTTTTGGATTCATTGGGTAACATCAGTGAAGGAATTACACCAAGGTACTCAAATTAAAATCAGGCCTACATCATATCTACACCCAGAGTTATATTTGCCAATGTACAAGTATTTTGAGAGTCATGGGAAGTGAGCAGACCTTGAAAAAATATGGGTACTCCAAATGTTGATATCATTGCTATAAACTTTTTCATTGCTCTGGTATTTGGAGTACTCCACACTGTTTAATTTGGGCTATTAACATTCCAAATGAAAGTAGCAAGAACTCCACCATAAGTTTATCTTTCTTTGACTAATCTTAACATGCAACCAGGTCTTTGTCTAGCTTTCCAAGAACCACATGGTACAGTTATATTTCAGAAGCACATTATCTACACTGTCTGCTTTAGCCATTTTACTGACACTGCCTAAGCGTCCTCCTTGGAAGCACTTTCCTCTCTCCAGTGGCTATGTAGGGAATTTGCTCTGCTGATTTTTCTGTTCTGAATCAGAGCAAAATTAGCTCTTACAGTAGACTAAACCAAACGATGCCAGTATGTCCACCGGCGTCAAGATAGAGTTCTGATCCTTTAAATCTTATTCATGCAAGTAAATCAGCGGTGCTGCTTGTGGAGTGGAAGAGAAGTGAAGCTATGCTATTAAAGGTCAAGGGACCAGGGATTCAGAATATCACTGGCTTTTGCTTCACTCAGCCTTAAAATTCCCATGCTCAGCCCCCTCCCTCCATTGCTGTATTTTAGCCAATTTCTAAGTAATATTCCCAGCGCAATATAATCCTGAACTTCAAAGCAGGCTCTTATTTTTTTTACAGATGCAGTAAAGTCACAGTTATGAAAATAAATATCAGCTAATAATATAATAATGACGGAAAGGGCAAGACGCAATATAATCCAATCAAAGAGGGTCAGTCCAGCATTATTTCTTCACCGAATACTACATATAGATACACAGGCATGCAGAGGCACTCATAAAAACTGCTGCACAGGATCTACCCTTAGCTTATCCAGTCCCTTCACTTTATTATCTGCTGATGCAGTAAAGCTTTTTGGCATTAAGTTAATAAATGCAATGAATACTTATAAAAAAGATGCCAAAGAACAGGAGTTGAAAGAATCTTCTTTGCAACCACAGTTTCAGTTGGCTTCAGTGTATTTTCCTTTAACATTCAAATCTTCATGTCAGTGCGCAGGGGAAAGTTTGCATTTTCTTTGCCACAAACAATTACTAGACTGCTGTACTGACAGTGCAAGAAAAATGATGTTAGGTGAAGAAAAGAGGAAGGAAAGGACTATAATTATAAAGCGCGCATTTACAGCTTTCTGTATCTCTGATGCACACATTCTACTGCAGGGATTTCAATCCCTTTTTATTTCAGTAGTTAAGTTTCTTTGCTCTGAAAGGCCATGAAACGCATAAACACAAATCTAAGAGCAATATGTATGAAAATTACTGTAACACTGTAGGATGACAAAACTACTGGGAACAGCAGAAGAGAAGTCTCAGGGGGCTGGAACACCTGAAAAACACTTGAAAAAGAATTTATTTTTCCTGATTTTTATTGAAATTTTCTTTCAAACTTTTTTTCACATTTTTTGGGAAAAAAAAAGTAAATCTAAACACTTTCTATTTTAAAGAGTTTAAAAAATGGATAATTCTTGTGAAAAGGAGCATTTCGTGGAAAATTCCATCCTGTTGCAAAAATGGCTTTTGTCAAAAACAAAATCCACAGCTCTGATTCAAAAAATCAGCAAAGACAACATACCGAGAAGAGCACATTCCCCTTTCAGGACCCAGAAACTGGGACACTGGCCCCCATACACTTCTCAACACTTATGCAAGGACAGTCCCTTGCTGTCATCATCACAGTTACGTAGGTCTGCACACAGAATGCAGATAGCTGTACATCTGGGGTGGCGTGCGGATAAAATGCAATGCAGGGGAACAAAAATCTCTGGATGGTTTGCAAGAGTGCTTGTAGCATGCTGAATTTATAATTGTACAGCCTTTAAACTGAGGGAACTGAAATTCATGAGCTGGAAAAAGTAGATTTGAATAAACATTAATTAACACATTCACCTTTCCCACAAAAATAGTGGAAATTACTAGGAATTTCACTAATGTGTGCTCACTTGTTTCACAAAGCATAGATACCATTGCTATCCTCGTGTGTGCAGTACGTCACTTAAGGTTATCTTGTTTCAGTACTAAGTCCTGCAACAGATTCTTCACGATCTTTTTATTTAAGTTGGCCATTGTTTAAGTGGTACTTGGGCAAGTTTCATCTTGTTTCAGTAAAGGCTAGTTGTTTTTGTACCTCCTGAAGCATGTATGGTACGAAGACATTTATAGTTTCCTTGCACTCAGCGTATCTGCTGACCTCATCTGCTGAACCAAAGATCTGTTTAAAATATATTGTCATTTTGATTAAAGTTAATTCTGACACAAAGGAAAAGCATGCAATGTACCCGTACTATTTTAGGCATATCTAATTCATTGATCTTATTAGGAGTTGGCCATTGAATTCCTTTTAGCAGTAGAAAGTAGTGGGACACCCATAGGGTTATTTTACAGTTATGCAGATTGAACGGTTTTGTAGTGAGAAAAAGATAAAAGACAACTACAGAAAACTTAAGAGAGTTAAGTACAAGTACCAGATTTAAAAGGGAAGATGCTGCTCCAGGATGCCAACCATGTTATACAGCTGTTTTCCCAAGACAGAAGCGCAAGAGTTGAAGGGACCATACAAAATCCCCTGCGGAAGAAAGGCGAAGGGAATACTTGGTGGCTGCCTGTGGGGAGCACATTGAAAGAGAGGGGAAAAGAAAAATTAAAAAATGTAGCTAGGCAATCTGATAAGGACAAAGGCAGCTTTACACAGACTTTGCAGAACATACAAGCAAAGAATAAAGATTTAGGGAGGAGAGAGGAATAAAGATTTCTTGACTTTTTAACCCTTCCCGCATGTATCTTTGAGTAAGAGACTGAAGAAAGCCAATTCCGCATCACTAGTCGTAGATTCTTAGATGAAGGGATATTTTTTGCGGTGTCAAACACAGCTGAGTTTAGCTTGTCATGCCATCTGGAAGTGAAGTAGTGCAACCATGGGGTTCGGTTTAAAATTAAAAGAACTGTAATAATATTCCTGGCTACAAAAGCGTGAGAATGCAGACTCACCCTGGAGCCCTGATAATTTTCAAAAGCTTTCCACCATTTTCATTTATCACATTAAAATGTACATTATTATTTCCTTAAACTTTCAGGTTTCAGGTCACATTCCGGAGGAAGAATTTCCTTTTCCTTCCTTATTCCAAAAATTACTAAGGGATGTAATACATATTCAGGAGCCAAGGCACCAGCAGGGATTAATCACATCGTTAAAGCTTTCACTTGACTGTACTTACCTTTCACTGCACCATGTAAGTAAATAGAAATATATGTTGCAAAGGATGACTCTGTCATGGAAGGTAGAATCATACTCAATTCCTCAGGCACAAAGAAAATACCTGCATCAGAAGAAGACATCTTTGTGGTTCAGAAAAGCGTAAGTTCTCTAATTTTTGAGCAATTGCACAGGTCAGTCACAGAAAGGAGGTATAGACACTTGACAACGCCTTTCCAGGAGGAAATGTGAAAAACAGTCTTGAGGAGAACCTGAAAATTTAATTTTCTTCCAGGAAATCGGTTGGAAAAGCCTTCAACAATTTTTGAAATAAACTTTGATGTGTTCCACTGCCCAAAATCATGTTTCCAGCGAAGACAACAGCAATGCTCCTGCAGATTTCAGTGGATATAAAATCAAGATGTGACTGTTGATACAGAAGATAGTGCTACATAAGCAATTTTATGCTGTGAGATATCACACCAGGTTTTTTAAGATGTTTCGATTGCTCAGCTGCCATTGAACTAAGTAGAGGCAGGCAGTGTAATAATACTCTTCTGTAATATCTGAATCAGATTAGAGGACTTACATCATAAAGCCATTGTATAAATCCCTATGATCAACTAATGCTTCAGCTCACTTAAACTGATCACGTTCATATTTTTAATTCAAGCAGTAACCTCAAACGTACAATGATTTTTTTCATCCAAGGTTATATGTTTGTTATCTATTGGTATTTAATTTCTTGGTTTCGCTTTCGCTACCTGCAGAAAACTTTGAAACGCAAACACAGTGAACCTATGGAAATTGTGCATTTATTCAAACATTTTAAGGCTTATTACTCTGCTAATTCCATTAACCTTTACTTATCTCCTAGTCTACACTGTTCAGACACCTATTCTGGTTTTCACAGCAGATTATAAAATACTTCCATTAAAACCCAGAAAGGAACTCTCCATCTGTCATGGAGGTGCACGACTTTCTTTAAAAACAACATCCTAGGCTTGGCGAGGGAAGAATGACTTTTTATCTTTGTGACAGAAATCCCAGCTGACAGCCTTGTTTACGCTACAGAAAATAATGACTGCTGACAGTCTCAAGGACCACCGGGTGGGTTATTTACATTTGATACATTTGAAATCAACTCTGTTTAGATAATGTTTCAGTTTTGCATCTGGCTTGCCTGCACATGTTGCTTGTATCTTGTATTAAAGTTAGTACATCTCATTGGAACTGTAATCAATAACGTCCAAGTTTCATACTGTCAGCCAGGATCTATTAACGTGAAACTGCTGAGTTTCATGTTAAACATTTTGTTCATTTGGATTTTGGAGCCCAGTTGTTAACAGAAAACTCTTCATGTTTAAGAAAACCAGCATTATTAAAATGTAAGTGAATAACATTTAGGCTTTTTATTCTGACATCACCCTCAGGAGGAAAATATAAATATAATTTTTCAATATTATAATATGGAAAAGAAAGATATTCCAGGCTACCTGAGTTCCCGTAGGCTTGGTACGTTACATATCATCAACAACTAATATTCTTAAATTAAGGTAATCCATTTAGCAATGTATAATTTGAACAATTGTAAGAAATAACAACTTTTCATGAGATCTGTATTTTCTGCAGTTCAGGAAGTTCGCTTTTCAGATCGCTATTTTCCATCTCTCTGTTTTGCCAAGAATATTTCTAAACTGATGAAAAGAAGAATAACTCAAAGGGTGTTCTATTAACCTAAAACAATTCTCTGAGTATCAAGTTAGATAGATATATATTTTTATCCAGCATTTGTCTTAGTACCAAAAAGGCGATGATGAAATAAGTAGATAGGTTGAGTGTGTCAAAACTAGCAACTAAGATAAATATCCCGTATTAATTTCTATTACCGAAGTAGATATGAACTTATATTACTGTTAATTATATCTTCCCCTTTCTTAGATTTTCCATTATTCATTCACTGTGGCAGTGATCCATAGTTTCAGTTCATGTTGCAGTTTGGAAACTTTTGTTAATAGGATTTGAAATTATGTCTCCTTACTTAATTTAGTAGGTCATGGAGAAAAAATCATACTTATTGCTGAAATGCAAGAATAAAGTATTTATATACAGAGATCACCCTGAAGGATTGCCAACAAAATGACATTAGGATGACAATTTCAAGGAACAAGCTAATCTTCTCTACTACAGACTCCAGAAAGCACTCTAGAAGGCATTTCATGCAACCTCCCTCTCTCGACCAACTGCTTTGGAAAAACAGACATCGAACTTGAGAGGACTCCTAAATCTACCTGAACAGGTGCCTGAAAGTAGATGGCACAAATCTAGGTATATTTTCAAAAATAAAAATGCTCTTTGGATGATGTGTTGTTTGGTGCTGGATATCCTACCCCTCCACTTCTGTTTTTGTTTTTGTTTTTGAACATTTATCAGCAGTGTGGCAATGAGTGCTACTCACAGAAGGGGACCTCTGTGTATCAGAAGAAAAAGCCTTGCTACAAGAGGAAAATTCTTGACATCATGAAATACTCTAACTTCAGCTAAGGTAATGTTCCAAACCTTAAGAAGGCAAAACAAGGAAACAGCTATAGGATTTTACTTTTTATATACTGAATTCTTTTTTTGTGCTATCCCAAGAGCAATTGTGATTAGGAATCTTCAGAAAAAAAGTCTGTTTCCTTTGGCTGCCATGTTCATGACCAGGCTCCAAGGGATCTATAGTAAAAGATGCTGGCAACCTGCACAGGAATCTGCAAAGGTCAGGGCTGCTTCACAGCTTCAGTTGTAATTGGCTTCAAACATGTGAGACGCATTGGATGGCTTTTTAAATGACAGAAGAAACTGACCACATAGATGGCAATACAAGAAAAAAATAGTTAGCATGGACTGATGCAAAGTCAGTATCCTTTCTGCCAGGAATGTGAGCTACTGGGAAGCTACATTAAGAGTATGTGTTGCTTGAGAGTGTGATAGCCATGGAGAAAGCACTGATTGGATTCTTTTCAGAGGCATATAAATACATCAATAATCTTTGTCTTACACTGCAATTTGAGCATTAGCCTGGCTCCTAGTAAAGTCAGCAGAGTAACAGAGATTTTAAGTAAATGTAGCACCATTTAATGTTTAAAGTCTACCTCAAAGCTACCAAAAAGAATCCCACTGATGTAAAATCAACTGGAACAGGCCCAAGTATTTTCGGCATTGCCAGAAGGAAACAAGGGGTTATTCTGAAAAGCATGAAATCAGATACGCAAAAGAAGTAATCCAAAACACATCAAATGCAATCTTCAGCTCCGAATCTTAAAGCAGCTTGTCCCAGTTCACATTTGTAAGAATCTGATGTCTGACAAGAAACCAATTAGAATGAGAGACTGATGTTTTGAATTTCTGGCTTAACTGTGGCCTTAATTTTGACATCAAATATGACAGAAGGAAATTGGGAACATTAAAATACAAGACACACTAAAGGGAATACCAGGCTGAGAGCAAGTAATAGCCTGAGACAGGTTTTAAAAGGTAATGGGCAGATCTAGTTTCCACAAAAAATGACCACCACAGAATGTGTAACTCAAATTAAAACCAGTATTTTAACAGACATCACTTCTGCTTAAAAACATTCATTTTGGCCCAAATTTCTGCAGTTGATAAAATTGTACAGAATGGCACCTATTTAAGTGACTTGATACTTCATTAATCACAAATGTCTCCCAAGCAGCTGCAACTGTCAATCTGTGACAATACTTTTGCATCCAGGTGCTTTATTTATTTCCCTCAACAGCATTATTTAAATTTATTGTGAGGCATAACTCACATTTAATTGCGTGAAAACTAGAGTCTAAAATGATTTAAAACCCTTGGAGAAAAGGATTTGACTAGCATTTGCATTTGGAAAATAAATTTAAAACGTCTGAAAGCATAAAAGGCACTGCAAATATTGCGAAAACAGGATGTTCAGAAACTCAGAACAACAACAACTTTCATTTACAGGAATGATTGGAGAATTTAGGGACCCAAAGCCAGTCTCTCCTCCCCTCTCCCCACAACTAACTATTTGGTACAGTGGTTAGCGTTACTCAGATGTTTAGAAGGAGACCACAGGAAGGTTAGGTTTAATTGCCCTGGACAATAGTCAGGGGCAAACATAGTCCTTGGGCATTCGGCAAGTCAGATACTAAAAGGCCATGCATAGCACAGGAACAGAACAAGACTGGAGAAGGATGCGCAGCTGGGAGAGAAGAAGAGAGGAGGGAAAATTCTTTGCTTCAAAATGTCTTAATAAAATTACTTCAACTATGATTACTGCTTTTGTGAATGGAATTAATTGTATTCAAGTAGCTTATGGAAACACTTGCTATACTTAAAATGATCTTCAGGCTCACATTATCACTACAGACAACATCCTCAGGTTCAACAAGCAAGCAGCTCCTGGTTCTTCAGGTAGGCAAATCTTCCATGTGGTAGACAGTTATGTTTAGCTCCTCTAGGCACTGCCCAGCTTGCTTTCTCTGCCTCTCGTATAGACTTTTGTATAAAACAAATTCTCAAGCTGAAGGCTAGAAATAAGCATAAGCGTGCTAGGAGTATTTGCCTTTTCTATAATGTTAAACGGAACATTAACTTTGCCAGGTAAAAGGTTCAAGAACCGTTGAAGAGAACTCCAAAGCCAGTACTACCTATCAGCTTTAAAAAGGCAGACGCAAAGACTCAGCGATGCATACGTCAGAATTCCTCTGCAGTCTACAATTACCAGAATTTTTATTCCTACTGTTAAAAAAAACGATGTAGGTAAAGAATTACAGGATGAATCGCAGATATAGAAGAACATGTGGATATCAATCTAGCGTTTGGGTTAGTATGTATTAGTTCATACACTCCTGGCATTTAAGGAACTATTTGCACTTAATTTTAGATGAAATTAACTAAAACCTTTTCCAAAGAATGGAGCTTGCTATTTCTTTTTATTTATTTTTCTTACATTAGTTATAGCATGGGAAAAGCCCAAAAGGTTTTCTTTGCAGTATTTCTAATTCAATTAAGAGCAAGAACCAATTAAAAACTCACAAATGGTTTCCCATGAACTTTTAGATTGAAGTGTTGGATAAATTTAGATTCTTAATACAACCTAATTCGATTTCAAAATGTTCTGGCCAAGTGTTTTAGAAATAGCTGCTTATAGGTAGGTTGTTGTGTTTATATTTAGGTAACACAGAAGAAAGGTCTATGTTTCAAAAGTTCTGTGCATCTAAGTAGCCACAATACATCAATTTAAACAGCTGCAGTTCAGCTCCCTTCACATCAGGCAACTCTTTTCAAGATCTATTGCAAAGGCTACGTAAATGACTATTTTTGTCTTCCTTATGATCCTACAGGCATAAGCTATGTATAGAATGGGTAGAAATGTATGCAATATGGATTTAAGACCGTAAAATTTGACACAAGTTGTAAAAATCTGGTTTCAAAATTTGTGCTAACATTATTAGACCTACTGCAAAAATTTATTGAGCTTTTAAAAGAGAAGCTCAGTTATTTTTCACGGAGATGCCAGTACTCAATCCTGAGGAATTTCTGCCTGCCATTCTATCGTGGTTTAGGCTGGACACATCCTACTCCCGATTTATTAAGGCAAACAGAACAGAATACCACTGAGGAAGACATTCCATCAGAATGAGCTGGTCCTTATCCAAACATGGATCTAAAATCACCACCGAGGGCATGTGCCTGTGTCTGTGTGTGTGCGCACAAAGAGAAAGAGTGAAACAGAACAGTTAATCAGTAAAGACCAGCCTGAGATGTTTTTGTGGAAGGTTCAATAAACGGGAATGTTTGGCCTGATATGAGAAAGGAGAGTGGGATTACATGTTTTCTTCTTACTGAAGAACTGGAGATATTAGCCACAACAGAAACTTAACACCTACACCTAACAGAACTATTTTTTGGTCCGCAATGGCCCAAAAGGAAAAAAAAAGAATGGAGGAAAATGTCAGATCAAAAGTTCTGCAGTTATACTTATTACCAAAGTTATGAATTAAATTACTTGCAAATTTCACTATTACAAACATTATGTAAAACTTGGTGTATTTAATAATTATGGTGTTCTTTTTCTGAGTTTTTTCAATGGATTTTCCTTGCAAAACTAACAGGCCCTGTAGTCAGCTAATGTAAATTTTGCTAAATACCAAGATAAAACAGATATCAAGTCTTTTGAAGTTTTATTCTCTGGAAAGGGTGGATTTGAAGAACCTAAGCTGTCATATGACTTGAAACCACATAAAACACAGAAGGAGGAGAGTGAGTCTTGATCCAAAAGCTGGTGAGGTGATTGTATGCACTAGGATCTTTCTGTGAGTTGAACTCTTGCTGGATAGTCTTGGTAGATAGTCTTGTTACCATTTATATATATTCTCCAGTAAGCTTTTATTGTGGAAAAATAGAATATCTTTATGACATGGATAGTGAACAGCCTCACAAGGAAAAACTTGCATGCACTGAACAAACTCAGATCCGTGGAGAAGCTAAATCATTTTAACATGTCTAAGGCTCCAGAAGTGCCCTTCTATAGGTGACAGAGGGAGCTTAGGAATGAATTCAAACTCAGGTTTGAAAATATGGGAAGGGGGAAAATACAGCTTAGGAAGCCTACGGAAACGGTTAAAAGAGGAACAAGACTAACTTCTTCCCTTTACCCTTCTCCAGTTGTAATCAATGAAAGCTATCACAGATGGATATAGTTGGTAAAGCTTTAACCATATCAGATATACCTCAAAAAAACTTATTTAGTCCTCTAAACTATTAGGAGGAATATCTTTGAGTCCACTAGAAACAACGCAAGACCCAAACTCATGCTGAGGGTGAAAAAACCCTAAGTTTTCATTCTTTTTGTCCTTCAACTGTGACAATTACGCAAGCATCTCAGTTTCTGAAAGGATGAACAGACATAAACAGCAGGGAAGATGTATTCAAATGCTTGTAGCAGACAAATCATTTGATATTTTATAAAAGGCCAGAGTTGGTGAAAACTTTCTTGCAAACCTGCCATCAGTATGTGTACATGTGTTACTGAATACACACCAGCTAGATGTGTCCGAAGGAAGATTCTTTGTAGTGCACCTTGCAATACTGATTGGCCAGTCCAGTGACCCATGGGTAGTCATATCCTGAGAAAAATGCTTAGAGGTACAATGGAAAAAAATATTTCTGGGCACCATGAAATTCAAAATTTGAAGCCTATAATATGCTAAGCCATAATATTTTCTTCAAGAAAGAATTCTACTTTGGCTATTTAGAATGGTGAAACATTTAATGTTAAGATGAATTATGATTAAGTTACCTGATGATGTTGAACACAGAACATGCGGTCCTAACTATTACCCTTCGGAAATTACCTTGCTCAAAATAAAGCCTGTGAAGACTGACAGGAAACTGGCCTAGCATGTATAAAATATAGTCACAAAATAAATATGGAATGTACCTGTATTATATATACAGAAATTACTATTTTCTGATTAACTGCGCTTCAGCAGTAAAAATAGATGGTTTATATGCTGAAGGTAACTGCTTATAAGATGATTAATTGAACCTGCTCAACACCACAGCAGAAGTACATTGCCCGTAATCTCTGTACCTTTTATTAAGTATCCCTTTGAGGTAACCCCATGGCTCTGTAACTCATTTTTTATCTTCTAGTACGGATACCTACTGATTTGGTCCTACAGACATCTATCCTCACAACCCCCCACTAAAAGCTGGAAGCCAGGCACCTCATAACTGGTCTACAAGCACATTTAATACTTCGTGCTAGAGGCATCATCTTCTTCAATATATTCTCTTTCTTCTGGATCTGGGTCAGGCATCCTCTAGCAACAGAACACATACACGGACTTTCTTTCATGGAAAACTTCTCTTACCAGAACATAAGTGTCTTTTGGGTGACTCTGTATATCTCTAGGTTTTTGTTCCTAGAAATACTGCAAAGAACCTGCTATATAACTACCTGATCCTTACAGATCTCTTAGTTTACTGAATTGTGCAGATTGCCTTTTACTGTAAAGCTTTTTTGCTGTAAAACTTTTGGAATTAGCCTAAGCTCACTGACATGGGTTGATCCAGCCTGTGCTAAAGGCATGTAAAATCAGGCAGTAGAGTTCTGTAGTGCTTCAAGAAGGTTTGGTTTTGACAACCAATGGCTTTTCTTGCATTAGGCTAATCCACTGAATCTTCTCTTTCCTATATTATATTTATATGAAGAAAGAAATGTTCCAGGTATGAGATATGCTTCCCATTTAATATTTCCCCCTCAAAATGCAGCTTGGATTTAGTAATTAATCAGTGCTATCCTGCAGAGTCCACAAACTATCATGAACACTTAAATTAGACAACCCTCGTTTTTCCCTGAACTTGGCTAAGGCAATCCAAGAAACTGAATTTACATAAACAATAAAAAGATTTTATACTGTGCAAGTTCATAAATTCTGACAGTTTCATGGAAGGAGACACTTGAGATGAGTTAAGAAGCTTTAACAACCCTATACAAAGGCAAGTACACTGGCTGAAAAAGCAGCCAGCATTCTGGAAATGACTAATGAAATACTACAGCACAATTCTGTTAGTGGATGATTCAGCTTGTACTGCCTAACTAAAGTGCAGCAACAGGGTATAATGAATGCAGGAGTGATTCTTTGTGAATATGTGGCATATCTAGCTTCTGAGTCTATGATATTATTATTAATCCTGTTCACTGAGTCTTGATATTGGATAATTTAATATTTTCTTGCTTAAAAAGCAACAGATGCAATCTATGAAAGACAGGTAAACACAGAATTTGCTTTCTCACCTCAAATTGGCATGTGCTACACCAGCCCTTCTAAAGTCATATATTAAGACTGCAGCTATGTAAGGTTATATAACTTTTTCCAACTGGTTGGAAAACACTTTGCAAAAAAATACCTGCAAGCAGTATGGATCCATTTGGTGGTGGTATCTGTCTGAAGACAGATCACATACAACTGTCTTGTCTATGAGGCAAAGAATATGAAGGATTTTCATTGAAAGGTAGTAAACACATTTGACTATGGTTTCAGTCTGTTCTGTCTCATTTTGAGTTTGTTTAGCCCAGTCTGAAAGAAATCCAGAACTTTTGCCAATGAGTGGAATGGAATGGTTTTCTAATGATGGTAAGTCTTCCTCTATACTAGGCTTAACCTTGCCATTCAGATGGGATAATTTAAAGCTAAACAGCACCTGACAGATTAGTAGATCATAACAGCAGCTCAACTGCAACTTGGGTTACTGGAAAGTTCACACATACTAATTTTCCATCTGATACTCATGTTAGAAGAAACATGGACTTAACAAAATACATTTTCAGGTGGGGAAAAGCTGAGACTGAAGAAGAATAATTATCACCTTGGGATTAACTCCATATAAGAGGCAAATTCAGCATATCCAGCAACAAGAAAAAAACTAAACTGGCTCTCAGAAACTCCAAGTCTCATTCTCACCTCTGGTCTGATTTGTCGCATCAATACCCGCATCTGTAAAATGAAGTTGATTTACAAAAATACTCAAAATTAAGCTGAAATCTGAGAATGATAGTGCTATACATTGCTACTACATATATCCTACAGAAGTATCTTCCTTATCTTACTGTTAATAATTTAGTCTATTTACCCTGTAACTTACTCTACATTTCTCTTTCCTTAAAGATTAAACATTAAAAAAAAATCTTAAATGGGAAGAAGCAGGAAGAGTTGTGCAAGCTCACTTGTGAACGAGGCAGAGATTTCTCTATCTTGCTTTCCATCTGTGGAACAAGTTCCTAGGGGAATCAAGGTGCATCATAAGCCTATATATTTTCTGGGAGGGATTATTCATGCATTTTATTAAACAAACTTTCAGAAGAGATTAAATTCTTCAAGTATGAGGGCAATATAAGATAAGCTATAAGAGAAGCTGAACTGCTTAACTGTTAGAGCTGTTTAAAAAAAGGTTTTTGTATGTCTAACAAGGACAAACATTGGGGACCAGATCTAAAGTAGTTACTAAAAAGAACTGCAATGCCTAAAGTGATTTTTAAAACCAAGTATAAAGGTAATTTCTTCTTCCATACCTGCCAAAAAATATCTGTGTTTAGTAAAAGTAAAGAACTCCAACTCAGAGATGGTTTGAAGCAAATTTGAGAGCATTTATTATAGAAAGAGTCCATAAATTATAATTTAATAGAAATCAGTATTTTTTCAGCATGTCTAGTTTTAAATTGTTTGTCATTTTTCTCTCATGTAAAAAATAAATTCATATAGCAAGACAGAATTGAAACTAGACACAAATTAGAGTACTTTTATACAGCGACTTGCTCAAAAATAAAATTTCATCATAAATAGACTATCAGCTACTGTCTATTTAAGAAATAAGTTTAGGGGAAAGTTAAGGTCATTTAACGCATTTCAATTTTGTGTTAGAATCTCATTTTAATAAAATCTGAAAAGTTAAAATATATTTTTCAACGTAAATATATTACTGCTTCAACGTTTTCTTCTGTACAAATTTAATTGTTATTTATGGCAACATAATTGGCTGGAAAGATGCCAGTTTGTCCTCCTATGCTTCCTTCCCACCAATCAAACTGGGAATCTGTTTTGGTTGTGACTGTGATTTTGTCTCCAGCTTTGAAAGTCAAGTCACCTGGCTGTTGTCCTTCGAATGAGTAAAGTGCTGTCACTTCTACGGGACTACTCCAAGAGTTACCTGAAGTGAAAGAAATGAAATAAAAAGGAAATTACTAAACTGTACATACAGTAAGTCCTTAAATATAATATTCTTAAATGACAGCAGAAAACAGTGATAAAGACACCAAAAGAATTAATCTGAGCATATACACTGCTGATGAAAAAACCCTCCATTTCCATTACATTCTTAGGAAAGTGAAATTTGGATTCTAGTCTATCAGCACAGTCTATTTAATAAAGTAGTACTCTATATAAAATAAAGAACAGCAATTTTTTCTATATGCCTCATGCGGCCAAAGAGAGATAGTGGGAACAAAATCGGTGTGTTGAAGAAAGTGCAAGTGCTTCCTGAAAGATTGCTGAACAGAACCACTTTCTGGGTTTAGTTTTGGTATGTGTTCTCTGTGACAGCTTCTTCACAGAAACTGCAAAACTTGGAGCAGTGATTTGTTTTTTTTATCAATACTCAGGATATAGGATGGTAAAATACAAAATATCCACAGTGCTTCCCTTCTCTTTCCATAGGGTCTGCAGTGTCTAGGATTTTGGTGCATCTCACATGTTAAACAAAACCCACAAAATGTCCCTACGGTAAAAATTGATTATGGTTCGGTGTACGGGAAGTGACTTGGCTTGCATAGTGGTGCTTTAGACCACATATACAAATGGCTTTTATTCTCTTTCCACCAGTTTCTTAAATAACTCTTTCAGTCCTTAGCTGGGGTTGGAATCATGCCATGAGTCTTCTGATCTAGTTTTAAAATCATCTAAAGTCTTGAATGCTCCAGCCTCCATTCCTGTTGATGCTTTTTTAGCCAGTATTTCAATTTTTATTATTATTGAACTTTTAATCTACGTGAATATCTTAAATTTCTTAACAACTATGTTTGCTCTCAATTCCTTTAACTGTTTGAACTATACAAGGTAGCTGCATTTGTTTGATATTGATTTAGAAAACAGTTAAATCTCTCGCATTAATGCATCTAGAAGTGAAAAGTGGAAGGTGAAATGGAAGACTAGTTAAGAAGAAATAATGAAGACATTTACAGTCTTCAGGTGGAGAGATTTCAGGATGTATTGCTGCACAAATGATAGAACATGCAAGATTAAAGGCTTTAAGCGTTAACTGCACCTGCTTGCTGCCAAAACTGTATTGCAAAACAGGAAAACCAAGCTCTTCTTAGCCTACACACTGCAAGTACAGAGCTAGAAAGGATGGTGAGAGAAGCACTGATACAACTTTTTTTTTGGCAGTCTGTGGTCAACAACTGATACCCACAGAACTTTTCTTCTAGTTGCTTTTATCACTTCAAAAGAAAGAGGAAAAATACTTTTCCCCAAACCTCCGAAATACAAACTCTAGCCAAAAAAAGGACAGAGAGAGAAGAATAATGGATTACAAATGTTGCATAAACAGCATAGATTTTTTTTTTCCCCAGCATCTGTCAATATATGTGTTCATTCCATAGGTCAGTTCTTTCCCTTCATGATCTGCATTTGTAGCAGTCATCATCAAATAAAAAAATATTTCGTCATGTGCTGGGAGAGTCCTGGTTACAGGGAAGTCAAATGCCGTCTTCCTTGATCACACAGTCTTTCTCTCTATATCTATATTCATGATCACACACCACTATTTCTTTCCATGTGAAAACAAAACCAGCTGCGAATACCCATGTGCTCCACTAGTTATCCCTACCAAAAAAAGGCAGCAAAACAGCTTTTCTAAATATCTTTTTTACTTTCACAGTTGAAAACCTGACAGACTGAGTATTCAGAAATTACATGATCTTCCTCCAAGAGTTCAAGGATTTGATGCAGTTGGGATGATATGATGAGTTCCCATGCAAAGTGCGGTTTGAAGCTAGATATTCTCATCAGGAAATCATAGCAAAACCCACAAAAGTAAAAGATGCTTTGACTTTTCACTCCTAGCTTTAATTGAAGAACAGTAAGAAAATATTGCGTCTCAGGACTCTTTAGGTGCTAAGGCATGAAAACAATTATGACTCAGTTGCATATAAAAAGGTAGAGGGGGTGTGTTTTACCCCTGTGCCACATTCAGGAGGCACACATGGGTAAAACCACATTTTATAAGTTATGATGAAGGCTACAAACTCAAACTCTTATACTTTGAGTTCTTAACCACGTGTGTGTCCATCACCTAAATGTCCAAACAGATAATCACTCAAGGAGAATTACACTTATATATTTATAACTGCCCAAACTATGTTAATATACTTGGAAAAAATAGATAATTGACAGCACAAAAGAAGAGACTGAAAGTGCTAAAAGTGACGGTGAGAGCTTCTTTTCACTACATTCAATAGAAGAAGTCTCACCCTGACTTTAATATGCTGGACTTGTAGCAATGGCCACAAGTAATAGTAATGTCCTCCATGGCTGAACTTGCATCAAGAGTAAGACTGTAATTCCTCCTACATAAACTATTGAGGATACTAAAATTGGCTCAGTAAAAGTAGGAAGAAAAATGAAGGGAAACTAGACACAAATTAAAGCATGAGAAGGTAGAACAAAAGAAGTGCGTGTGAGATATTAAAGTGCAGGAGTGCATTCGATGCACCACAATCATGCCTCCAATTATTGTTTGCTCTCTCATATGAAGAAGTTTGTTTTATGCATTTCCCTTCCCACTTTTTGCCCCTGTGCATGTGTATCTTTCCAAACATACAGAAACCTTAAAGCACTACAGCTGATTATGAACACCGAGTTCTGTGCCCTTGCCCCATTTGCTACCTGCTGTCATTTAAAGGCATTTTCCTGCTTTATTCCTGTCAGCTATTTCATAACAATTCCTACTTCATTTTCCCTAGCAGCTCTTTCCCATACTATAGTTTCATTTTATGTCTCACAAAGATTCTAATCTCTGTGCTTTAATTCTGGTATTTTTGTAGCATAAAACAGATAAAATGCATATTTATTGCCTCCAGATCGCAGCATCCCGTGCTTCATAGTTATATGGATCATCCTAACAAATAAGTAACTTAAATGAATACAGTGTTATGAAATCTATCATGTATATTATAAGGGGGAGCTATTTCATGTTCTTGTTTCCTGATTTCAGTCTACATGAAAGGGTTTTACATAAAATTGTTATAGCCAACGTGAAGATTGCTGAATGCATATATTGAAACCACATTTGCAGCTCACACAAGATGGTGCTACAGTGCTACACACAGCATACGATACTGAAATCATTGAGATTTATGAGCATGCACACTGCAATAAAAACAAATTATATCGTGGAAAAACCTTAATTAATGGTATCTGAATACACACAGCACACTTCTACAAACACCGTGGTCAAAACAATAATACAGAAATTTTGGCTGAAGATCAATTAGCGCAGCAGCCAGCATACATATTCAGTGCTCTAGCATACATGGGTATGGCGCATGCTTGATAACAAACTGCTCTGACCACAATATCCTTTCAGTTTTTTTCATCTTTACATACCATAATGATTTGAACTTTTTCCTAAGGGCTACTGCTATGGATTAAGAACTTGATGATGTATAAACTAGAGTGAATTTTTGGCCTCTTGGGTGCGCTGCAGTACCAGCCCCAGAGTGAACGAAAGAGTGATAAAGCTATCTTTAATTACAGCACATATACCGTAGAATGAAAGCCTTCTCTAGAAAGTTGCTATAGAACAGCTACACTGGCTACAGTTGTATTAATCGGCTGAGGAGTGCCAGAGCCTTTCTTTGACTTTCAGGACAACTGGCATAGACTGGCCACATACATAGTAATAAACGCTCACCATCCAGAGACGAGAGCCATAGCCAAACTACCTACTGGTTTCTATACTGGAGTAACTCCTAAACCACATCTATGAATTAACTGGGAAAGTGCTAGGTGAAAATAACGGCAAGGAGCTTTCTAACAACACAACCACATAGGTAACTGAGCTATAGTGCTTGAGCCCATGCCTTCACACTGTTTAATTTACTAGTAGATGTAGCCACTGTTTCACATTCTAATGTGAACCTATAAAATATTACTAAACTTATAGGCTGATTCTAAGATTGTTTTTTAGGGAAAAACAGGCATTTTGCATCATTTTGGGTTCAGCTTATTACGCTTTCAAAAACTAAATCTGAGTTGGAAGACACAGTAGTCCAGTCCAGCTGGACCAGTCCAGTGGGTCCCATATTTACTTTTACTGGCACAGATGTATCGATCCCCTAGCCACTGAATGTCTGATATTGAAGAGCTTGCAGAAGAATTATACAAAAACTGCAAAGTGCTGCTTTTGGCCATTGACACAGCAATAAAACTGAAATAAGTTTCATGTGCTTGAGGTTACTGGTGAGATTGATAAACATCCGCTTTGCAAAAATTTGCTAATTGTCAGCAATTAAAGAGATAGCATGATTTTGTGGGTTATGTGCGCACCTATATGATAGAAACTATAAGTGAAATAATACAAACTCTTGCTGCTGGTTTTGGGTTCATCTAAACCATATTAAAGAACTTGCAAAAAAGAAGTCCTGTGACTCAACTGTCACTGCCAACGAGCCATCTGATCAAGGGTACTGTTGACTGACAGGGAAATCCTGTTGTTGACTGTCCATACATTATGCACTTTCTGCTAAGTCTCTACTTTGGTAAATGAGCTGTGGGTCTCGTTTCTTTTGAAGTTGAAAGGTTATAGCATTGCTTCCATTGGTACACAACATACCATATGAAAATGTGATTGTCTAGGTAGATATATTTTTCCTGGAAACTGAAGTCTCTCTATCTTACTCAACTTTTTTGTGCAACCTTTAGAATGCATGGCTATAGTTTTCGTTAAAAATCAATCTGAATGACCAACACATTCAACATACTAACTTCTACTTTCTCTGTATTTTGTAAAGAAGTAGAGAGAAATGACTGGAATTGCCACACTAAATGTTAAAAGTCAGATGAGTCTCCAGCATCAGAGATAACAGAAGTTGTACAGTGCTGGCATAAAAGCTCCACCAAAAAGTGTCAGCTTACAGAAAAGCTGTAATAGAATTCTCATTGCTTAAATGGAGACCTAGAAAACTAAGCAACCACATGAACCCTGTTTGTGAGCAGAAGTAAGAGAAAACCAACGAACAGACCAAACGATGGAAAACAACTAATGGATTTAGGCAGATGCAAACATCTATGCTTTTAAAAACAAGTATATCAAGTATCAAAAATGTTTACTATCACTAGTACAGCGTTCAGAGACATTGAAAGCTTTGAGTAATGCTCACAGGTTTAGGATGAGAGCTGTAACTAACAGTGAACAGACAGACTGGTCTCCTGGCCGAGGAGACCAGCTCCAGTGCAGGTTAAGTCTGTACTGGGGAAGGGAATCGCGGCAAAAAAGGCCGGCAAGGGGCTCGTTTTCGAGGCTTTTTCAATCCGGGCAAAGCGGCCAGTCCGAGCCGGTACCCGGCACTTCCGGGGGGTGGTGACAGCTGAGGAGGAGTGGGGCAGAGCCAGCATCCCCGGCGACAGGTCTGCACGAGGAGGGAGTGCGACCACTCCCCCCTCGTAAAAGGAGCCCTTCGGGAAGAAGGCCACTGGGCAAACAGGCAACGAGTGGGCGTTGCTTGGGTGTCACCCGCGGAACCACCTGGGAGCACCAGAGGAGGGTGTACGTCGGCGAGGCGGCAGCAGTGGCGGGCAGCCACCGTGGAGTGCGGCGCGGGACGGGTGACTGCGAGGGGAGAATCAAGAGGAGAGCAGGCAGGCAGGCAGGCTAGGTCGACTACAAAGAAAACATGGTCTCCACTCGGTCTGTAGCCAAAGCCAAAAGGAATAAAGC
>VWZL01000313.1:470559-486532 GCA_013396915.1 Stercorarius parasiticus | reverse complement strand
GGGGGGGGAATGACATAGCGGTCTGACCTAATTCCTTAAGGTCTGTGCAAGAAACAGACCCCAAATAAATTCCACAAACCGTGCAGGGCTGCAGCACTCGGTCGCGGTCGCACAGATGCATGCCTGGAGCTGTCACGCATACGGGGGAGCAGAACAACGCCAGACTTTATAAAATAAACTAGAAACCAAGCGTGAGCAATTTACCACTCACATTGTGTTACTGAAAGGTTTTCTTACCCTATTAAGAAAGGAGTTAAATGGAAAGTCGTTCCTAATGTCAAATTCCAGGTGTGTTTGAGGCAGTACCACCGTTCTACTCCATATTTATAGCCCAGCAAAACCAGCATTTTATTAATTGCATTAGTGTTCCCTTATGTTAAGGGCGTAGCTGTAGATCGTAATGCTAAAAAAAACCCCCACTTTTTATTGCTGGGGGGTGTGGTGTGGTTTGCCAGTCTGGCTTACAGAACCCGAGCAGAGCTACTTAGAGAATTCCTCCTGGAGTAACATCGCTGATGGAGTAACATCCCTTGCCACAGGCAGCAAACGGATTCAGGGAAGCGTTTGCAAGCGGAGGGGGGGTTTTTCGGCTGTGCTCGGCGGCTGCTGGAAGTCTGGTGTTGGAAGGCAAATGGCGGGAGCTTAATCCATAAAGTTGGCCATAGCGGGAGCACTTTAGCCCAAATGGGCTGGCGGAGAAAGCTGCAGAGACGCGCGCTGCCAGGCGGGAGAGACCTGTCTGTCTGCCGGAGCTCTTGGGTCTAAATCCAGCCGTGAGCAAGAAGCAGGGCAGCTTTAAGGAAAATAAAAAATAAATCTTGGGATTCGGTAAACTTGTATTCTTTTAAGTTAACTGAAGTACAAGTGAGGGTCGCGCAGTGTGGTTGAAGCGCTGGTAGCTCTGGGCTTGCAAGCAGAAAGGTTTCGGCTGCGCAGGGCACAGGCGAGGGTGACAGTGCTGTGGAGCTGCCGTGCCAAGGTGATGTGCACCACAGGCTCCACGGCAAACCATCGGCACGGGGCTGTAGCAAGGGAAAAACAATCCTTCTTTTGCTCAGGTCTCGCTCTTTCTCCTCTAAGTTACTTAAAAATACTTGTGGGAGAGTCCTCTCCCACTCCTGGCTCCGGGAGTTTTCCCTGCATCGGGCAAGGCTCCGTTCAGTTCGCATTTTCATTTGGCATTTTCATCTTGGAAGTCCGCAATTAGCTATTCCGAAAGTCAGTGTTCGCGGAGAGCATCTCCATTAGATTAATAGGAAATACTTGGCACACTTTGGGGGAAATGTATGCAAAAGGTATTTTTTTAATTTGAATTATTTATTGGTCTTTCAGCGAGTCGCTTTGAAGCGTCTTGCTGGTTTTGCTTTCCTTGTGAATGAGATGACTTGCTGCAGGTTTCGTCACTGCAGCAACCTGTGAAGTTCAGGTGCCATTACTTAAAAGTCATGGTTTTTAATCTGAATAAACAATTTCCAGCGTTGTTCCAACATTAGTTGGCGTGCCGAATGCTTCTGTAAAGTGAGTTTTTGATTTCTGTGAATTGCTGGTTCTGCTTATTTCAGTGCGTGTAGAATTAATGGGCATATTTTGTCACTGCACACCTCGTACCTGGCAGGGAAACCATTTAAATCACTGTAGGCAGAGCTGTCAATACACCCACAGGACATGTTGCCCAACACTTTCCATTCGAAGACTTGTATTCACTTGTTTATAAGTTAGCCAAACTTATTTCAGTTGGAACTTTCCATGACATTGCCCGCCTCGGGCAAATTTTTTAAGCGAAGCTGCTTCTGAGATGTTTCAGGCATTCAGAGGTGATGAGGAGAACATCCGAGGGGAAGCCTGGCTCCCCTGGAGCACTCAAACAGAGGGAGGTGGGGGGACGTCCATGGGAAAACCTGCCCAATCTGAGGCAAGAAGTGGGTTTTTTCTTTTGTTGGTCCAGTTAATGCTCAGCCCTGTCTGGTTGAGCCACATGAATGTTGAGGCTGGCGCGGTGCGAGGGCGGATGGGGAGGAGGCAAGAGCATCTTTTGGGATGCGGTTTATGGTTTGTGATGGTGGTTTATTGCCCTTTTTTGTTGGACTGCTCTTCTCCAGTGGAACAACATTCCATGGGGAGAGCACATTTCTGCTACTTTTAGAATCATAGAATGTCTCGAGTTGGAAGGGACCTATAAGGTTCATCGAGTCCAACTCCCAACGTGTAAGTACCTGATACATAAATACCTGGCAAGTCACCCCCAGCCTTCTCCATCCAAGTATGAAGGTTGAAGGTGGAGATCTCCATCCCTTGACCATTTCTGCCGCTTTTTTGCTCATGCCTGGTTTCCTGGGTCTGTCTTGATGGCATGTACCTGTGGTGCTTACTCGTCCCCCAGATCATCAATCCAGACTGGAATGCCAGCAAAACTAGCAGGAGCGTTAAAAGCACCCTGGTGCTTTTCTTGTTTGATGGCAACTTATATTTTCCATCCTGTCAGGCAGCTTAGAATCACATTTCTGTATTATTTAGGTTTCCTAACCAAGATGTTGGCTATCATTAGTATGATGCTGCTGATTCAAACCGTTCTTACTGCTCCTTGAGATACCCATGGCAAAAAATGAGGTTTTCCTGTTGTTTTGGTCTTAGACTTTTCCGGATGTTTTTCTCAGCTTTCTGTCGTTTCTTGGGCATTCAGGAAGGAGGGATTGTTCGGAGTGAGGGGCTGGGGATGGCCCGAGGAGGTGGTTCAGGGCAGGGGTAGGAGGTGGCACAGAAGACCTTGCTTGTGGCATCTCAACCCTGCCACATGCCACCTTCAACACCCTTAATGGTGCTCTTGGAGGTGGAGTTTGGGTGCATCGAATTGCATGTCTGAACAGGCTCGTGATTTAAAAAGGACACAACTCTTTCCCAAAAAGCCAATGATTGGTCCTTCACGGTACTGGTGCACAGATTTATGCCCAGCAAATGATGCTGAGCTCATTGCCTGATGCACATACGCAGTGGAATTCCTGACATTAGGATACGGTCGTTGGACCTCCCTTATGAAAATCTATATTTTGTGTTCTTAATGTAAAAATCAATGTTCCCATGAGACGAATAGGGACTATTTGGCTCTTAGCTATTTTGAGGTATGAGATACCAAGCTGGCTCCAATTTCTTCTCTTCAAATCTGTAATTTTAAAAGGTTTGGGTTGTTGGTTTTTTTGGCTGCTTGGAGTCTGTACGAGCTGTAAAGCTTTAAAAGGCCTGGGAGTGATGTGTGCTTCAGGATCGGTTTTGCACCAAGTCACACCACTTGCTCAGCATATTAATACCAAATTTGTTTGGCCGTCTCAGCAAGCTTTTCCGTCCGTGAAATGCCGTGTTTCCGTGCCCGGCTGGTTTTTTTTGTAAAGTGAATAAAATAACTGTGGAGTCACTTTGGTTGCTTTGCCTGCCCGAGTCCACCGGCGCTGCTGCAAACGCTCCGTTTGGGTGGTGAAACCTCACCTGCACTATTCTGCCCTCGTCCGAAAACACCCATTTTCGGCTTCTGTCCTTTCCTCCTCTACCGGTGACTTTCTCTCGCCTTCTCACTTCCCTCCTTTCTTTCCCTCTCTATAGGCACCGATATTCTTTACATCGGCCCCGTCAAAGGTGAGCTCCACCTCAGTAGGACTTTTGCCCTCTGCCTCTGGTCTCTTTGGCTGCGCCCTTAGTTTATTTTCCTGCTCCTCTAAAACCTTTGACTTCCAAAATCTTTAAGCGACAGGTAATACCGGTAAGTCGGGGGCCCTTCGTGTCCCAAGTGCTGCAGAAACGCAGGGGGCAGGAGTTTCGCGGCGTGGGAGACCTGCACCTTTTCCCATGGATTTGGGCTGGAATGAGTTTCCCATCGGTTTTGCTCTCGGAGAAGAGCGGAGTGAGAGAGGGGCAGCTTTTCATGGGAAAACAAGCAGCGCAGTGTTTTCCCATTGCGGGGAAAAAAAAATGGTTAAAAAAAAAAAAAAGGGAAGGTTTTTCATCCGCTGACTTCGGGTTTGTGTCTGAGTTGGCTTGGTTGGGAGCAGGCAGGGCTTGGCCATGAGCTAACTCCCAGCTTTTATTCCTCTTACCGGTAGGAAACATATATTCGAGCCCAGGACTTTATAGCAAAACGATGACACCGACCTACGACGCTCACGACGGCAGTCCCCTGTCCCCCACTTCAGCCTGGTTCGGTGACAGCGCCTTGTCGGAGGGGAACCCGGGCATCCTGGCCGTGAGCCAGCCCGTCACCTCCCCGGAGTCCTTAGCAAAAATGTACAAGCCACAGGCGCTGCTCGATAAAGCCAAAATCAACCAAGGGTGAGTTAAGGATTTGTTTTTCTGCTTTTTTCTTCCTTTTTTTTTTCCTTTTTTTTTTTTTTTTTCCCCCCCAAATATGTGGTTTTAAGTTGCATTCTTGAAAGTATCATCGCGACTGCGCTGGAGCTTTTTGTGTGTGTTATCCCGTGTTGACAATTTACAGATGGCTGGATTCGTCCCGATCTCTTATGGAGCAGGAGGTGAAAGAAAATGAGGCTTTGCTGCTCCGGTTCAAGTACTACAGCTTTTTTGACCTGAATCCAAAGGTACAGAGCTATTTATTTCACTTGCGTCTTGCAGGCAAAGGCCTTGAGCGAAGGATCCTCTTCTCTAATATGCTTTTGTGTTGATAAATCCTTCAGCTCTTTGAAAACTGGTCTCGCAGGCATCAAACCTGGCTTTGTGTGCTCCCGCGTACCAGTTTGCTAACACTTAGGTGTTGCTAGAGATGCTCTAAGGGTTGCTTAGAGCCGCTCTGCTTCGGTGGCAGAGGCTTTTCAGTCTGGGATTGAAGCGTTGCATTGAAATAAAAAATGAAAGTGGTTTGTCTTGAACTGGGCGCGTACGTTTTACAACCTTAGCCTGTTTTTGCGCTGTGCCGTAGTACGACGCGATCAGGATCAACCAGCTGTACGAGCAGTCCAAGTGGGCTATTCTGCTGGAGGAGATCGAGTGCACGGAGGAAGAAATGATGATGTTTGCGGCACTGCAGGTAGGAGACAGCCCGGGATGCTTACGTTTGGTTTTGTAGCTTTGCAGATTTCTCTATTGGTGAATATTGATTAACACGATAAGGGAAGTCTGCTGTAACTGGTGTTTTAAGCCTCACCTTGCCTTCGGTGGGAGCTTGGACTTCTTGTGCTGGTAGAAGTCGGATCGTTTCTCGTCTCCTTATCCTCACTTGAGCTTATTAGGTAATTCAAATACCTGCTGCTGATTACTGCTCGTGAAAAGGAACTTGGCCTTCTTTTACCAAACATGTTTATGTCTAGCTTAACTTTCAGTTTTGCCCTTCTTAAAAAACCCCAGTAAGTACACTGGGTTACTGAACTGTGCCTTTCTGGCACGCTGCCCCCGAAACAGATGGTGATAATCTGTGGGTTTCCCAGAACTATTTATTTATCTGTTTAATGAAATACTCGGTGTGATTTGGCATAAATACTACACCTGCTATTGACTTCTGTAAGACGGATGGCAGGCCATTTACTACGTGTGGTCTGGCGCGCCTCGTCGCTGGAGGATGCAGAAGTATCCCCATCAAGAGCAGGGCTGTCTATTCCTAGGGCCCCTCCTAGGAAAAAAAGAGTGAAAACAGAAATTTAAAGACTCAGTTTACCTCTCCAAGAAGTGCAGAGTGGGTTGAGCATGTTCCTTCATGTGAGATTTTATGGACGTTTTGGTTTTCTGGGATAAAAACAGATGTGTGGCTGATACGCCAGAGGGTCATGCTGCCATCCAACGGGACCTTGGCAGGCTGGAGAAACAGGCCAACATAAACCTCATGAAGTTCAACAAGGAGAAGCGCAAAGTCCTGCCCCTGGGGAGGAACAATCCCATGCACCGGTATATTCTGGGGGCCACCCTGCTGGGAAGCAGCTTGGCAGAGAAGGGCCTGGGGGTGCTGGTGGATACCAGGTTGACCATGAGCCAGCAATGTGCCCTTGGGACAAAGAAGGTGAATGGCTGCATTGGGCAAAGCATTGCCAGCAGGTCAAGGGAGGTGATCCTCCCCCTCTACTCAGTACTGGTGAGGCCACACCTGGACTACTGCGTCCAGTTCTGGGCTCCTCGGTGCAAGAGGGACATGGACATACTGGACAGAGTCCAGCGAAGGGCCACGAGGATGATGAAGGTCCTGGAGCATGTCTCCTTTGAGGAAAGGCTGAGGGAGCTAGGACTGTTCAGCCTGGAGAAAAGGGGCCTCAGGGGGATCTTACTAATATATATAAATACCTGATGGGCGGCTGTAAAGGATCCAGGCTCTTCTCAGTGGTGCCTAGTGACAGGACCAGAGGCACAGACTGAAACACAGGAGGTTCCTCGGAACATCAGGAAACACTTTTTTACTGTGAGGGTGACCGAGCACTGGCAGAGGTTGCCCAGAGAGGTTGTGGAGCCTCCATCTTTGGAGATACTCAAAAGCCACCTGGACATGGTCCTGGGCAACAGCTGTAGGTGGGCCTTCTTGAGCAGGGGGTAGGACCAGGTAGGTCCCTTCCAACCTCAACTAGTCTGTGATGCTGTGAAATGCCCTGCGGGGTCCAGAGCGGTCCTTCAGGGTTTGTACCACTGACTCTTTGGACTGAAAACAGCCTAGACGGTTATTCCTGACTCGACTGCACTCAGAGCACTTGCCAGGCTCTGCTCCCGCAGGGAGTACGGCTCTGGTTTTCCACTCCGCTTCCCAAGCGTGGTGGCTGTGTCGTGATGAGCTCGCAGCATCCAGCAGGTCGTAGGAGCGTCCCAGTTGAAATGCTGTGCCTTGCCTTTCAGTACCACATCAATAAGCTGTCCATCATGTCCTCGGAAAACCACCTAAACAACAGCGACAAGGAGGTGGATGAGGTGGATGCCGCGCTCTCGGATCTAGAAATTACTTTGGAGGGTGGCAAAACGTCGACGATCCTGGTAAGGAGTGCAGGCACGCGGTGGCAGGGTGGCTTGCACGTCCCCTCCTCGCCTCGCACGGGGCAGGAACAACCATCCCAAGCTGGGAATTTTTCCAGGCATCCAACCTTTTTTCTTTCCTTCCTCTCCCTCTTTTTCTATTTCTGCTCTTACAGCATGAGAAAGTTGCCCATGGCCCAGTGGAGCAATGCAGAACGCAAAGCCCGATCATATTTTTTTAAAAATAATATCTTTTTAAATACCGAGGGGTAATTCTGGTGGGAGGGGACCCCAGGTAGTGCCAGGCACGGGGCCAGCGCCGAGCTCTGCTCTGAGCCCAAAGTGGCATAAAAACCTCTTTGAGCACATGGACGATTTGAACCAAAGGCTTCATTTAAGCTGTCAGACTGCCTTCTATTTTTTGGGTGTTTGCAGTTAATTTAGCAGGGAGAGCTCAGCCCATCCCACCTGCCCGGCTCTGCAGAAGTCAAGGGCAATATTGCTTTTTTCCTGCTGGCACCGTAAGACCAAATAGCGTTGGAGAAGTCCCGGAGGAGCCGGGATCTTACTGAAAGCCCGTCCTGCACCAAGCCACCTTCCCGGTGAAATAATGGAAAAATAAATTTAAATTATTTTGGTTTCTGTTCTCGCTACCGACTTTCCAAAATACTGAATTCTTCACGCCGAGGTTTCTCTTCCACTGTTGCTAATTCATGGCAAAGTTTGACAGTACTTAAAACAGCTGCTGGGATTTTCAGAAATAACTTACACTTAGGAAACCCTATTTTTATTAGACTGGATTTCAGCCTGGAGTGGGCTATGACTGTATTTCGGAGGGTTTCGTATTTTTTTTTCTGATGTGCTGTTTTAACACCGGTTTTCCACCTTTAAAAACGTAGAGCCCAAAAACTAAACTGCAGAAGAAGGGGTAGGTTTGGTCAGACTTGGCACAGCACAGCTTTTCCAGGCACTTCGCGCATTTATACCATCTCTGAGTTTCATTTCAAGTTCTTTCAAACCCTAAAACCCCTGAAACTTTCCAGTCTTACACTTCATATAATTTTTTTAAGTGTTTACGAAGGGCCTCTTTGAAGTTGACATCCCTACTTAGCCTGCTTTACTAGCATTAATAACGGCAGAGATTTATAATACTGACCAGTCGCCGCAGGGAGAGCAGCGCTGCTTCGGTGCGGTAGAAGTCATGACAAATTTTAATCGCCAGGAGATCTTTTATAATTTCTTTGCAAAACCAGATTTGAAGGCCGGTACTGAGGAACAGGCCCTGCCAGATAGGAGTGAAGACGACAATGATTCATCAAAAAAACTCCATCCCTTTCCGGAGGGGCTGCTTGCAGTAGCCATTTCCAGATGCATTCGAGTAATTGAATACGGATAATGGGCAATTACTGGATTGTTTGTTTAGATTCTGCATTTTTTTTCCCCCGTGGTATCTATAAACAGCATTGCTCATTGCAGACGGAAAGTAAACCGTCTTGCTACTGGGAGCTCTTGGAGCAGCCTTTGCCTTTTCTATCCCTCGAAAAACCCTTTAGTTTGAGCTCGTGGGAATTGGAAGTGCCACCTGGTATATTTTGCTCATCCAAAATGTGAAGATAAACTCCATATTCAAAAAAACTGGGGGGAAAAGCTTTTCTAGAGCGTTGGAAAGCCCTTCCCCAGTCCTCCCTGCAGCTGCAAAGCAGCGTCTTTTCCTTTTGTTTGGAGCATAAGGAAAAACAAAGGGAGGAGAACAATCCCTGTGCGAACAGGAGCCGGTGTGACCGCCGGTGACCTCGCGGGTGGGAATTGGCTCCGGCGGCAGCAGGAATTCCTCAAAGAAAAATAAAACCTTGTCCTCTGGTTTCCAAACGGCACTTCTGTGCAATAGATTTTTCTCCGTTTGCTTCTCCCGTGAAGCGGATGGGGCTTTCTCAGGAGTCTTTTCATGACCCCTGAGCCCCCGGTGTTGGCCGGTGAAGCTGCCGCCGGCTTCCTGCCCTGCGCAGCATCCCTTCCCTCCCGGCCCCACCATCCCGGCTCCGCTGGGGCAGGCGGGTGAACGGGATCATCTTTTCTTTTCAGGGTGACATCACTTCCATCCCGGAGCTCGCCGACTACATTAAAGTCTTCAAGTAAGTGCTGATGGGAAGAGGTGCTTGGGAAACTGGTAATGTCTGTGAATAATTAATGGTCCTGCCGCCTAATATCCTTTCCTTTTTTTTTTTTTTTTTAATCTCCTGGCTTAAGATCGCACCGCTACGTTATCTCGCGTGAAAAGCCGCCGAGCAATCGCTGTGTAATACCACAGCTCAGAGCATCTGCGCTCTCGTGCTATTAAAACATTTCACTTCTTTATCCTGCACGTGGCATGGTCACTAAGTATTTCACGCTATTCTGAAACAACCCATTGGATGCTGAAGTTGATCTTAAATATAAAATCCAGGGTATTTCCCCACTAGCACCACCCCGGCAGGTACGCATCCCTTCAGGAGAGCTTGCTGCATCCCGTAGCCAGCAGCACATGCTGGGATATTTCTCTTAACAATTAATGCCCAGGAGATAATCAAGCCGTCCTAAAATTAGGAGTGAAACCTAGAAACCTTGCTTAAATACTTCTGGTTCACAAGAGGCTGGATGAATTACAAAACAGCCGGGATCCTGGTCTGTCTGCCCTCTCCTTGCCAAAAGGAGCAGGTTAAGCTGACTCTGCTCCTCCTCCAGCTCACTCAGGATTTAGGGGGTTTTTTTTTTATTTTATTTTGCTTTGACTTGGACGGTGGTATGTGGAAACCGGGAACGGCAACGTCTGGACTTTTAAGTAACATTTTGGCAGCCGCGACCGTCTTTTGCAATTTATTGCCTGCTGCAGCGGGGGTTACGGTGAAAGTTCTGGAAGCTGGAAACGATGATGAGATTTCACAGCGTAGCTATAGGATGGAGAAGAAAAGCTGTAGGCAGCGAAATAGCTCTGGAACAAGCTTTTATTTTATTAATTGTTTGGTTCTGGAGCCAGAACCTGCTACTTCGGTTCTGAAAAACTCTTTCTCCCTCTCCGAAGGCAAATAATTAAGGTCTCGGTGTTCGTCTGGGCTTGCGGTCTGTCTTAATTAGGGCAGTTTCAGGGCTGCAGCCTGTGCCCTGCATCTGAGTGGGTGGGGTTTTTGCCCCTTGAACAAACAAACAAACAAACAAACAAACTTGCTCTTTCCTTTGATGTCCTTGTTTGCCAATAAAATTAGGCGCGACTCGGGGAGCTAATTGCTTGCAAATTGGCTGCTCCAGTTGGTGGAGCAGGAGCTGGAGCAGCGAGAAGCTGCTGGTTCCTTCCCCTTGCCCGCCGCAGCCCCAAACCCCAGGGTCGGGATTTGAGGGTGTCCTGCTGCAGCAGGGAAGCGCGGAATTGCCGTTTGCTCCTAAAAATAAGGGCCAGGAGGTATTTTACTGCCAGAAACGCAACGTAAAGGATGTTGAGGAGCTGGCTGAGCTTTGGATGTGCCTCTTGTCACGCTTCATTGGGGACGAGCTGCAATTTGTCCTTAGTATGCCTTATACATCAGTCCTATAGATATGTCCCTATACGTGCCTGGTGTTGCTGCAGATACGTGGGACTTTTTCCTGCCCCCGGCAGCCGGGTTACTGCCCGTGCCAGCCGAAATGCCCTGCCTGCAATTTAAAGGAGTCCCCCCCCAAAAAAATCTCAAGATGGTAAAAACATATTAAAACATCTTTAGAGAAGGATGCAAAGCGAAGGATGGAAAAACCTGCACGTGCAGGATGGCTTGGCTGGAGGTTGGTGACTTCTCCTGTAGTGGGAGGCGGCTTTCCAAGGAAATTGCGGTTGTGAAGTTTGCACGGGGCAGGGCTGTGTGTGCCAGGGCTTCAGGAGGAGGAAAACCAGCAAAGGCAGGAGGAGGCGGCAGGTGCCCCCAGCTCAGCCGTCCATCAGAGGTGGGGGAGCAGCGGGGTTCAGGCAGACGCCATGTTTCTCCTCCACCTCCCGAATTTCCCGGAGCAGCCCCCAGCACGCTTTCGCTTGGAAATGAAAATACAGAGCCCCGCAGACAAGCAGTGGGGGCCATCGCGTATTTGATCCCTGCAGATAGAGGGTTGAGCAGCTGTCTCTGGGATGGAGGTGGGAGAAAAGCATTGCAGTGAAAGGCGGTGAGGTACAGCCTTTGAATAAGGTTTAGAAATTTCGGGGGGGAGTAAGAAATTCAGAAACTTGCAGCTCTGTGAAGGTCCTGGGCTCATGGTGGGATGAGCAGGCTCAGGGTACCACCATGCCAGGTGGTCACCTTGCTTTGCTGCGGGCTTGCAGTTCTTCTTTGCTTTAAAGTCAAGGAAAATCCTTGCTTTCCATAGAAAAGAAGTGAACCTTTTCTGATGCGAAGTGGAATATTTCAAAAGAAAACAACAAGCCACTCATGCGTGTGCTTGACCAACAAGTCCTTTAGAACTTCCTCTTCCCTTCAGAGCTTGAGCAAAGGGGTCCCATTTTAACGTGGCAGATGAAGAGACCTGTTCAAGGCCAGGCTGGACGGGGCTTGGAGCAACCTGGGCTGGTGGGAGGTGTCCCTGCCCAGGGCAGGGGGGTGGCACTGGTTGGCCTTTAAGTTCCCTTCCAACCCAAACCATTCTGTGACTCTATGATAACGAGGCAGATTTGCAGCGGTTCTTGGGCATGTCTATTTTTGTAATACGGTTCTCCAGCTCCCCTCACCTTGCCCCAAATTAGTGGGACCTCCAGGGGATTGAAGAGCCCCAATTTGCAATCGTAGCTTAATTTCTCGACCCAGCACTGTATTGAAGGGATGGTGAGTGGGGGCTGAGCTCCCAGGCAGGGACTGTCCCGGGGGTGGGCATACCCCAAGCTGCTGACACCAGGTTTTCAAGGGTGAAATGAGTTTCCCGGTGCAGCAGCTTGGTTCAGGAGCCTAAACCAAATGTAACGTCCCTCAACCTGTCTGGCAGGCCCAAGAAGCTGACGTTGAAAGGCTACAAGCCGTATTGGTGCACCTTCAAAGATACCTCTATCTCCTGCTATAAAAGCAAAGAGGAATCCAACGGGACTCCTGCACACCAGATGAACCTGAGAGGTAAGAGAAGCCTCGGCACCGTTGCATTTTATTCCAGTAATCGGCTGCTCCTCTTGCATCTTGATTTCCCACTGATTTATCTTCTTGGCACGCCATCCTAGCGTTGGGTAAATACGTTCGAAGGTCTGAGGGTGCCAGGGTTTCATAGCACGGCGTATACTTAGGCTTTTAGAAAGTGAGTACGGTGTACGTGTGACCCCGAGGGGAAGCTCCACCAGCTCCCCAGTACCACGGGGAGACAACTTGCCCTTCTCCTTTTCGTCGTGGCTATCCAAAAGAATTGAACTCCCTCATCAGAGAGTAAGTTTGAGCACACGCTGCCCTGGAGAGAACAGACCATTCTCTTCCTCCGCTGCCTTTAATTTTTTTTCCCTCCTCTCCCTGGTGCTGGTTGTGAGCAGCCGCGCTCAAGCGCTCCCTGCGAGCCTCGCACATGAGTTTTTAAATTCCAATGGTTGCTGGCTTTTCTTCTGTCAAGTGAAACATTCCTGCTCCGGCAGCCACCGAACTGCAGAGAGCTCTTTTTTTTCCCCCCGTGGAAGCAGGAGCAGATGGGATGCCAAGCGACCTCAGGCTGCAGGCAGAGCAAAGCCCGGCCCGCAGGACCTTTTTGGGAGCTTTTGACATATCTGCTGTGACGGCACTTTTAAAAAATCTCGGAGGCGGCGTTGAAGCGACGCCCGGGCTAAGCGGGCTGGTTCAGTTCATCACCCCCTGCTGTTTATACAGCCGCTTGTAGCTCTCTCCAGACACCGAAAGCGGGGTGCTCACACCTCGCCACGGACTATAGCAGTGATGCACCCAACCTAAATAATCTATAGAGGTTTCAGGGTGAGAGTCGGCACCCATCCAGCCACCTTTTCCTACCATTTCATGAAAATTCCAGGGACATGGGGCGTTTGTCAGCCATCAGGTCCATTCATGAAGCCAGGCAGGATCTGTGAGATGAATCCTGCGGGCGCATGTTAGCTTTGGCTTCGTTGCTTTCGGCTCAGGTCTTGCTTTTCCCCCCCCCTTTTTCCTGTCACTTGGAAAAGGAGACATCTGCCACAATTTTTGTCCCCGCTCTGTAAAGCATTCATCCCATCAGAGATGTGGTGTAAGACCTTTGCAGCACTGAGATGCTGTTGGACACCCTTTAGTTGGAGGGGACTTCGCTTTTTTCTTTTCCTTTGTGGTATTTCCCCCCCCGCCCTTTTTAAAGCGTGGTTCTTCACACCCCTGTTAACCACCGGCTCCCTCATTGCAGGATGTGAAGTTACGCCTGACGTGAACATCTCTGGTCAGAAGTTTAACATCAAACTTCTGATTCCGGTGGCGGAGGGAATGAATGAAATCTGGCTTCGCTGCGATAATGTAAGTTTGTCACTTGGACCGTCCCTCTCGTCACCCTTTGCCCACCATCAGCTCACGCTTGGATGTGCCGTGTAGCTGGTGTTAATTAAAAAAAAAGGATACAAAATGCACTCACGTGTGTCTGATCTTGATGTTCAGAGCACACATGTGTGAATTTGGAGTAGAAAAATCGGCCCCTGCTCTTCCTTGGCTTTGTCCCATGGCCGTAGTCCACACGTTGGCTGGGTTTCTGCCCATCTCTGCGCGTGCTTGAGTCTCCCGGGGCTGGAAGGAAACTAAAGGCTCCCTGCAGTTTTATTTTTTGGGGGGGAAGGTGGTACCCCCGCCATTCTGACCCTCCTTTTTGGGGGCAGGAGACGCAGTACGCCAGCTGGATGGCCGCCTGCCGCCTGGCCTCCAAGGGCAAGACGATGGCCGACAGCTCCTACGGCATGGAAGTGCAGAACATCCTCTCCTTCCTGAAAATGCAGCATTTGAACCCGGACCCGCAGCTGATCCCGGAACAAATCAATACCGACATTAACCCCGAGTGTCTGGTTTCTCCTCGCTACCTGAAAAAGTACAAGAACAAGCAGGTACGTGCTCGCCCGCTCTCCCGGCGCGGTGTTGTGTTGGTGTGGACCGGGCTGACCCTGCACCCGTTTCGGCGGTGGCCGGCGTTTAACACTGCGTTTCGGATGTTGTCACTTAATCGGATGCACGCGGTTACTAAAACGAAATGCCAACTGAAACGTGTGGTTTCGATCCAGCACCTGGGGATGGCACCCACGACCTTAATTATGCCACGTATTACGCAGCGGTGCATGCACACAGCCTTGGCAGCGGGGGACCACTTATTTTCGTTACATTTTAAATTTACTTACATTTATTTTAAAAACAAGGGAATGGCTTAAAACAGGGGAAAGGTTTTTTGCCCCTGCTGGTACCGAGCGACGGTTCGGCAAAGCACAGGCCAGCTGCCCCCGTCTCTCCCCGTGCAGATGTAGCAGCGATGAGACGAAATCAGTCCCCGGTGCTGGGATTAAAACCCCTTCCCTTGCCCAGAATCCCTGCAGAAATCCTCAGGATCAGTGGAGTCGCAGTTGCTTGCAGTGCTTTATCCAGACTTGGCTGTAATGCGGTTTGCATATTTCTCTCTTTGCTTTTCCACTCCTTCCAAATGCCAGTCCTTGAAACGTTGCTTCGTTTCGAGTTGCCGTGACTTGCGCTTGAACTCCACGCCGCATTCGGTCCGTGCATGACAGGGCCGAGCTGTTCCACGCTGGAAATAAATGCATGACTTTCCGAAAGACGTTATATGTCAGGACAGCGGCAAAAATAAGTCAGGCGTCGCTCCTCCGTGGCCTTTCGGTGACTTAATCCTTCACCTGTAGCTTCGCAGCCTGTGCGCCTCGGGCTGGCTGTGCCTAGATACGATTTCTCAAAACCCAAAAGAAGGCTGCGAGTCAGAGAAGCAGGAAAAATATAACTTTTTATTGGCACAGCACGATGATTTCCTGGCAGTGGAGTTATATTTTCTATAGCCCTTATTATTCTTCTGAATAAACCTTTATATCCACTTGGATGAAGGAGAGGCTGCATAAATATACCGTTTTAACATATATAATACCTTCTAGGCTTGAACTCAGTAAAATGGGGGCACCTGGAAAAATATTAGCTCGCAGAACTTGCTTACCGTGCAGGTATCCTCGTTATAAAAATAACCTCCGTGGAACCACGGGGACGGGCATGAGCCTTCGCCCTGCTCCAAGCCGGGCCAGTGGCCACGGTGCAAATGCCGGGTCCCCTATAGACATCGGCTAAAGAGCAGATTTCGGCTTTTCCTTTATGGCCAGAGGCAGAGCTCGCAGCAGCGGAGGATGTTTTTGAGGGATGGAGGCTGCGGGAATGCAAGGAATTTGGCCGCGAGGGTCCCTCCGCGCCCTGGCACTGGGGAGGAGGAGGAGGAGGAGGAGGAAGAGGAGGAGGAGGTTGTGCAGCCCACGAACGGCGCTGAAACGGGAATTGGCAGTGGGCCTCGCTGGAGGATTTATGTATATGTTTGGTCCCACAGCAGCCCCAGACCCGCTCGGGTGGTGTTTGTCTCCACGCGCCCTTGCAGCGGACAGAGGTTGGGTTTGGGGAGCGCCAAATCCTAAACGCCAAAAAAAAAAGCCCAACCCAAATTCGCAGCTCCCGGGTGCCTGGTTCGGTGTCGGAGCGGCGTCCAGCCGGCTTTGCAAGGGCAGAGGCATCCCCGGGGAGCCCGGCTGACGTTGTCCTCCAGCCCCTTCTTACCCCGAGCAGCATCCCCAGCATTTCTCTGCGAATCGCAAATAAAAGGAGCTCTCGAGCTGACGGCCCGTAGCGAGCTGTTGAGCTTCCTCCGCGAGTAAGTGGCCTTGAGTTTGCGCCGAGGCGCGGAGGGGAGCGTGAGGACATGACTTCTCTTCTGAGCCGGCAGCATCGCCTTCCCCTTCATCCACCGGCAGGACCACAACCACCCCAGGACCAAAACCATCCCGGGACCGCAGCGCTGCTCCGAATCTCTGCCCCTCTCCGTCCTTAACGTTCCACTTTGGCTGCTTTTCTGCCTAAGAAATTGTGCATGTGGATTTTTT
>VWZL01000313.1:451203-462771 GCA_013396915.1 Stercorarius parasiticus | reverse complement strand
TGGGGGGGGCGGGGAGGAAGGCTGTGTCCCATGGGATGGGCATCCCGGGCAGCGGGGCTTTCCTGCTGCCGGCAGGGGCTGAAGAAAGCTCATCAAATTAATGCGTAGTAAAACCGAGGCGGATGAGTCGTTTCGGCGTCTTCGGCCCTGCAGGAAGCGCCTTGGGGAATTTCCAGCCTTCGGCCGGGAAGGGGCTCTGGGGGGGCCGGCGCCAGCTCCTCGGCACCAGCTGGGTGCAAAGGCATTCCCAAATCCCCGGCGCTCACATCCCGGGGGGATGCGGGCGTCTTCCCCTGCCTCCTCCAGCCCCTCCAAACCCATCTTTTGCCCTGATCTGCCCCGTGGGCTGCGTGAGCCAGCGGACAGGAGCCCTGGGCAACCCCGAGGGCTCCCTGGGCCACCAGAGATTTACCTGGTGGCGAGCAGGGATGCAGGAAAGCCAGACCAGGCGTCGCCAGCGCCGGCCAGGATCCGGCCCAGAGACACAACCACATGGGGATGCGAGTTACCGGCTTGGGTCCGGCTGCCGAGAAGCCCTTCCCGGGTGTATTGTCCCTCATCTCCGGCGCAGGGAAGGAAGGTGAAGAGCCAAAGCCCCTCGGCAGCGGCACCATCTCGGCCGGCAGGAGCGGTTTCATCAGGCTAATTAAATCCAGACTGATGGGTGATGACGTTCGCACGGCTCAAAACCTTTCTGGAAACCAGTGCCGGGTTTTTTTATTTGTTGGCTTTGATTAGCGTAAAAGCACCGTGGGCTTTTATTTGTGGCACCGAGGCACTAAAGAGATAAAAGATCTATAAATATCTGCTGGATGTTATAGATTTAAAAAAAAACCAAAACCACAAGTGCTTCCCATCTCCCATCTCTTCCCGTAAGCACCAGTGCGATGCTGTGGTCCGGGCAGCCCGTTCCGATTGGCATCCCAGCCTTCCCTTTGAAATCCCTTGCATCCCTCCAGCTGTTCCACATATTTCAGGCTTGAGTCTCTCCCCCCTGCCCCCCCTCCCCACCTCCCAGAAACTGCTCCTTTGGTTTCTCTTAAGCTCCCCCGTCTGGTTTCCATAACTGCAGAAGGCACACGGGGATTTTTCCCAGGGTGTTCCGGAGGCCGGGGGGGCTGCGATGCCCCCGGGATGCGAAACGGACCTTCCCCACGTGGGGAGCCGAAAACTCCCGACATGGGGCGGGAGATGATGGGAAACACCCGGTTAAGAAGAATTAAAAAAACCCAACAGGGCAAATTCACCCCCCAAAAAGCTGGGGGGGGACCTTACATGGGTTTGATCACCATTTTACCTGAGCCGTGTAAGAGGCTGCAGCGTTTGAACGTCGCGGGGGGGCAAAGTTTCTTTTTTTAGCTTGACACGGGAGCATCAAAATATCTCCCTCGAGTCCAAGTGACTCGGAAAGGCCGACCCCGTATTTTAAAGCGACCCAAAGATGCGAGAACCTGTCAGATACCGAAGTCATTCGGGGAAGCTTTCCCTTTCACCCGTAGTTAAGACAAAGACCTGGAAACGCAGCTCCCCGGTGCCGCCGGCTCCCGGCGAAGCCGCAGATCCTGGTGGGAATCCTCCAGCTGGAGGGCTCCCACTCCTCCTCCACTGAGAAAGCAGCAGTTTGAGCAAATAAAGCATTTGCTCTGGGGGGTTTTTTTTTGGTTTTTTTTTGTTTTTTTTCTTTTTGGCTTTTGGTCAGCAGCTGGTCAGCCCCTGACAAGCAAACTGGGCTTTGATTTCCTGCCGGGGAAAGGGGGCGTAAAGCAAATGGGAGAGGATCTGGGTTAGAAATTTGACTCACGCCAGCGATCCCGGCTGGGAATTGCTCCCCTTCAACCCTGGACTGGGGATGTGTCCCAGAGGGAGGAATCCGATCCGCTCCGGGGCGAGAATAAGGGTCCCCGGGGGAATTGCGGTGGTGGCTGGGGAAAGTGAAGCCCTTCGGCCCCAGCCTGCCCGGGGAGAGGCACCGGTTCTCCAAACCGGGCTGGCAGGGTGGGACAACGGCGGCTCTGTTATTCCTCTTGTGCAATTCCTTAATCCCAAGGCAAAGCACCGCGGCTGCTGAGCTCTGCCCGGCTGGCGCAGCGGCGGGAGAGGAGGAGCTGGTCCCCCGCAGAAGCAGCCCCCGCTGTGTCCTGCTGACCCCTCTCACCGCTGCGTTTCCAGCTGGCTCTGCTCGCCCCGGGGCAGAGGGACAAGCCCAGCTCCCAGCCACCTCCATGTCGTCCCCCCCCAGCCCCCTCCCCTGGGCTCCTCTCAGGGCTCCCGCACTCCCCACGTCGAGCATCCCAAACCCAACTCACCAGTCCAAGTGTGGGGCTGACCTGCTGGAGAGCAGATTTTGGCAGGAGGGCGAACAAAGAGCTGCCCTTTGCTCTCGGTGAACTCGAGGAAAGAGTTTTGGGTGCTTCGCTTTCACCCTGACGAGGCAGCGAGGGTGAGGAGGGCTCTCGGGAATGGCAAACCTGGAAAGCAGGAGCCCAGAAAGCCTTGGAAAGGCTCTAGGTGTAACGCTGGGAGCTTGGGACGTGCTCAGGCTCAAGAAAAGCAGGAGGGGGGGGCACTGAGACAGGTTTTCAAGTATATTTGCTCCCAGACCGAACACAACCCAAACAGGAGATGTCCCTGCCTAGAGCTCAGGTCCTGGCCCACCCATGAGACCAGCCTCCGCCTGGTTCCCTCCATGGTGACAAACACCCCGAGATGCCCCCCAAAAACCAACACGCGGTAAAAACGCCCCCAGCCAGCCCAGACGCCAAGGTGTCCCCATCCCACCGGAGGGACAGAGCTGCCCCGAGGCCACCTCCAGCCCCCATCCGCGCTGCGCCCCATCCTGGGCGGCCTGTCTGGAGGGACCACATCTGATTCACATCGTCCCGCAGCTGAAAATCATGCGTCAGGCACTTCAAAGGACACGACCCTTATAGCCGAGGGGCTCCCCTTGAACTCCATGGCAAGCCGCCCCGCTGCGGGGTCCGGGTGACAGCCGGGGGCGGCTGTTTTATCTCCCGAATGTTTTTCCCCTTCCCATAAACAGAAGGAGCGGACGGGAACATGTCTGAGACCGACGGGGGGAAATGACAGGGCGGGGGGAGGGTGTTAAATCTTCAAAAGCGCTGAAGTGCTGGATCCTGGGAGGGATACTGAGAGCTGGGAACATTGCTGGTGGGGGCACGAGCTGAGCACCAGGGCGGGCACTGGGCGACCACTTCTAACATTTTGCTTTTATGCAGAATTGCCAAAAAAATAGAAAAAGAAAATACTTTCAACGACCTCAAAGGTGAGCGGACCGACCCTCCCAGCCTGGCAGCAGCAGGAGGTGGTGGGGACACAGGGCCACGCTGCCCCGAGGGTGGCCCTGTCCCTGTCACAGCGTGGTGAGCAGCGCGGGGTCCGGCCCCCACACCGGGTCCAGCTCCCCCGGCACCCGCGGCCAAACCCTGCCCGATCTGGGATGTCCACAAGGCCTGGAAACAAGCACATCTGGAACCCACGCCTCCCAAATTGTCCTTCGAGCCCTCTGCGGCCAAGCCAATCCCAGCCCCTTAAAGACGCCGTTAATTAATCCAGAGCACAAAAATAGCCCTGCAGGATTTCCTGCCTGCCCTCCCTCCCCTCCAACTGCACCACAAGGTAAGAGGAAGGAGGAGAAGCTCCTAAAGCAGAATTAAGGGAAGATGCTCCATGGTACATCCCTGCGATATCGCCCTCATTTCATTTGGAGCCACCCCATCCTTCCCCTGCCCCCACATGCCCAAAGCACAGCTCATCCTTCCCAGCAACACACAGATATCAGCCTTTCCAGATATGCTGGGCTTCATTAAATTCAGGTCCTTAAATTCCCGGGAAGCGCCGCTGAGGGTGCAGGCAGGGTGGCCGGGACCTCGTCACCCACCCGGCTGCTCTGTGGGAGCGTGTCCAGACACGGAGCGAGCGGAAATCTGGTGTGTAATAACTCCACCTAGAGGGAAAAGGGACGGTTGGGCCAGACGGGCCACGTCCCCGTCACCTGCCAGCCGGGAGCAAGGAGGAACCGCTGCCTGGACATGCGGATGGTCCTGCTGGAGGTGGCCCCAGGACACCAGAGAGGGCATGGCTTGCTGCGGCAGTGCCACGATGCTCTCCATGGGTGTATCAGCCACCGCCAGTGCTCAGTGATCCGAAAGCCCACCCCCAGTGATCCCTTTCCACCCCCAGGACGAATCGCCACTCACCGGTCTCACACACGAGATCCACGGCCATCCCACGGGCGATTCTCCGAGTCCTTCTCTCAGGGCATTTCCTTCTGTTGTTATTTCCTTGCTGACACCTGGAGTTTCACTCCTTCCCTAGGCATGGACATCTCCGCAGATGAGCCCTGCAACAAGTTCAACACTGTTGGGGACATCAGAGCAAACCCACACCTTGCCAGGGTCCCCCCTCCCAGTGCTCCCAATACACCCTGTGCTAAAACACCCCCCAAAGCTGAGTGTTTGTTCTCCGCACCCACAGCTCTGCCTTTCTTTCCTTTCTCTATTTTTCAATGGTAGATCCATCCGCAGTTTGGTCAGAGATAATAAGAGCTGGGAAGTGCCTCCAGTCTTATGCAGACCCTCTGCCCGTCTCCAGCCAGGACTGACTCCACCAGAGCTGGGGGTGGGTTGGCCACAGTCTCCCCACCCTGTGCAATGGGAAGGGAAGGTCCTTCAGAGGGAAACGTGGGACTGCTCTGCCCACTCCTGGCTGCATCTGGCTGAACCTAGGGATGGAGGATGCGAATACACCCAGGCAGGCATGGACAGATGGATGGACAGCCGGAGAGATGGAAGAATGGATGGAAGGACGGCTGGTAGGATGGAAGGATGGCTGGCTGGTAGGACAGATGGATAGATGGATGGCTGGATGGATGGATGGCTGGATGGAAGGATGGATGGAAGGGTGGACAGGGTGAAGCCACTGGCACAAACTATGGTACCTTCTCCCAGCGCTCACCAGTTGCCACCAGGTTTGGTTGGTGTCCAGGAGGACCATCACCCCAGGCAGGAGAGGCGGGAACGCCGCACAGGAGCAGCCCCCTCGGCACAGCCCGTGCAGGGACCTTAGCAAACTACTGAAGTTTTCTGGGCCTGCTGATCCTCTCCCAGCGTGAGCAATTCTGAGAAACCCCCTCGTGTTTTCTCCTCCCAGACCCCCACCTTCACCAACGGGCTGCTCATCTTATTTCAGACTCGTCTCGCTTCAGCCCTGCTGTCCTTTCCAGAGACTCCTGCCCACGCCGTGACGGCTCCGGCCTCGGGAATCAGACGCTGGTTTTTTTCTTTTTTTCTCTGTAACCTTGGAAATCGGAGACCAAAGGAACATCAGCTTCAGCTTCTGTTTAACAACCGCCTCTTACCGCTGCTCACACAGTGCAGCCCAGGCGGAAGATAAAGCATTTCCACCGCGATGGATAAACAGAGATGGAGCCTGCCAAGCGGCGTGCAGGGCGATGTCGTCCCCTGCCTGCTCTGCTGCCCACCTTTGGGGTGTGCTTCTTCCCAGGCCCCACGCTCCCCTGCACGGTGCAGGGTCCAGCCGGCCGGGCAGAGCCTCCCTTTGCTCCGCCGGTTATTAACCACTTACTTCCAAACTGCTGCACGCTTTGTCCCAGCTGCCGAGGGACGCGCCAAGGCTTTTCCGCTGGAGCCACCGCTGATCCTTCAGCCGGGGTGGCCACGAGCAGAGCTGCCGTGCCGGGACTCACGTACTAGCGGGGTGCGAGAGGTCCCTCCTGCCCACAGCCCCTCTCCGAAAGCCCTTCCCGCTGCTCATCCCACCAGGACAGCAATTTTGTCTCCAGGTTTCGGATGATCTTACGGTGCAGGATGGACACTTGCCCCTGCCCAAACCCCGTCTGCCCCGCAGCTGCAGAGAGGCCAGGTTTGTCCCTTAAATGTGTCCCCCAGCATCCATACAGATAGGGGAGGACGAGAGATCAGGGCTGTATTTCACAGAAGGGATGAGGTTGGAATTTCCTTTGAGGAAGCTTCGATCCTGAATTTAATCAAGGTCACAGAAATACAACCTCTGGGAAACACGGGACGGTCCTTCTTAACTGGCCCGCTGATGGGACGTCGGGTGAGACAGCGTGTTCGCAGAGACAGCTGCTAGATAAATGCCATCTCGGTGCCACCAGCTTGTATTTGGCGGAAGGGAAGGGGGCAAAGGCTGTTATTCACTCACCAATCCATCCAGAGAAAATGGCTTATCCCATCCACAGTGCGCTCATTTTGTACGGGAAGGCTGGGGAGATCCGTCACCTGGAGTGCTCTGCCTGTGGCTGATGAGAAAATGTCCCTTTACCTGCAGGGACAGCAAATCTCTGGAGTTACCAGCAATGCACCCTCGCACCCGCAGGCTTGGGACACTCTGGGGTCACAAACACCATTTGGGCTGCGCTCCCCGTTTCTCAGCTCGGGGCCAGATCCGTGCTTGGTCTGATCCCAGCTCCAATTTTTTGGGTTGAGCTGATGCTATTTTGCTTCTGTTATGAAAAACCCACAACAATTTATTGCCGTTTAGACAATTATTCTCTCACCCGATGACCCCTCCCCACCTGGGAAGAGGAACTGGGGAAAAACAAGGAAATTTGAGGGTTGAAATACAAACAGATTTAACAGGATAAGACTAAATAATTTACATTAATAACACTAAAGAACCCATATTGATCCCGATACCAATGTAAAATAGACAAGGACTATACCCAGCCCATTCCACCAGCAGGAGGCTGCACTCCCAGCAGGGACAGCCAACGTGGGACACTGCGAGCGCTGCGGCTTCGGGAGGAAGGGAAGGGCTCAGGGCTCCGGCACCGGGGCAAGGAGTGCTCAGGATCCCAGACATCAAGGGAGAGAGAGAGAGAGAGAGAGAACTCCTTAGCAAACTTTGTAATTTCTATTGAATGTGCCAGTTTTGGTCTGAAATAATCCTATTGGCAGCCTGGGGCAAGTGCCCGGGTCTCGCTCCTCCTCGTCCCTGCACCTGGTGGGCTGGAAAACATTGAGACCTTGAAACCCCCACACCAAAGCTGGCTATAGAGTAAATATTTTCACCAATTCAGCCACTAGAGTCTTCTGAAAGTGCAGTTTACCCAAGCATTAGAAGAGACCTTACCAAAAAATAAAACTACTGAAAGAGAAATCGATCCTGCGTCACTCAAACCAGGGCAACTTCTCATGAAACAGCCACACGCAAAAGAGGGCGATGGCAATAAATGGGTTTCTTGCTGGAGCTGCTATTGCTTGTTTTTTCAGCCCCAACGTGGACTCAGCTGGGATATTTGAGTTTTAACGAGGTGCAACGCTGTTAGCCTCAGGTGGGGATTTTCTCCATTAAAAATAAATAAATAAATAAACGAAATTGTTTCTGGGCCACGGGCAGGAGAGAGGAGAAAACCTGACGACACGAGCACGCAATTCTTCCAGCCTCAGCGGGGCAGGGGGCTGCGACACACCTGCGGCTCCTCACACTCCCCCTTCCCCTGCAGTGAAATTACATTTGGCTTCTGGGCTAAAGATCAGGATAATTATTTCCAGCGAGGCAGACAGGTTCCAGATGCACTCCTTTCAGAACTGCATTAACGCTACCCTAAACCCCGAAAAAATGCAATTTCCCAGCTCCCTGGTGGCCACCTGGATGGCAGCAGAGCTTTGCCGAGGACCGCCACGTTTTCCCCGATGACTTTATGAAGTTCGAGCAGGTATTTATTTTCTCGTTATCCAGCAACGGGCAACATCTGGGGAGATACGGCAGCATCTTTTTCTTTCCTCTGGCAGACAGACGGGGGTTAAGTGGGTGCTGGGTCCTCTGCAAAATCCGGGTCTTCCGCAGACGTTTCCACCGCTCAGGATTTATCGGTGGCTGGACAAAGCCCCATCTACAACAGGTTAAAAAGAACCAAAGAGGCTGGTCCCTAGGTACACTGAGCATCTGTTTCCAAAACAGAATGTAAACAATTTTATTGTGGCGAGGCTTTATTCGTTCTTAATGCCTTGTGTCATACGGCCAATGGAAAGGAGAGCGCTTTTTCTCTCCTTGTAAAGCAGGGTGTGTTTCAGACACAGACATTTACATCAAACAAGTGCATGGCTCCTTTCCCATCTTTACGACTGTCCCGTGGTCACGAATCTGCAATTTCCCCGCCTTGTTCCAGTGCTGGCAAATACGGAGCAGCCACAGGATATCGCTTTGGTGGGTTGTTTTGGGTTTGGTTTTTTTTTTTTTTTTCCTCTGCAAGAAAATACGTTGCAGCGGAACCATCGGGAGAGGAGATGAACGCATCCCTGCCACAAGTGGAAATGTGTTATTTCAACTTTCCCCTCGCTCTCCAGCAACCAAATCCTGGCCCTCGGAGGTACCGGGGAGATTTATCTGTTGGCGGCTGTAAATCCTCGCTGGCCCTAATCGCTTGGCCTTTAAAAAGCCACCGGGTGGGGACCCGGAGGTGTCCCAAGGAGATGTGGGAGCTCATCGGCGGCCACGTGCCTTTCACCAAGCTTTCGGTAAGAAGAGAAGCCTGTTTCACGGGTGGACTCTCAGGAGCCTTCACAAAGTGGATGAGCCCTGATCTGGGTGTCCCCTTGCTGAGTCCATTAATCCGGTCCTTCCCCACGGGACAACTCTCCTTTAAAAGCTCATAAGACTCGTAGAATGGTTTGGGTTGGAAGGGACCTTAAACATCACCCAGTGCCACCCCCTGCCCTGGGCAGGGACACCTCCCACCAGCCCAGGTTGCTCCAAGCCCCGTCCAACCTGGCCTTGAACCCCTCCAGGGATGGGGCAGCCACAGCTTCTCTGGGCAACCTGGGCCAGGGGCTCACCACCCTCACAGCCAAGAATTTCTTCCTCACATCTCATCCAAATCTCCCCTCTTTCAGCTTAAAACCGTTCCCCCCTCATCCTATGGCTCCCCTCCCTGCTCCAGAGTCCCTCCCCAGCTTTCCTGGAGCCCCTTTAGGGACTGGAAGGGGCTGGAAGGTCTCCCCGGAGCCTTCTCTTCTCCAGGCTGACCCCCCCCACCTCTCCCAGCCTGTCCTCCCAGCAGAGGGGCTCCAGCCCTCCCAGCATCTTTGTGGCACCGCCATCTCCTTCCAATGTGGTTAAAATCAGAGAAAAAGCTTAGAACGTACCGCACGGGGAGGGGGGTGGCTGAAAACCAGCTGACCCCGTTCTGCCCTGCCTGTGCGGTGGGCGCTGGTTTTGCCGGAGGGTTTTGGATGGGCTCTGGAAGGGTGTAAAGAGCAAATCTTTGCGAGAGGTTAATCCCCTCGCGGCAACGGCCCTTCTTCAAAATGTCTCTGGGTTCCTGCAATGGAAGAGGGTTTCGGAGGCGCTGACAGAGGCACTGTTCAGTTTCAGCCCCTCCATCGGGGCAGGTTTTTTCGCTCTCAGCTCACAAACCCCATTGAAGAGGGTCTGTTCCCACCTCCTGGCAAATTCACCTTTCCTTGGGAAGATTTTTCCACCCCGATCATTTCCCTGCTCTGGTTTAGACTCACGCCGCTGCGAAATCTGGTGCAGAAAGGTTTCTGTCCTCAAGCCAAGCTGAAGCCAGTATCTGCGGCGGTAAATAGGACAGGATCGGTCTCCAGGACTAACAAAACCAGCCCTGCTGGGGCAGGCCAGGAGGTTTAACCAAACCAAAGGATTTTTTTCCTCATTCTGCAACGTTACGTTATGTTACAGCGGGAACTCCGGAGGTCAGAAGCTGAGATACAGGCACAGAGGGTAGCTCTGTTCAGCTATTAAATACCACGGGACGGATGTACCTCCTGGGTCAGGGTGTTCCTACACGGCTGGTTGCCGGAAACTGGGAGGATATATCTGGATAAGGCTTGTCCAAAACCTGCCGTATTCCCCGCGCAGGTCCAGCACCTCTGCTCCGAGCCTCGCTGGGGAGAGCTGGGCTGACCCCATGTGGTCACGGCCTTGTTATGGCACGATTTGGTTTTTAAAAAAGTCACAACTTTTCACAGTTAACTGAGGTAAAACGCAAAATCTACCTCCCATCCCCAAAATCTTTCCATCAAGGAAAAGGCACCGCGCAGGGAGTTCAGGTAAACCCCCGTCTGTCATTTTGCACGCAGTGGAAACGTGTCCGCGCTCACAGTTTCCCCGTTTAACCAGCCAAACCAGTGCTTCTCTGTTTCTTTTCGTGCACAGAAGCAAAATAAAGTGTTCATTTTTTAGCATGGATGGGACCTTCCCAGTCCTCTTAATCCCTCAAAACAAAGGAAATAGAGAAAGGACGGGAAGGGAAATCCCACACCCAGTTTGTGCCTTTCCCTTGCAATAAAAGGTTAATATTCACGGTGATTCACCCACGCAGCCCCCAGCCCTGGACAAGCTTGGGGCGAGCATCGCCCCCAGATTTTGGGTGTGCCTGAGCCCAGGGAGGTCAGCATGTGTCATCTGGTCACTCCAGGCCCAAAGAAGTCAAAACTAAGTAATGTTGATTGTTTCCACGGTAACCGGCAGTGATTCATTCTGAGGGTAACATAACGGGGTGTGGGGGGAAGAAACATGGAAAATGAAAATCACGTCTCAGAAGCACGTTGTATAATTATCTTGTTGAGCAGGCCTGCTGCTCCATGCGTGCCTTGACCTCAGCTATTTATAAAAAAAGTCTCTTAAGATGATCTTTAAGCTGATTTTGTTCTTTTTTATTGAAAAGGAAGAAAAACCCTCAGTCGTGCCCCCTGCCAGCCTTGGAGGCTGAAGGCCCATCCCAGCACAGGACACCAGGTCTTGCCCAAGGGGAGTGATGGAGCCTCCAAAAACAACCCCCCGAAGACGAAAATTATCAAAGCCAGCGATGCTTTCACAATGAACGCTGCTGTCGCCTGCAATTTCTCAGGAGAAAGAGGAACCTTTGTACAGTCCTTTCATCTGAGCCATCCCTCCACAGGCACCCATGAGCCCCTCCTGAGCTGTGGCCAGCTCTGCATTAAAGAGGACAGCCCTTTCAAAGCCACCAAGCAGCTTGCCGGTGGCTGAGGCCAAACCCCAGTGAAAACGCAGGGAAAGGTATGTAAAACAGCTGGCAATAACACCCTGCGCATTGCCTAGAGACCTGCTGCTTCTGAGAAGCGTCAGATGGGTCTCCACTGACCTCCACGTGGTCCGGGCCTCACTTTTACCTTCCCCCAGAAGAAAACCCTGGCTGAAAAAAAAAAAAAAACCCGCCAAGCTGTAAAGGGAAAGCGGGCATGGATGAGAGGAAGGCGTCACGGATGAGAGTAAGGTGTGATTCCAGCAAAGACCCACACACACCGCGCTGAGAGGGGCAGGACCCCCCCACCCCACTGAAGGAGAAATCACTCCCTGCGCTGAGGGGCACTGCCCACTCCCCTGCCACCCGCCTCGCTAATGGGGGGATGTTAGTTCAGGGAGACCGAGGGATTTTCTCTCAGGCGTCAAAACCCTGTCAGGGAACCGCAAACGCCTTCACGCCCCAGCGAGGCCTGAGGCCTGGCCAGCCTCGCTGCTCTCAGCGTCCCTCCCGCCGAGCCCACCGGGGCCGCCACCAGGGTGAAACGGCCCTTCTGG
>VWZL01000313.1:437471-450690 GCA_013396915.1 Stercorarius parasiticus | reverse complement strand
CCCCACCTTGAGGGTGAGGGGAACACCCCCACCGCCACCACCCCCGAGGGGCTGGGTGTGAGGTGAAGGAGTGAGGGCACACGCCCCCTTGCCCCGAGGGACAGGGGGTGAGATGAGGGGACTCCTCCGAGGGGCTGTCTATAAAGTGAGGGTGTGAGGGGACCTCCCCGAGGGGCTGGCTATAAAGTGAGGGGGTGAGGGGATCTCCCCGAGGGGCTGGCTGTGAGGTGAGGGGTCCCCCCCTGAGGGGCTGGGGCTGAGGTGAGAGGATGAGGGGACAACCTCCGAGGGGCTGGGGGCGAGCTGGGGGGACCTCAGCATACCGTGCTCTCTCCCTGCCAGCTTCCCGGAACGGAACGGAGGGAGACGCGAGAGGGTCCAGATGGGGAGCCCGGGATGCTCCAGTGGAGGCCTCAGATGTGCACCGGGGCCAGCACTCGGGCTCGGAGCAGGCCTGGAGGGGAGCCCGGCCACCCATCGAAACAGGCCCGAGCTCTTCCTTGGCAGACATTGATCCTTTTTTTAATTGGCCAATGCAATTCTAGTGAGTAAGGCATATCCCTGACTCCAGAAAATGCGTGAAGGTTCAAACTTCTTCCTGCTCCACCAGTGCCGGATATAGTTTGAAAAATAACTTTATTTTTTAAAAAATACTAACTGCTTGAAAAGCATAAATAATTTTCTTTCCTTCATGTGCTTTTCTACTGCTGTGGGTGCTTAGTGTACTATAACCTGGAGCTGAAATTAGATTTATTTTTTCTGTACAGGACACTATTTGAGTGTTGTGAATTAATTCGTGAATTCTGGGAAGGCTTTGTAATGGAACAGGGTAACAGCAACATTAGAGTGATCAAGATCTAGGAACAGAGATGTCAAATGTATTGCTGGAACCAGGGGGACTTCAGTTTTGCTCAGTGGTGACATAATTAATACGCTGGTGATGGGCTTGCAGTCCTCCGCATGCATGGGTGTGATCTGATTGATAAAGCTCAGGACTGGGACTCGGAAGACCTGGATTCTAACTTCTGACTCTGCCTTCCACAGAAATGTTTTTCTTTGCACTTCATTTTTCCCGCTGTTTCATTTTGAAAATTCATGTGGTATGAGAATTTTTATTGCTGTTTAATTTCTCTAACAGCAATTTTTTTGCTTCTATATGCAAGATTGAGATGAGAATGGGGATTTAAAGGCCAGTGTATACCAGCAGGTGGCATAGAAAAAGATTTTGTGGTTGTTCTAGGTGGTTTTTTTTATTAGGTATTTTTTTTAAGAAGCTATTGGGTTTCCAGAGCCACCTTCAGTTTTGAGGTTTGTATGCTGCCATTATGCCAAGATGTTCCATAGCTGACATCCTCTGTATTTTCTCTGGGCAGCTTACAGGGCTGTAAGATGTCCTAAAGAAAAATGTATTTGGGATGAATATTTTTCAAAATAGGATGTTTATTTGGCCTGCCCAACAGCGTGCAACTACCCTATCTTTTATGGTGCAGCTAAGTTAATTTGAAGATGTATAAAGAACTTAGTCTCAGGAGAAGTTCCTATGATATCCTCTGTTCATACCAGAAACCTGACCAGGTATTCCACAGATGACGAAGTAAGAATTATTTTCCTATACCTAGCAATTAGGAAAATATATCACTTTGCTTCCTCTTATCTCTAATTCTGAATAATACACAATTCCCAAAGGTCTCTTTAATCATTAACAGGTGTCTCACCGTCATCTTGGCAGTTCTGCGTTTCACCTGTTACTGGACAATGAGGTGCTGCGCTTTGCAGCTGTGATGGCATTAGCTTTTGTAAATACACCGAGCAAACACGACTGCCTGAGAACGTGGTACGGGCTGTAAGTGTGTGCAGGCTGTTGTATCATCTGTGTTTTCATACATGTGGTGCACTGCCTCTTGGCTGAGATACTAAATATTTATGTGATGGGACTGGTTGAAAAAAGTGCACTATTCTTACCGCCAGTTCTAAATGGAATGCGAATTAAAATGGTCTCCTCTATACTCGGTAAACACTATTAAGAGTGCAAGATGCTTTCCTTTTCCAAGGACTACGGAGGTTAAATTTCCTAGTCAATGTCTTATCTGTTTTATATTCTTTTCCAAGAGAAAAAACTTCCCAGATGAACTTTAAAGTGCCACGTGTGCTTACTTTAGATAATGTGAGCAGCGTCAGTGTGTAGTGGCTTGGTCCGGTGAAGGTTGAGGAGCTTCAATCGCAGATAAAGCAAACGGCAGTTTCAGTTTCATTCACCTTTCTTTGTGTCCCTGAGGAACATCACGTGGCATGATAGAACCATGGGAAATGGCGTATTTAGAGATTAAAACAAGAGCAAACCAAAATGTTCCTTACCCATGTGCGTTCTGTTCCAGAACACCTGTTGCAGCCATGATGCCTGTTGCCACCATGATGCCTGACGACACACCAATGTTTGACCCAAATATTCTGCATGAACTTGACTGGAGCGAGAACACGACGACGTTTTCTCCCGCTATTTCTCCTTTAGATCCAGGAGATGGACTAGTTTTGAGACCACTTTGCACAGCTGATTTAAATCGAGGTAGAATCCTGTTTAATGATTATCACAAACAAAAGCTGGGTGCTGAACTAGATAGTGTGTATTTCTGCATTATCTCTCAATAGATTAGGATTGCTTGTTTCAGCTGTATTTGGGTTACTTTCATCAGTAAGGAATTTGAGCACTTGGCACCATGGATTGGTGCTGTGTTGGGTGACCCTCAAAATTGGTTTTACTGTTTTAATAACCTCAAAAACCATCTTAAAATTCAAGTCAAGTCTTCTGAACAATTCACAGCTTCCTACTCACCACAGCTTTAGAGAGGGAGTACAGTTGTTCACGCTGTTCCCTCTAATATTAAAGTAATGTGAACCAGCATATTCTTCTTAGTGCATGGAGACTTCCTCAGTTCTGTAACTTGGACAAAAAAGGTTAATATCACGTAATTTCAGGCTTATACTTTTCTTTCTTGAACAAATGCATCTTCTGCACTTGAGTTTGCTGCTGGTGCGTTAGCTGATCCTTCAGCATTGCTCAAGGCAGGAGTTTGATTTTAAGATTACTGTCTACTTCTATAATACACAGAGCACAGGCCTTTACATACAACTGAATTGGATGGTGCCGTGGGGATGTTCACTCTCCAAACAGCCGTGTCTGGTTGTTGTGCACTATTTGGAGGTAATTGTGTGTTGCTCTCCCTCACTGAGGGTTTTTTTCCCTTCTTTTATAACAGGCTTTTTTAAGGTTCTGGGTCAGCTGACCGAAACCGGAGTTGCAAGCCCGGAGCAGTTTATCAGTGAGTATATCATTATTTCTTGGCACTTCCATAGACGAATCAGAGGACAGTGTTGCTGACAACAAAGCTACTTGGGTATGAGGCTCCCAACTGCCCGATGCCAGAGGGATTCATTAGCTCAGCTGCCCCAAGGCAGCCTTTGGCACTCGGTGTTGGATCCAGGTGCAGCTACCCCCAAGGGCTTCTTGGCTGGGACAGGCCTAAACTGTATTACCTGCTTCTGAGACTGAGCTTTAGGTACCTGGCAGGAGGGACTGTGGGTGAAGGCTTGTTTTGGCTGAATTATTGCAGCACCAATGGCGGGGCGGAGGCTCAACAGCATCTTGAGCTTTACTGGTTGGACTGAGATGTAAGAAAACTTAGTGGTGCTGCCACCTTCGTTGCAGTGCCCACCTGCAGAGGCGCTGTGGCAGGAGGGCAGTGAGGAAAAGGCATTTGTTTAATTTCTGCTTTTTCCTGGTTCTCTCTCTCTGGGTTAGTTTGACTCCAGGGCTTTCAGGTTCTGGGGTCTTGGGTGCTTCTTCCATGTGATTCTGAACCCTGCAGTGATCCGCGTTCAGAATCTGCTGCAAGTGTTAGACCTCGCAGCCATTTAATCTGAGATTAACGGTGACTGTTCTGCTGTCTGTTTGCTCCCACAGAAACCTTTGAGCACATGAAGAGGTCTGGAGATTACTACGTTACTGTCGTAGAAGACACAAATCTTGGACAGATTGTTGCTACGGCAACGCTGGTGATAGAACATAAATTCACTCACTCCTGTGCAAAGGTACATTCTCTCGCTGCAGCTGTGAGGGAAAAGATCCTGTCCCCAGACTCCGTGTGTGTTATTTTTATGGTGTTACTGTGTGATGAAGTACCTTCTGCTGAGTCAGTGGCAAAGGCATTTTAAAAATATCTCCCATCCTTGGGTGCTCAGCTAAACAGTACAAGGAAGCTTTGGCTTTTCTTTAGGAAAAAGAGCAATGATGTCTGTCCCGTTCTCCCTCCCAGTGAGCTTCTGATCTAGTCAGACTTGGTTCTGATGGAGTAGGTGGCTGAGGATCTCACTACTGTGGAGTCCCATCAGGATGCGTGAAAACAGGAAGCTGGAGAGATCCAGATCGCTCAGTGGGGAAAGGCTGCGGTGGGAACGTGGCTCCTGCTGGGTGCTGGAAGGGGCATTACCAGCACATCGAGCGCTGGGGGGGTTGTATTGAACTAGACAGCAGAAAATCCAAGCAGGAGATGTAGCGCGGTGGGGAAACAAACACAGCAGCGTTCTCTTCAACTGACAGCCGCCTCTATTTTCACAGAGAGGAAGGATAGAAGATGTAGTAGTAAGCGGGGAGTGCAGAGGAAAGCAGCTGGGCAAACTGTAAGTATTTCACTACCGTTGCCATTCAACAACAAGTGCTTGCCCAATTGGTTTCTGTCCCCCAGCTCCCCATGCTGCTGGTATGAGCAACCCTTGGAGAGGGGGATTATGGCACTGGGGGGGTAGGTCCCCCCCTGCCAGCCCAGTGGAGAAGGTTCGGCCAGAGGGTATCACCCGCTGGTTGAGGTGCTTGTAGCAGTAACGTAAAATTGTCTGCAAAACACTGGTGCTTTGTTCTTTTTTTCTATCCTGTGTAGCGAAGGAAAACGCAGAGGGCTGTAAGACCTCAGTATTGTAGGTCTGATAACTTTAGCTAATTAAATATTAATTGAGCAGTTCAGGGACAGTTTCATTTAACTGTGGGTTTTCTGTCTCTTTCAGACTAACTTCCACCCTGACATTGCTAAGTAAGAGACTGAACTGTTACAAAATTACGCTCGAGTGTCTGCCAAAAAATGTGGATTTCTATAAGAAGTTTGGCTATTTGGTATCTGAAGAAAACTACATGTTTCAACGGTTCTTTAATTAAGAACTTCCAGTCTTTTTTTTTTTTTTTTTGGTAAAGACTGTTGGTGGAGGAGCTTGTGCTACAAACATTCTCTTCGTGGAAAATTTATAGTTTATTGCTGCAAATATAACAATCCCTATAAATAACGAACATCAAATGTGTAAATCCTGCAAAAAAAAAAAAGAAAAATTACTGACATTTTGGAAGGGTCCTTTGGGTTAGGAAATAAGCGCTTAGAACTAATTTTTACTACTGTTCAGTCTAAGTGAAGCTTTTTTGTTCTAGCTGAGTTACAAAGGACTCTTGTTAAAGGGATGGTTTTTAACCAAAGGTCTATATTTTTATCTCAAATTTTTTCTTGCATTGTATTTTTCTAAAGGTTTGCGCTTCTTTTCTGGGTAGCTGAAGTGCAGCTTGCGGGGTGGTTCTGGCTGTACTTCGTGGAAGGAGGATGTAGCTTCGGTAGGGATGATGCTTCTCGTGCAGGATTAGTGACATGGAATGGGCGGTTGTTCCGTCCTTTCTGTAGAAGCTCCCTGAAATGCTGTTGATGTTTGCGTACCTAAACTTTTATAGGCACTATTTTAAACCGAATTTGTTACTATTGGTGCGGGTAGGGGAGAATCCTTATGGGCTATGCTAAAGCTGATGTTCTGAGAGTAAAAATGGACGTGTACTTCTCACTGCAGGGGTCCTGCACTTTAGCTGATAACTTTGTTTTCAGGATAATTACGTGTTTTCTGACTAGCCCAATGGTTTGCGACAGGGCAGCCAGAATGTCTGACAGACACCCTGTCCTGAGCGGGGCTCTGGCTAGTGCTCAGTGGGAATGTGATTTGGGATTTGGCTTCACCCAGCACAGCCGGTCACCTTGCTGTACTCACTCCTGAGGGCCAGGGGGGCTCTGCTGGTGACAGGGAAATCCCAAGGGATTGTTGCTGCTTTGGAGCATCCCTCTTGCTATAAGATTGGATAAATGATTTTAGCACTTTTGCCAGTGATGGCAAGCAAATAATGTACAAAGCCCTGGTTTCAACAGTAGCGTTTTGTGCGGAGAGTGACAAATCCTATGTCTATGAATAGGGCATTATAAATACGTGAAGGTTCGTACAGAACAGCCAGTCTTGTTTGTGAACAGTTCAGCCTCACAAAACGTTCTTTCCTTGTGATGTGGAGAGCTACTTTAAGCTGTGGTGGGGGTTCTATTTAATGGTCCTGATGGTACTCCACTCAATATAGTGTTCCCTTGGTGATGTCTGTTTTATTTATTGATTATTTTTTTAAACAAAGATTTTTCTTTTAAGCTGAATAAATGAAGACTGCCAAATGTGTCTGGTTTTTGTATCACTATGTTGTGCCTAGTGGTAGGTGTCCAAGGTAAGGGTGTACCTGTTGTCTTTCAGAACAGTACCACCTGCTCCAAATAGCTTTGCTTTCCTTTCCCTGGACTGAAAAGAACACTTTTTGAGATTCCATATTGATTTTAAGGAAACTCTCAGCTCATGTGGTGGTTTTCACCCATTTTCCTGGGGCTGTTCTCCCCTGAGGGAGAGCTGGGCTTCTCCCTGCTGTGCTCTGCTGTGACAGATCTAAGGGGCTTGAGCCCCAACTCTGAACTAATTTATAAAACCAGCTATTGATTTATGCTGGCCCCAAATGACCGAGGTGGGTTTTCTTGCCTTTCACAGTTTTAATTAATTTTGCATTTCCACTAATTTAATGTGGATTATTTGAATTCTGTGATAGCTACACCATCTAAATAGCTCCAGGCCCTCATTATGAGTTAATGAAAAGATTAGTAGAAGTGAGGAGCAGGTGACTGCGTACCCAGCTTAGATCATTGTAAAACAAATTAATTGGATTGAAGGTTTGGTTTTGTGGTTGCAGGACAAAGCCTCTGCTGGGCGGAATCCAGCTCATTCCTTGAGCTTTGAAGAGGTGGTTGTTCTGTACGTTTTTTTGGGTGGCAGCTGTTCCCCTCTTGAGGAGGAGATCTCCTCCTTCTTCCTTCTGCTTCCCCAAAGCTGGAAAGGGAACTCTAGCACCTTAATGTACAGCTGTGGCTCCCTAAAGATCTGGGTCCTGCAGCTTTGTGTCCAAACCTAGGGAAGGGAGAAAATTCAACTTCTATTGCTATCGGAAGGCCACAGTGCTACCCCTGCTACTAATTACCACCTTTGGTTTAACCCCAGAAAGCAATCAGTAATTGAAATACCCCCTGTCAGTAAGCTAAATGAGACAGATATCAAGAAGTTGTAAATAAAAGGCTTAATAATAGATACATGAGGAAAACTAATCTCCAACTCCCTGAGGATGTGAGAGGCTGTTATCTGTGAGGCAGCAGGCAGACAGACCAGAATGACTGTAGAAGGCATCACAAGGAGGTAACGGCATGAAAAAAATGAAATTGGTGGAAAAGCCTTAGTCATGAAGCTTGTTAGTTTGTGAAAGAGTCTCCCCAGGGAAGCACCAGGACCCTGGTGAGATCACAGAACCGGACTGCACATGAACAAGCCTTTCTGGCAGGGGAGAGTTCAATGAATCAAGAGTGTTCTTCCATCTGTATTTCAGCTCTACCCCTTCCCCAGGGAGCTGAGATAGATAGAAAGCAATGTTCTGCACAAGTCCTGGTTCCCAGCCTTGTTTCATCAGGAGCTTGTAGCTGGCAGCATTTGGTGAGAGCTGCGCAAGAGACAGACACCCACAAACCCCAGGGCAGCCACGTCGCAGCCTCAGAAGCATTCTTTTACAGAGAGTCAGTTAACAGCACGTAATAAACCCTACAACTGCAGAACCAGCACCCGCATGCTTAGCCGGTCAGCTTAACACCCACAAGTTGTAGTTCTTAAGGAGATAACAGTAACACTTCCTTTTTTCATGCTGAAAACTTCCTAACTAAGGCATCGTACATTTCTTAAAGATTTATTTTTTTTTCCTTCTCTGAAGGGTTTGCACTGCTCTATCACTGACGCAGGTGGCAGAGGACAGACAGCAGTGAAGGGAAAATGCTCCTGAGCCCTAGTTCAGCTCCACTGAAGCTGTGAAGCCTCCTGGGCCTTCACACTTCACAGGAGAGGGGGTTTTGAGGCTGTAAAGCCTCACCCATGAGTCCTGTCTCAGCTAAATGCCCTGACTGAGGATTTCCTCCTCAGTTGTCACCAACATCAGTCCTAGCAGCATGCTTTAACCCAGGCAGCAGCTTTCAGACCAGAATCTGCTCACAACTTTTAAGAGCCTTGACACAGGCCAAAAGTTCAGCCTTGCTCTTGAGGGACTGTCCCTCCTGAGCAACTGCAAGACAAGGCAGACGATCAGTGATTAAGCAAAGATCAGCAAGTGACAGGTGTGGCCAGCTTGCCTTCAACACACAAAGCAAGGCACAACTCCCACAAAATAAACAAGCTGCTGGAGGATCCTCCAGCAGAAGGCAGCATCAGAAGAGATTCTCACAGCTCAAAATGGCTTCGCTGTCTCAATTCCTGCCTTCAAATTCAAAGACATCTGCCTGCAAGAGCTGAGGTGAATCCTTTAGGTCTTGATACCATCATGGCCAGTGCTTTGGGGATCAGTTCTCAAACACCAACCCAGTTTTTTACCTCAAATGATGCAAATATTGTCTTACAAAGGGAACTACTCCTTCAATACCAGTTTGAAGATTCTACTAGGCAGATGGACCATACTGGCTTGTTCAACTTGTTAAATCAACCTATAACTAGTTTAACAAGCAACACTTTAATGCTAGCTGAAAGAATTCAGTCTTGAGTTGCCTAAAATAGGTAGCTGCCCTCTGTATTAATTCAGCACGTGACTATTTTGTTAAGTAATTAATAAGTGCTCTGTTAAAAGTTTACTTGCATAAAACAAGTAGAGATTTTTAAAGCAGTATTTTCTCTTAAATTGGTCTCAAGAGTGTCAGTCTCAAAATAATTCAGTATATAATGAGGTTTTATAACAAGGTAAAGAGTTAAGTACTACTTAGATGCCTGCTGTTGCTCAATTGCCAGTAGTGCATAGTGCAGTTTGTAAAGCACATTTCTACAAGTACGAGCATAATATATACTGAGAACAAGGTCAGTTTTAGCAAACTTTTTCTTTACTAAAGTCTCTTATTATAAATTACACAAATAACTTTATAAACAAATCCCCCCAACTTGCATTTTGTTTAAAGTAATAACTTTATATCATACAAATAAAGAAATTTCAAGTATGAAAAGTGCATTATTGCAATAATACCTCTTTGCAAGTCCAAAAATCTTGGTTTAGAATAAAACTGTAAAGTGTAAAAAAGGAGTAAAACAATCAGTGCCATCTATTCATTCAAGAAGTCCAACATCTTAAAAATGATGCTTAGTGTGTTGCAGAGGCAGATTTACATCTGAAAGCAACATGTAATTGAAAAGAAGCTATGTGTGTGTTCATCATTTTGCATTTTAGTTCTTTTTCCCTAGTTTTCTTCACCTTTCTTGGCAGAAATTCACAATAGAGACAGTGCTGTCCTCAGGTATCATCTGTTCTGTGCTGCCGCCACTTGCATGGTTCCAAGTTCTTCATCCTCCTCGTGCATTCGCTTTAAGCTTCCTGCAAAAGGCAAGAGGAAGGAGGACACATCTGAAAAGACCAGCTCTAACAACACACAGCTGTGAGCAGAACTACAGGGCAGCTGTTATTGCCTTCTTGCAATACCCTTTGAAGGCATTCAGCTTTTGGGCAGCCAGTTCTGACACCACTCTTCCCCTGCACGTCTCCACATGGAAGAGACTTTCGTAGAACGCACCATTTTTCGCCCTCCCTTTACATCTCTCCCCAAACTCCATTTTCACTGGCCTTTAGCAGGGGTTGCTACCAGCACACCTCTGTATGATTCAGATAACATTATATTTTCAAAGGCACAGCAAAACTTTCTTTCAGAGCAACCGCCTTAATTTTAAGGGCAGCGATTATGTCTGAGCATTGGCTGCTTTCAGCCTGTCACTCTTGATTTCTCTAGGGAACTCGGGGTTTTTTAAGGAGAGGCAGAGGCAGGGCCCTTCTCCAGTATGTCATGGAAGTGCAGACGACACAGGAAAGTTCAACCGTGGGAGAACAGAATATTTAAGTACTGCAGACTAAAGTTTGAACGTGGCTTGCACACCAACTGCAGCCATCTCCTTCCCATAAGTCTGAGATTCCCTGCTGCTGAGGGTGCAAAAGGCACCTCACAACAGTAGGTAAGCGGCGGCATCACAGACAACAGCAGAGGCTTCTGACCTGTAGTACCAGGGGGAACTGAGAGGGATTTCTCCAGCTGCAGTGGTGACATCATCTGGATGGTCAATTTTGCTAGATAGATGGCTTCATATTCCTGAAAAAGTTTAATAATACATATTGCTATTAATCCTTTGTAATTATGAGGACTAATTCAGAGAGTTCACTAGGACAGACTAGACGGTATCTTATAGTAAGGTGGAGATTTTAGAGGAGGGGAGTTCTTTGTTGTTTTGACATCAATGACAAAAACCATCAGGAAGACAGAGCAAAAGAAAACTTAAAGCCATTTCTTGTCATCCTTTAAGGAAGAGAGTAAACTTTCATTACAAAAATTCCATGAGAATGTTCAGAGAACTCATTAGTTTTCCCAGTAGGCAATTCAGACAGCGGAAACAAACCAAACTCAGAATACAGTAGTTCAGAGATTTGTTACAAGGACAAACCATACAGGGCCTTGAAGTTGTGTTCTAGTGACCTGTCATGCTTTCAGTGCCACACAACAACTCCTCATGGGACTTTAAAAAACACCTCAAACTCTAGGAGACAGTCAATCACCTTGCTGCCAGCCACCTAAGTAATAGCAGAAACACTGCAACCCTGTTTCAACACACTGTCCTGATGTTTGCCCTCCATTCACCCAACAGAATCCTGGAATACGATAAAGCAACTTCCCGATACCACTGTTTGCTGGTTCAGACTTGTGAATTTCCTCATCTGTGAATGCAAATGTCAAGAAGTGCAACTGATGCGTGCCACAGTACTCACTTTGCCGTTTCCTTATTCACCAATTAAGTTGTTTCAGAGTCTCTTAATCACTGCACAAAACAGGATTTTATTTGTCCTCCATTTCTGGATTTGCTTTGCCTAAAGCTTAAATCTAACAAATGAGGGTACCCACTCATCTTCCTCCCAAGCTCTACTATGGCTTCTGACATTTACTGTATAAGTATGCTTCAAGTAAATGTTAAGCCTAAGTAGAAACAGCTGTTTTGCAGGAAGATGATTCATCAAATGGCTTTTGAGTTATGACCAGAAACAAAGAAAAAAGTCACCTGAAGTTGATGGACAAATCCAGCATTAGGATTAATACAGAATCTCCTTTCTTGAACATAAGTAAACGCGTCCCTTAAGAAGAGAAGGAGAGAGAAAATACTTCAATGGAAAACAGATTATGACAGAAGTCTGTGGTTTCAGGAGTCTTCCTTCTGATTATCAGTTCTTAGGAGATATACAGCCTCTAAATGCTCCTCAGAACTGGTTTGTATAACTGAAATTGTTTGGGCAAAGTAGGAAGCAGTAGTTGTAAAATACTATTTGCCCACCCCCACCTCCAGACTTCAGCTTGCTGGCCCATTTTCAACACTCCGCTTGGAACAGCCTCTTGGGGCCTCTCCTGTAGTTTTACACAGGCTGATACCCTGTTCCCAGGAGCAACAGGTATCTACTTCTTCTTAAACAAAGGATGTAAACAAACCTGCCATGAAATGGGACAATCATCTGCCCCATGTAAAGTCTTCACTCAATCCCAATAGGTAACAACTGGCTTATACATCAATATATGACTGTTTACATCCCCCCCAAAATTATTATTCACTTAATACCACTTGAATTAAAAAATGAATACCTACAGATGTATCAGACATATTATCCGTACTAAAGTACTCAGACAAATGGTTAACTACACGACCATGGTCTGTTCTTACCTGTACTTCACCCCAAAAGTTTCCATTATGTATGCAATAACTAAGGCAGCACTGAAAAGAAACAAAAAAAATTAGTAAAATATATTTCCATGGCCTAAAAAAAGATTAATAAGCAGGATGGATAGTTTCCTACCTTCTAGAAATCCCTGCGTTTCCATGGACCAGAACTTTTCCTGAGAAGGAGAAAAAAAAAGCAACCATACTTGTATAGACTGAAGAAAATTCTTTGAAATGTAAACTACATTCCTTGTTATGGAGAACTACACAGTAGCAAGGTACATCCTAAGAATAATAGATGTGTGTTACTTCACTCTAGATCACGAACTACACTCTGCCCATTACTGCCCTGGGATACAGAAGCATAGGCTTCTGCTCCTCTGAGAACTTTGAGTAACTGAATCTGCATTCCAGGACCACAATGCAGATTTAAGGCTCTACTTCAGAGTGGTGACAAAAAAACCCCTCATGCACAGAATACAGTTGTGTTTAAAGTGGAAAAAAAAAAATAAATCCCACAACAAAACAGATACACAAAGAGGTTCGTTTTCCAGTTGGAGGCAAAGGAAAAAAGAATGCTTTGCTCTGAACTTGTATAATATAGTTCAAATCAAGCACACCAAAACCCCAAGTTTAAGAAAGTGTCATACTTAAGAGCCTCTAATACATACCACTAAGTAAGTTTTAAAGCTTTAACAACAATGTATTAGTAAATGAAGGGAAGAAGTTAATGATTTTACCTCCACTTTGTAAACTTCCATCAATAAATTCTTTAGTCTAAAAAGAAAAATTACAAGACTCAGCTTCAGATTATTTTAGATGTTATTGCTACTTGCATTTAAATTTGGTAGCATTTTTGTATCGATCTTTATATACAGTGACAATAATGCACTCTGGTTATAGAGACTTAGGCATCCCTTCAACTGAACGCGTATTTCTTTTGTACTTTTAACTAACCATAAAATTGTCAGTGAAAAACTAGCATGAAGTTAGAAACAAAAATGCATAAAAATCCAGTATGTGTGCCTTTCACAATCATCACATCCCATGTCATGCCACTATAATAAAACGTTAACTTCCAAACATCTTT
>VWZL01000313.1:424778-437457 GCA_013396915.1 Stercorarius parasiticus | reverse complement strand
GGGGGGCGGGGGGGCGACGGACAAAATCCAAACCCACAAACACAAACCCACACACATCAACTACAATATGGCCTGGACCACTCTACTGACACCTGTGTCTTCCTGGAAGTTCTCCAATATTTTCAATTATAAAAGTAGTCTAATCAATCTAAAAGGTGAGACATCATGCAGTGAGGTCTATGGAATACTGCCAGGTTGAAACAGCTGGTCAGATGAAAAGCAAGAGCTAAATAATTTATTGTGGGGAAAACTCAGACTAGACTCTTTAAAATAGACCAACACAGAGCTGCTAAGATGTCAGTAACTGTGATATTTGCAGAGGATACTGTTTGATTAAATTGCATTATATTTTAGAAAAGCCGCAAGCCATCAACTGATCTGTTGCCGTGTTCTGCAAAACCACGACCACCTCTGCCACGTACAGGGAAGCCAGAAGAGCTTTTTGATGGGTCTTGGGTTTGGGGTGGGGGAAGGAACAAAATGCTTTTGCTCTGTTGCAAACTAACCTAAAACAAAGATACAAAACCATAGCTCAAAACTAAGGGTTTATTCCATTTCTAAACATCAGTCTATAATAGGTACTGTTTAACTTAACTAAGTTACTTTTTAATTCCTCTACAGTAAACATGTTTCAAGATGCTGCAACACTTAGTTACACCAACTAGTTACTATTTTCTGTTGAATTTGTTCTAGTATTTGATATAAGAGATGTAAATAATCTTGGGCTCAGGTTTCCTGCAGGCCAAGTTCTCCAGCATTCTCCCATTAGCCGATTTCTTTTGTTTGAGACCAGTCTTTTTTCTTTTTTTGTGTGACAATAATAGGATACAGCTCTTACAACTCTGCCTCAGTTTCTATATGTGTGAAAAAGGAGTTAATTATGCTTACTAAAGTGGCAGTAATAAGGTCAACGGAAGAGTCACAGCCCTTCCAGGTGCCTCAGGCTGGGCATCCCAAATGTAAAACCGGTATCTGTTAGTTCAGAAAACTCTTACTGGGCCACTCCATTCCCAAACCATTCACATTAACACACAAATACTTACCATAGGGAAAAATCGTATTATATTTTCAACTGGATTATCTGCAATATCCAAGACTAAATACCTACAATGAAAACAGCTGCTATGAGTACACAATAACACCAGAGTTGCTGCCAGTGGTACATGTAGAGCTGATTCAACCCCACTACAATACTCAAGCCTGCAGAAGGAAGCCAGCACCACCTTCCTGGCTTCACTCTCTGGTCTGAGCTCCAGAACTTGTGTCAAGCAACCTCTGAGCTGTCTATGAGGAAGCAGGTGAGGAACGTTCTCCAACATCCCCTGCCAAAATCACCCCTCAGAGTGGAAGAAATTCACAAGTGCTATGCTACAGGTGACTCAACACTGTTTGAAAAGATCATACTATGTACTCACATGCTCCTCATCAGTTTGTAAATATGGGCCAGTACTCTTTCCTGGGGCTCTACACAACTTTTTCAGAGGTACACATATTCCGATTAAGTTACCTCAAATGTTTTATCAGCAGGACAAACTGTACTCAGAACTAACAACTTTAAAACTGAAGATTGTTACTGCAAACTAATGGATACTTCTCATTTGCAGATTTGTCTATGTCCACAGTTTAGCAGGATGAATAAACTTAATGGTTTGGATTTAAGAGTCTTCCTACACCTTATCACATTTTTCAAATAGTCTTTACAATGTGAAAATATTTGGAAAGAACTCCAACATTAAAAAACAAAACTCCTTAATACAGAATAAGCTGTTTAAAAGCAAGAGCTTTTAAAAGCATTGTTTACGGGTCTGTATGTTATGATCATTTCTCACCTAAATAACTGTTGAAAGTTTGGTTTAATAAAATTTGCTTCAATGTTTTGCCGTATGCATATCACATGGGTTATTCCATGTTTCTGAAGTATAGGTAGCTGTGGGAAAAAAAAACAAAACAAACAACAGAGTTTTTAAATTACTGAATCCATCTATTGTACAGTAATAAAAAGAAAAACTATACTGAAATACACAACAGCGCTATATCATGTCCTGAAGGAAAAACAGAGCTAATTTTCTAATATTCAAAGCATAGTGTGAAAAATTCTGTTTTTCAGAAAGACAAAACACAACCACTAGGAGCTGCAAGAAAAAGCATTCCTAAAAATGATAAAAAGAACAGGCAGTAAAGGCAGCATTGAATGAACTCGTTTGTGTCTGTTCACTTTTCACTTTGCCTGAAATTGCAAGTCCCTGCATGATGTAGTAATTTTCAGCTAGCATTGGATTCTTGCTTCAATCAGACCATTGAAAGTACGATCTTTTAAACTATGAGGTAAACTCGCAGATTCAAGCTTAGCAGTGCTTGACTTTACTGTAGATGCAATTTGCCTAATTTTACTGCATATGTGTGATTTCCCAGTTCTGGTCTGCGTTGTAACACTTTAACAAAGGAAACAGATTGCCTGATCCATAACATGCAAGTCTCAAATGTTTCACCTTTTTCTAAGAAGAATTATATATTCAAGCTTAACTATAAGGCTCAATTTTTAATACAAAAAGCTCACACATGAATGCTCACTGCAATTAGTGTGCAAGTCACTTCAAACTTGGACTTTTCTCTGGTTTGTAAGGAGTAAGTAAAACTGACCAGCTGCAGTGAGAGAACATGCACGTGTGGATGTATGAATGCTCGCAGAACTTCAAGCCACATCAAAGAATTTAATCAGGGCTCTTTTTTCATTTTTCTCCTGAAGTATCCCTTTAGCTGACAAGATTGTTAAGAAAAATGCAGACACTGGCCCCAGACAGATAATCCTGCAGGCTAAAAGGACCATCCCATAAATGCACCATGTATAACTTCTATTCTGGCATCTTTTATGTTTCAGTTCAGGATTGCAGCCAACTTTACACCTGTATAGACAACACTTGAACACATCACCACAGTAACAAATTGCCACAGCAAAGTTTCCTTATGAGACACTATTCTGAAAATCATACCTTGCTTTTCATAGCTGAAGAATATGGGCCTAAAAATAACCCAGGTAAAATTTCCTAGGGGACAGAAAAAACAGACATTTAATACTAACTCAAAATTATTTGAAATAATACATTGCACTCAAACTATGGCCATGGAAACAATTAATTTACATATTAGTGAGAAATGTGTTACCAAGTATTATTTATAATAGGACAAGGGGGGAAAAAAATGGTTTGGCAACAAAGAAGAAACATGATCTTTGCGCAGGAGATCCTGTTTTGGAACAGGAACCAAGTCCTTTATTTGGACTAAGTTCCAGTTTGATTACTACATCTTAGCCAGCCCCAGATCAAATGAAAGGAACCTTGACTTTGTATATAATCATGTCTTGCAATTAATTCCAAATCATTCTCATGGAAAAAGATACACACATGGTAAGTCTTCTAGCTTTGTCCTATTAGTAAGAAAATATCCATTTTTTTATCTCCCCAGCAATAAAGATCTGTGGGTCTGTAGATCTTATCTGGTGCAAAGATTTGGCTAACACCATGGTAGGAAAATTTTAATTGTTCATCCTAGTTGAGAACACTTACTTCCAACCAAATTTAAGTTAAAAAGCAAAGGTTCAATACATTTTTAGTAATCATCTCCTAAAACGTTCACAAAGACAGAAATGTAGTATTTTGGGCATTCTGAAGAAAAGGACAAAATTACTTTTTTTTTTTTAAATTATTTTTTTAGTACTTGCACAGCAGAGATCCAAGTACACCTGCACTCTAAGCCAGCAATCCTTGCACATCTCTCCCATGGCGCCGCCTGACACTTCACCCCTAAAGACTGATTTTGATACCAGCTCCTTTGTAGGGCACTTTTTCTTACTGAACGCACCATGGGTTTTGACTCAAATGGCAAATGAAAGTGTGTCATACCTGCATCTCTCTCCTCATGGGATAGGTCCAATCCTTAAAAATAAAATAAAAAATAATTACACATACACACAAAGGGAAAACACATTCGGGCAGAGATCTATATGTGCATGTTATATAAAAGAATCAAAATCTGTTTTCTACAGATCATGTAAGCTACCTGCTATGCAACAGGCATGTTGCTTACACTTACTGCTAACTCTCCACATGGAGACCAGTAACACTGAAGTGCAAGAAACGCTACTTTGAAAGCTAATGTGAAGAAACCTCAAGTACTCTACATCATCACTGATGAAGCTTGTGCAGAATAGCCAGTGTTGTACATCCACACCTCAGCTTTCTGCTTAGAAACTTCCCTCTAGGGTGGACAGAATAAAAAAACAAAAAAAAAGAAAAGAAAAAGGAAAAAAGCTTTAGAACATTCTGTACTAGCCACAGAAGCAAAAAAACCAACTCCTTTGACTGGTACATTCCTAAAGCCACTGAAAAAACAGCTAGAAGATAACAAGTATACCAGGTAACTCCCCTAAAATCCACACTGCCTCTCCTAATATATTCAAATTAAAGTTAATTTTGAATATTCAGGATTTAGCTTTAACAATTCTAGAAACTGATGTTCTCCATGAACACAGAAAGCCATTAAAGTGAATTTCTCCATCCTGGACAGTTACACTGGGATGGATCTTTGCAGAGCAAATGCATACGCTTGTGTTCAGCCACAAGGACACAATGCTCCTCCTCAGTTAATTCACAGCTAGTACATCGCACCCTTCCGCAGAATCTCAGACCCACGAGTTTGTGAAGGTTAACCACTCGGGAACCAGCCCTTCCCAGCTATCAGAACTGTCCAGAGCAAACGCCAGGATCAACACTTTCCATCCTTTGTTCCATTTTACAGAACTGACAAAGCTAAACAGAAAAGTACTCAGGCAGACTCTATTCCTGCCTTTCCTTCTTTACAACTCCCACTGTCCTCTATTAACAGGCTCTTACTCATTTTTGACCCTCACACATGAAGGAGTTGTTTCTGAGATCACAGTTACCAGCTGTAGGAAAAAAAAAAAAAGAAATATTCAAACATATCAAATCAAATAGACTGCATACATTTATTTACATAACTTTGTTGGTTGATCCACACACACCGGTAGCTAAGAAAAAACTTTGCCATATGTCGTTCTTCTTGATGTTCCAATCTTCTCAAAACTATGAGAAAGTTAAACTCTAAATATTCCACCTCTGAAGTGAGGTTAGGATTACACCAAGGAAGATCCAGGACCTTAAACTGCATTATTGTCCACCTTAGCACCTGCAGTTGTACTGGTAGCATTAATTTCACATTAACCCTCTTTTTACTAAGACACACAAGAAAAATCCAGTGCTTCTCCAAGACACAGTGAGATTTTACTAGCCCTTGGTAGTAGAATTAGAAAGGATTTTACTATCAGTAAAGTTCTTGTGGAAACCACTTGAATTGAATCTGGGATGGCATTTCTGAGAAAGCAAACACACATTAAGCCACTCAAAACAATTCTTTGAATACTACCAAAAATAGTAGTACAAACAGAGAAATAAAATGCACTGAAATGGTCTTTGCTAAAGACATAGAGAAGCAGCTAAGTTATTTCTGAATGTTCCATTTGTAACAATAAAAACTCCTGGTAGTAGAAAGCAGAAATCCTGTAGCAAAAGGATGATATTTACGGAACTGTATCCTTTGAAGGTTGACCTAAGAGTGTTTTAGCACAATCCTGTTGCCTCACTGTGTATACAAAAGCATAATTCACTCAAAAAGCAAGAAAAACCCAGTTTTGTCCAAGCATAAAAACAATATTATGAATAATAAACTCTGAAAAGCTTAAGATATACTCCAGGAATATACAAGCGCTTAAGTGGGCTTATTACTCCATTTATATACTTGTAGAATTTAAAAGTCTTAATCTGGAGCATAAACGCAAATTCATCAATACTTCGGTCAAGGGGACTTAACAATACATTACAAATATTCCTTTCAAGTGCATTAGAAGCAGGAAATTGTGTTAGTCCCAACAGCTGTAAGCTGTGCAAAAGAAGTAGGCAAAAATTTAGCAATATACAATCCAAAGGAAACCGAAACCCAAAAGACAACAGATACCACACATGTTCTGAACAAGAAAAAAAAAAGTCAGTGTTGGCTCCAGACATTAGTCTTCAATGTTCTTCAAGAATCCAAAAAGGTAGAGTTTCCAATAGGATTTAGTCTGCAAAATAAATACCTGAAAGATGATGTATAAAGAAAACATTTAATCTGAGACAACTATACCAACTACTGAAAGAGTGATTTTCTGACAGCCCTTCAAGGCTTTTAAAACTAGCAATGCCAGATTATTCAAATGTTATGGAAAATTGTTTTTAAAAAAAAATAATCTATTAATGTAGACTGAACCCAAGCAGAGGTCTCATTTTAGGGAATTCATTCATCAACTGTGTTTTCCACACTGTTTGAAGCACCCAGCAGACAAATAATAACTGAAAGTTTCTTTTTTTAATCAGACCAAATACAAGAATTTTTCTAAGATGACAACTGATGATGCTAGAGTTGGACAGAGTAACAGCACTCCTTGCTGCTAAGCATTCAGTAAGTTCTACAGAATAAGTGACAATTTAGTGGAAGAAGTGATCTTCAATACTCACAAGATAAAGAAGTATCTTTCCTAGGCTTCTATCTGCTGCCCCTTATCTGTTTGGCATCACTGGGCATCAGCCATCATCTGCAATGACTTTCCCTACTTTCAAGGCCAACTCGAGTCCTCTTGAAAAGCTGCATGCAACTCCCAGTAAAACCTTCCTGACCACTCCAGGTTTCTGACCCTTTCCCAACACTCAGACAGCCCTTTTGTTGTTGATTAATAGCATCACTTATCTCTCTGTAGAGATTTCTCTTCCCATTGCAATTAATCACTGCAAGACTTCTGTATGATTGATTGTTCCTTGTGCGACTCAAAAATCCAGGGATGTTAGAATCCTCCTGCCTAAATTTGTTTCCCTGTCTAGTGGAATACTCATATAAGCTTTAACACTTGAAGTCTCTCCTCCAACCCTGGTACAATATTCTTCCACAAGTTGTGAAATCAAAGCTGAAGACAACTGTTACAGCAGTGACAGCCACACATTCTGCTGACCTGCTTCAGTTCCTTCATCTGCTCTGGCCAACTGATCTCTTGGCTGCAGCTTTGTACTGCTCTGTATAGGAAATTAAAATTACAGCTAAACAGTGTTATATCAGAACAGTCAGAGGGCATGATTAAATTAACTGCCAACACTGCTATCACCGCTCCTTAGCAAGCTACAGCTCAGATCGTGGATGGGTCCGAGCCCTTAACAACTACCTTGACAAAAAAGCTTTATGCTTCGTTCTGAGGCAGTTTTAAGTCTAATTTAAAGAATGAAATGAGATCACATCTTGGTTTTGAAAGTATTTTGGAAAAAAACTCCCCGATGATACTGTCCAACAAAAGGGGAATGTTATCTTTAAAAACCTACACAAAAATAAAGCTAGTTACACCAATGAACTTTGTAACATGGAACAAACAGTTGTAAAAATAAATTATTAAATAGTAAAGGAGTAGTAGAGCATACTAACTTGCCATCTTTTAATAAGAAAACAGACAAATTAAATGAAGTATTGAAAACAAATTCAAGAAAAATATTTGTGTATTACTGAAACTGTCATGTCTATCACTGTGAAGCATGCTGCTTTAAGGGAATTAAGTTAGCTACAAACAAAGACTGAAATGAAAGACTGCATCTTCAGTTTCAGTCATGCTTCATGTTCTTGGACACAGTTATTCCAAGCAGAAGTGCGTGTGTGTTAGGTAGAAGTCCTAGTGCAAGTATATCAAATATAAAAAATTAAACCTGCTCTTTTTGTTCACTTAATATGTGGGCATGCCACTAACAAGAGCAGAGCTGTACTAAGAAGGTTAAGGAAGGCTTTGACAGAACCACCAACCCAAAGCAGCGGCTGGTTAAAGGGTGAGGTTACACTCCTACCCCTGCGCAGTTGTTTAATCCTACGGTCACCACCCTCAGGAAACTATAATGGACCCAAACTAACAGCTTTTTTAGCAAAGCTGGTTGTCTACCAATTAAGCTCCCTGCTCCAGGTCACTATAGGTCAGATAAGCATTGGGACAAAAAGGGTGACAACACTGGATGGTTGGCAGGACGGGTAAAGCCACTTTTTAGCAAAGCCAGCTATTAGATGGGCTTTGCTCTAATGGCAAGTCCCCCCTCGGTCAGGCTCGACAATGGTAAACATGGGCTGCGAAGCAGCATCTGACAGTGTTTTCTGTGTATTTGTAAAGAGCACTCAAGTGGGAAGTCCTCATCATACAGACGTTTTTGCTTTTGAAAATACAAAGGAATACAAAAGCAGGAAGGTGGAGAGAAAAAACAATAGCAGGTGGGAATGACAGAGCACACAGAGGAAGGAAGAAGAGTATAACAGGAAAATAAAGGTTATTTTGGCAAAGACAAACGAGCCACGGAAAAGGGTAAAAGGTAGACTAAGGCAACTAAATGGAAAGTAGAAACATAATATAGACAAGAAACAAATGTTTCATGTTTGTCCCATTTTGTAACATTGGCCAAAAGCTCTACTAGCTTGTTAAACACCAATTAGTACACAGGATCATCAGCACTGGCTTTCATTAAAGCACAATAAAGGACTAAAGGCATAATTCTTAAGTTTAGATGAAGTACATAGCCAAATGGCAGGACTGCCACACTTTTTGTATTATTTTCTTTTTAAACAGGCTTGTACAGAAACTAAGACTCATCTGAATTTCTTCTAGTAGTGTTTCTGCTGCATTCACCCCATGACAATTCTACCCACTATAATAATAGGTCTTGATGATTCACTTTTTACAAAGAATCTGTAGAATGAGCACTAATGAACAAGTTTTACTGGTGAAGGAAAAATTGTACTGAGATTACTATTAGAATTGTTTATAATGGTGCAAGTACATTGTTTTTCATGCTTTTTTTTTTTTTCCTTTTTTAATTTTAACTACAGCCTAGTGAGTTGGGCTATACTGAGACAGCCAAGGACCAGACAGGTCTCATTACAATCCTCATTTAGATGAAAAAAAACATGCTTTAAGTTCCCTGTTCTACAAACTCCTCCAGTTGTGAGCCACCTTCACATCTGTGCGGACACCTGTACTCTTCAATCGGCTACCCACATAAGCAAGGCGTAAGTTAATCACAACTGACAAGACTGCTCAACTTCAGCTGCCACAGCACACTTCTTTTGATATATGCAAATCAGTCTGATAGTATCCCACAGAGTTAGGATCAAAATCTGTCACCTGATTTACATTTCCCAGCATGACATCGCATTTATTTCAATTTTCTTTTGCTCTGTTATGTGAGCAGATAAAATAAATATTACAATACAGGCTTCCAACTTATTTTACAGAATCTGCAGAGAAGGGGAAATCACTATGTTTAAGGGGGTTATTAGTGTTTCCTCTCAAAAGCAATACTAACAAAGTTTAAGAAATTTGTTCCACCTTCAGACGGACTGCACTACTGCACAGTTAAAAAAGAAGCAGTCAAAAATACATTAGCATTTCAGACTAAATATAGCTGTCAAGAAATGTAAATTTCTTCAAAAAAACATGTGCTAAAGAGAGCTCAGTTTTTATATGCATAATAAAAAGGCAAACATGGCTGCTTAGTTAATAAGCTGATAATTCCATTACAAAATCCATGGAGAGTCCTAAAAAAAAAAATAATAATCTAAATACATCATGAATACTAGTTTACTCAGCCTGCTCGCAAGCAACTATGCTAATGTTTTAACAAAGAATTGAACTGGTAATTATTGCTGTGTTCCCATTACATATATCCTACCACTTCTGTTTGTTTAAAATTTCATGGGAAAATAATTTCTATTAAATTCCTTGAATTATTCCAGTCCTTATTTACCATCTTTCTGAAGGTGCTAAGATATCTCAGTACTAATATACTAGTATGCACTAACTGTTATTAACCCGACCCTCTTTTAACATGTCTTTAGCCATACATGCTTATACTGGAAGAAAAAAACCACAACACTTACCCAATTTAAGAAAGTTTGAGACCTCACATTGGAAAATGTGCCAATTTTAGAAAAAGACATATAAATCTAAGCTTAGGAATTGTTTCCATGCCATGCGCGATCACTATTACTCATAGGACTTTGACATATTTGCTATCACCAATCTGTAAAAGAACACGTACAGTTTACAGATGTTCATGGCACCTACCAGAAAAGCTTTGCAAGAATTACAAGTTACATGTTGAATATCTAAAAATTAAAAGTAGAAAACACTTGGATGACATAAGGACCTTAAAAAGGAGTTCAGCTTTTAACTACCACAGACTCACCAGTGAAAGACAGAAGCTGGCTTATCCCAGACATCATTAGCTCACCTTGCAGAACTGGACAATTCACCCAGCCTGCAGCCAGTACACCAGAGCGGACTAGAGGAAGCACCACAAGCCAGCGCTGACACATGCTTGTACTGAAGCGTGGCAGACGCTGGCGAATACCTGTCTGTGCTTGACCTATAACAAGCATGGTTGCACTACCTGAATGAACTTTAAGTGCACACAAACTGCAGGAAAAAAAAAATGACACGTCACTAACAGTACCCAGAACAACAAGTTTCTGGTCTGTCAATTGCTGAGATGGTATCAGACCAGGAATGCAAAGAAGGCATAACTCTCTCCAGCTGGTAAATATCACCAGCATTTCTTAACATGGTATTTCACAAGCTTCAAACAGTACCAATAGCCAAGTAGTTTAAAAATCCAGCAATGTGTAATACTGCATGGGGATTAGGGACATCACAATCTACAGGACAGAAAACTGACCCATTTATCTCGAGTACATTTCTGTAGTCTGCCAAGTCAGTTCAACCGCAGGCTGCTCTCACCGCCTCAACAGATAGCCTTGCCCGCTCTCTGACTTTTCCTTGTGCCAGCACCAGGGGCTGTGAAGTTGTGCAGTCAAGCAGATCAGCTCATTGATTTGGCTTTTTTCTTTTTTCTTTTTTTTTTTTAAAATCTTATTTAAGCTGTCACATGGTTACTTACTCTGGAGCAGCCTACATCCGGAAGTAAACCAGGGATTCCCCACGGTCTCTCTCCTCCACTTCCCCCCCAATATCTTGAAATCAAATTTACCAAGACAACATTGAACCAAACATAACCAACTTCCTGAAATAACATTAGAGAGTACTCCTCAGTAAAAAACCTCCTCACAACAACACACAAGAGATGCATCTTCAGCTTCCCATGAATAACTACATTTTGTGGGCAAAATGATTTTTGTTTAATTAGTTTGCTTTTCCAAAGCATCAATCTAAGGATTGGGCTGAAGGCTCTTACCCTTTGCTCAACAAGTTAGCTCCACAAGAACTTTGACATTCTCACACTGGCTTTAACTTTTCTGTTTCCCCCAAATATTGCAACTGTAGTGTATTTAGACCATGTCAGACACAAATATAAGCCGTGGGGAAAAAAATTAACTTAAAAATAGTGCTTGAAATTCTCCACTATGGTCTTGCAGCATGTGAAGTTCTAACTTCTATACATTATACTATTGAGAGACAGATCATGAAAAAAGCCAATAATAAAATCCAACCTAAGGACATTGTATTATAATTTCAGTTTTCATCAGATAAGAGTTGTTAGACTGGCAGTGACCTCTGTTTTTAAAACTATTTTAACCACACACTCCTTTTTAGTCATTCTAGTTATAAACTCATTCAAAAAGCCATCCAGTCTAATTTAGTTAACCATTTTCTCCAGGAAGAAAATATATTTAAAACCAAACAAATTATAAACCTCACAGCGTGGTATATAATTTGTGTTCATATACAAATTGATTACAACTTTCTGAAAGCAACCGAAGTGACTTGTAAATACCTCCATAGCTCTGAGGTGAAGAGGGTATTAAATCTTGACAATAAAACCAAAAAAGAAAAAAAACCTATTAACTTCCATATTTCAGGTAACTTACCACAACTGCATTCAACAATAACTCCATTAAAACAGAAATAAATGCTGATATTTATGAAATATGCAACTATCTATAGACCTCTGAGGAGCTCAGATACTGTCAACTCCCTGCACAAACACTGTAACATTTTGTGTTAAATATCTGACACCATCAAAGCCGGATGCTCAGGGCTGTTTGTGACACATGGAAATGCACCACCAGTACCCAGGGTGAGAAGCTAAGCCAAGTTCAGAAATCGGACACCACACTGACCCGACTCCTCTGACACCAAGCGGGGTACAGTTTAGTCTTTGCAGATATTGCCACCTGTCTTAGTTTGCGGAGAAGCCTTGGCTCTTGAACACCATAAAAATGCCTCCCCAATAGACTCACCAGCATGCCAAATTGTTGCTTGAGTATCTAAGAGTTAGTAGGCACCAACTGCTTAGAAGGGGACACGCAGGTACCTTTCTGTATGTACAAAAAGGGGTAAGCAGACAGCCAGCAGCAGATGGAGGGCAGGACTGGTGACCATACAAAGGGGAGCGGGAACATCAAGCAGAAAGCAAAAGGGCGGGTAACAGGCAGGCCGTGACACCCTGAAACAGGGAACAGGGGACACCAGGGACAGCAAGCTGGGGGGGGAAGGCCACCACCAGAGGGCAAAAGCCAAGCGAAGATTAACTGGGGGGAGGGCTTCTGTGACAGCCGGCACCCTCTCTTCAGCAGGCTGGGCTCGCTAACAGCCCCCAGA
>VWZL01000313.1:411062-424614 GCA_013396915.1 Stercorarius parasiticus | reverse complement strand
CGTTGAGGGCGGGGCCGCGGCGCCAACGGCCGCGCGCGCGCGCTCTACCCTCACGCAGCCCCATTTCCCCCCGGCTGCGCCCTTCGCGCCCCCAATTCGTTAAGTAACTGGCGGCCAAACCCCAATTAGAAGCCTTAAATGAACCCCTCGACCCGCTGCCACGGAGGTTCCAGCTTCTCGCGGCCCGACAGCACCTCACGTCCCCTTCTCTCTCCGCCACGTTGGGGCCTTCCCAAGACGTAGTTGCCTTCTCCTCGCCTTGCCACCATGTCTTTCCCCTCACACACTTCCATTTGGGCGGGCATCTGCCCGAATTGCTTCATCCACCATCAAAAAGATGCCACCCACCATTTTGAAACAGGCCCAGACTTTGGGGCAGAAAACAATTTTTACACGTTTTGTGGTTCCCTGGTCCCACACTCCACTGGACTCTTAGGATATCGCCCCAAACTATTTCAACATTTTGCACCTTTTTCCCCTTGAGAAACCTTCGACAATCACATTTCAGCAACCGTTCCTTCAGCCCTGCAGTTTCCTTCCTGTGGAAGATGAAAAATCATCGAATCATGGAATGGTTTGGGTTGGAAGGGACCTTAAAGATCATCTCCTTCCAACCCCCCTGCCCTGGGCAGGGACACCTCCCACCACACCAGGTTGCTCCAAGCCCCGTCCAGCCTGGCCTTGAACCCCTCCAGGGATGGGGCAGACACAGCTTCTCTGGGCAACCTGGGCCAGGGGCTCACCACCCTCACAGCCAAGAATTCCTTCCTCATTATCTCATCTAAATCTCCCCTCTTTCAGCTTAAAACCATTCCCCCTCATCCTATCGCTCCGCTCCCTGATCGAGAATCCCTCCCCATCTCTCCTGTAGGCCAAAAATGAAAAGAAAAAAGGAGAACCCAACAGTAAAACTGCAGCCCCCACCTCCAGCAGCCATCTGGAACGGGAACAGGGACAGGTGCTGGTAGCCTCCACTTATGGCCCAAACTTCAAAAAATGAGCTATCACCACTCCCAGGGCTTCAGGAAACAGTTTTGCCATTTTTTACCCTTCTCCAAGGTAATGCCAGCAGCTCAGCTTGCCGATTACATCACTGTAGTTCTCAGAAACTGACTTTTATTTAAGTTTTTAATTGTTCCAAGCACACTGGCTGCAGCTCTGTACAACTGTTGCTTGTACGAATGTGTGCTATGGTAAACTAAAACTGTGATTTGCATCCTTACACAATCCCAATGGGAAGCTTTCATACTAACCAGAAAAAAAGCCCATAACCATTAGCCACATAACCACAAAAATATTGTTGCCTGTCCTGTTGTAACTCTTTCACACCTTACGCTACCTGTTCTGTCTCACAGTGATGAGGAAAGAAATACAACCACGGCTGTTAAAAGTGCCAGGGAGATGCTGTTAAGTGGTGTGTTTCCTGGCACATCTAGAGTTAATTTAATGTACTTGTCTGGTGGCTGAGCATGCCCAGAGTAATCCAATTAGGATCCAATTAGGCCACAAGTACAGTCTAGCACACTGCTGTCCGGGTCCGACACTTAGCCAAGTTGCACAGGGCAGCGGGTGGATCTGCACACACACCCCTCGGGACGAAACTGATCAGAAAATAAAAACAAGGCACATCCAGCTGGAATCACAGCTTCTATCTGTCAAACCAGTAGCAGCTTCTTCACCTCCACTGAGATGCTCTTGTCTGAAAACTCTCATTCAGGACAGGAGTTATCCCAGCATAAGGGAAAACAGCAACTATTTTGAAAGACTTAATTATTGCAAGAAGTCAACAAATGTTAGCTAAGCTAACCCCTCATCCCAGACTTGAGCAGGGAAAGAGTAAATACCACATGTCCCTCCTCCGTCTGAGGGAAAGGCTGCCGCCGGTTGGTATGTAAGGCACAGGACTCCAGTGCAATCCCTACGCCAGAGAAAAGCCACTCTTCAAACTCTGGAGACGCATAATTCAACTCTCTCCAAGAGTTACAGAGGAGGTACACCAAGATAAGCAGATTTAAACAAGTTTTATTCAGAAAGTGTTTGGGGGAAGGAAATCTACCGATATAAAAAAAAGGCAAGAAACAAACTGACTTTCTTAAAGGTTTTCTAACCCATTCAGGCACATTTATAAATTCACACTGTAACTGCTAAGAGAACACATCTCCACACATTTTACTTAACCTGGGCCATAATTAATATTGTATTTCAGAATTGTACAGAAAACACATTTCTGTAGCCAACTTGCAACTAGTGTTACCAAATTACTAGCTACATTTTACACAAACACCTTACAATAATAATCAAGAGGTATATTATTTCTGTCTTTTTATACATTAACCCAGTACGACGTGTGCAGTCAATCAGAAATTATATGGTTAAATTACACAGGTTTGTAGTCAAGCTTGGACTCCAGCTTCTTAGAATCAGCCACTTTTCTAACAGCTTTCATGAAGTCTTCCTGAACTACAAAGTCGTGATCGGCACGGATCGCAAACATACCTGCGACAAACAATTTAACAGCAAGAGTAAGTTGGTGCTCCTCGCAGCAACAGTACAAAGACAGTACATAAAATTCACTCAAATTGAAGTGAAAGTGGATCCAAGTTAACGCTGTCTGCATGTAGACTTCTACATGCAACTCTTGGATGTCAGGAAGAGTGAACTTTGATGAGGCCACCTTTCTGAACTCACTAAGAAATGTATAACTTGTTTTAAAACTACGAGTGTGTAGTTACTGAGTTACTCAGCCTTCCACAGTAGGCAAACCCCTAAGCGTACAATGAATTTATAATGTGGGAAAAGCATAAAATAGTATTAACTCTCCAGTCACCAAGGTACTAAGAGACTTGGATTCTCTGCAAAAAGGAGAAAAACAGGTGTTATAGCTGTTTGTGGAACATATCCAATTCTTCTGAGATATGACAGATGTCACGTTACTCAGCCAAACTCAGGTTTATCCTCAGACCTGACAAGAGACTTGTCTGTCACCTTAAAGGGAGGATGTAAAGAATCAAGTTTTGCCTGACCATATAGGTCAGAAGGAAGCTTGGAAGAGATTTTGCTCAAGTTGTTCCATCAAGCTTCAGGGCATATCAGTGTGCTGCTGCTTACGCTTCACAGTCCAGACACACGTGACATGCTGTGAAATATGCAACTGCTTTGGCATTTTGCTACTGTCCAGATGCTAACATTTCCATTAAGTAAATGCTATCCAGCCCTTAAGAAAGGAATACAAAGAAGTGAGCACCACTTGTTTCAGCAAAACATTTTTCACCTCCCAATTTTAATCCATTCACAGAAGTATCAGAGAAAATGGCTCAAACGTTTAGCATTTACCAAGACTTAGCACAAGGAAGTTAAGAGTTAAGAAAATACCTGCTTCAGTACAGACATTTCTCAAGTCTGCTCCGTTAAAGCCATCTGAAAGCTTCACAATTGCTTCATAGTCTAGTCATAAAACATGAATGCCAATTAGAAATAAATTCACACTTCCCGTTATGGATGCCAAAGAAACACATACCCAGCTAATAAAGAAAGACTTTACTTTGATTTCAGTGCAAATAGGTAGCTGTCCACTAGACTGACAAATTAGCTGAAATCAGCTATATTACCCCTTTCATTAAAACAGAAGTGTATGGCAGCCAAAAGCTCCTATAATCTAATTAAATCGCAAAGTTACTAACTTGAGGTTACAAGCATCAACATGAAGTGCAAGAAGAGCTACATCAAGGCAATCTTCTAATCATCATTTAAATGATGTAAAAAACCAGAAAACTTATCTCCAAGTGATCATAACTCAGTCCCTTTCCTCTTGTAACAACTGCATCTACTAAAGGCATTTAATGTCTTGATATATTAAGCCTGATATTTTATGCACATATATTTACTAAAAAAGTGGCTATGGTTATCAATTTCTAAAACACTCTGCCTGTTGAGCCTCCAGCAAGTTCTGATTTTTGCAAGGCTGCTTATTTAAAAAAAAAAAAGATCAACTTTCTGTAAAACTTTTCATACAGAAGGCTGTTTTGAAATTCAAATCATTTGAACTGAAAGTTTTTATCTTAAGAATCCAAAAAACCCTAGAGATTAGAAATTATTAAAAACTTTAATTCCAGGTAGTACAGTGTGCTATAAACAAGTCTCCCTGTAATTGGAAAGTAAAAAAAAAAATAAATAAGTGAGGGGACTAAGCAATGTCGAACATTGTAAGGTTTGTAAGTTTAGAGCGCTCAGCAGACTCCAGCTGGAGAATCTCGTGCTGGAAGCTGGAACAGGTCGTTATTTTAGGGTTTTAATGCAATTCACACCCCACCTTGATAAGTTCTGGGCTTCCTTTGAGGATCCCGAAGCTGAGCAGCACAGCCTTCCCACATCACATTCAGAAATTTAGTTAGTACCCATCTAACATCTCATCTTGCTAAACAGTGCAAAGGAATGATCTACCTGCTTCCACTCCAGTGCCCCACGATAGGAGAAAAAGGATGAAGTACTTTACCTCGGGGTCATGATTTGCTTTGGAAATTCTCTATCTTAGACTACAGTTGCACGCATGTTTAAGCCAACGCTGCTACTAAGAAAGGCAATCCTCATCCCTTTTGCCCTCCTCCTGCGCCCAACCTCCCCCCACGGAGCTGCAGCTGTTTATGCAAGCCAGATGGTGAAGGAGATCAGTTCCACCATCCCCATCCTGCTGTCGGGCCGCATGAATAGCTCCTGTCAGCACAGAGGCGGGGGCGGTGCCGGCTGGGTCTGCCGGGCCTTACTGAAATAAAAGGCGGCCAACATCGTTTTAAAGGCAAATCACAATTACATTTCACTTGAGGAAAGCTCTGTGTCACTGCGAAAACTAAGACTCTAGCCAGCTTAGAGTAACACAGTCATTAAATAAGCCTTCCCCATTTTATCTGATAGATACTTCTCCTCCTTACGCCCTGGAGAGAGCTCTCTACACCACTTTGCAAAGACAAGCTTTGTTTCAGACAACAAGTTTTTCATCACGCCACCTCTGAACTCCAAAGCGCATTTCTCCATGACTTTTAAAAACTTCTGCAGTAAAAATTTTTCTTTCTTTGTGGGGGGGCTAATGAAAATGCTGTCTACTTGCATTAAGCTATTCCTTTAGAAATAGGAAACTACCTGATGAGAATCATGTAAATTTTCCAGTTTACAACTGTGCTCCAAGGGTTTATACTCAGTTTTCCTTTGCAAAGGAATACTTAGCAACGATCCAATCAGGATGCATTAAAAAAACTCAAGTAGAATTCCAAGAGAGGGGAAGTTGTATGGCCAGTGTAAGGGTAGGAATTACAAGGGCAGAGTCATTCTAACAACTCACCCTCTTCACATTTTTACAAAGAGAAGTAGGAAGGATGTGCACGGAGCTTCCTACTTACCTATTTCACCATGTTTAGTGATAGGACCTGCATGAATCTTCAAAATGTCTAGTCTGGCTTGTTCATTTGGTAGATCAATATCTAGAAAGAATTACAGCTTTAATAAAAACAGAAAACCACAATGCATATGGGTAATATCCTCCTTCCAGCCACTGTGAAACAGGAACTCACGGATTTTTCTATCCAGTCTTCCAGGCCGCAGAAGCGCCGGATCCAACGTGTCTGGTCTGTTAGTAGCCATGATCATTTTAACTCTGTGCAGAGTATCGAATCCATCCATCTGATTCAATAACTAACAGAAAACAGAAGTTTGTTTTTAAAGAACCCAAAACCCTCCTAGCACGATCTATTGTACTTCTTTTCTGCATAAATATTTTCAGCAAGATATAAAAGTGGTACAGATGAATCAGAAATAAAATGCTCCAAGCCTTCCAATGGAAGGGCACAGCTCCCTGCATATCCTGTAAGCAGTAAAGGAGAGCTTAAGCGAGACACTGAAAATGCTTTGCCCAGAGAAAAAGATACTGAGCAAAGCAGAGCTCAAACGTGAAAGACTCGCCTAAAACAATGAGGCAATGAAAATGGTGCAAGTACTAAAGGAGCTGGTGGTTGGCTGACACATTTTGATTGTATTGCACCAAGTCCAGGACATTCAAATTAGACTTGCAGAACAGCCTCTAGAATACTAATACGCGCATACGAAGACATTTCATTGTGACGATTCAAAGTACTTGCTCTTTGGTCACAGTGATTTAATTCTTTATGTAAGGCAGACACATTCTTTTGAACCAGGCAAACTGTTTGCAAACATAGGCCAATGAAGTTTCCCATTAGCTTCAGAATTCTTAATTGTCGCCAGTGGTTTTAAAAGTCTCTTCACACAACCCAGTTTACCAGAGCAATTAGTACAGAAACAAAGAAATACAACTACTTCTCCTCCTGGAAAAAAAAATCAAACTGTAACAGTTCTAAAATTTTCTAGAGTAAGTCTCTTTGGGACTAAGAGACAAGCTCTGCTTTCCCCCCTTTAAGAAAAAGGGGTCCCTCCAAACCTTCAAGAAGATGCAGTAAACAGCAGCAAAGGCAAGAGACAGTAAAAAGAGAAAATATCCCAAATAATTTTAGAAACTTTAAATATTCAATATTCTTTCAATTAGTCTCCAAGTTGAATTCATGGCTGAGTCATCCAGATGTGCAGCTGTCTTTTGTAAAAATAGCATCTAGTGTATTTTAGCTTAAGATTAACTCAGAAAAAGTCCTACCAAGCTAGATCATGTGACAATTCACACCTGGATTATTATTTAATGCGGACTGTACAGTACTCACCTCCATCAGAGTCCTCTGAATTTCTCTATCAGCTGAGGTGCCTTCAGAAAAACGGCGACCACCTGCAGCATACCAAACTTGTAAGTTATAGTACTTTATTTTTGCCTCCATGTAAGTCTGAAGACAATTAGGTATCCCGTTTAAATTGTGGGGGAAAGAGGGGTGGTATTTAAAGAGGTAAAGCACACATTTTAAAAATGCTTTTTCATATAGACAAAACTATCCAAGCCAGATACAAACAGGCATGGTTCTAAGCTAGCTGTAATAGATCCAGGGAGCCGAACCACTTGTCCCCTTACGCTTCTTCTGAACAAACACGCATGCGCTCTCTCTTTTGAGAAGGCAGACTGTGGCTTTATAGCTAATTTCAGTGTTAAAGAGAGACTCTAGCCATCCTCCAGGCCGTTAGCCTTACCAATAGCATCTATCTCATCCATGAAAATGATACACGGCTGATGATCTCTGGCATAATTGAACATCTCTCTGATCAGTCGAGCACTTTCACCGATGTACTTGTCCACTATTGAACTCGAGACCACCTTTTGAAAGACAGAAGACACGCGAATGAAAAGACTGGAGCGAAAACACATTAAACACATGTGCATGCGTGTGAGTGCAAGTGTAAAATTACACTACCTTTAGGAAGTTGCAATCGAGCTGGCTAGCAACAGCTCTGGCCAAAAGTGTTTTCCCCGTACCTGGACAGACAAGAGATTGAAGCTGTTGAACTAGTAACCCAACATCGCATACTAGCAACTTTAAAAAACAAAAAGAAAGAAAAAAAAAAAAGAAACAAGCAAGGCTATTGCCACAGTTTGACAGTGACAACTAAGCATTCATTACCCTTTCATGAGACTCACCAGGGGGGCCATAGAGCAAGCAACCTTTTGGAGGTATAATTCCCACACGCTGGAATAATTCTGGATTTGTAAGTGGCAATTCTATTACCTGTGAAGAGACAAGATAAACAAACTGAGACTCTGTTTGAGTTTTAAAATCAATCAGCCATCCTCAGAAGCTAATGGTATACTTGCTAGCCTGTTTTCCAGATACCCGTATTCTCATTTATCTGTGCAGCATGTTTAGTATGAGCAACAGTTAAGTAAGAAAACATCAGATTGATCCAATGGATCAATCCACAATCCTGGCCTTGTTTAGCCTTCAGCTCTGGAATGGCTTGGTTCTCTTGATGCTCTTTGCTGAAACCACTTTTGCTACTTTTACGTAGCCGAGCAATTCTAGTAGGTTTTGTGCAAAACTCAAGTTTGATTTGTTGGTTGTCAATCCTAACTACGCCCTCCCACTTGACTTTATGGCACTCCCTTAGCCTAAAGGGTCTTGGATCCTTCAAACCCTCTTCTTTAGTGGATTTTCTTATTTTAATCTCAACCCAAGCTTCTGTAACAATAGAGATAAATTATAACCCAGTTTGAGAATCAGGCTTTGGTGTTTAGAATAATGTTTCTCTGCCACTGTAAGGTGTATTCGCAGCACACAAGCGATCTCTGCTATTGTCAGCTGGCTCACAGCAGCACCAGCTCATCTTCAAACACCCGCATTCCTGGGCTGGCTCGCACAGCCTGCAGCGCTGAGGCCCAGACTAACAGGGTTCTTCACTATGAGTGCACCAGCACCCTGCAATCACACTGCTTTTCGCCACAAGGGCAATTACAAAGCTGGAAAATACATAAACACAACTTCAGAAGTTATCTTCTGTTACAGGAAAACGTAGTCTAATCTAAGCACTAATCTGATAGGATCCTTTAACAGCCTGTCTCATGATAGTTTAGGGCAAATATCAGTAAGACATTTTTGCACTGTAAAACTTCCCTCAGAACATATACCACTATTTGATAAGCGTTTTTGAGGTACTGGATACCTCACGTAGCTCTCTGATTTGTTCTGACAACCCTCCAATCTCAGAATATGAAACATCTCCTGGATCTTCATGAGACATATTATAAACCAAGGGATCCACTTCCCTTGGCAAATATCTGTAAAAAAAGAGTTAAGAGTAGACATTTTTTATTGTGCAGACACATTTATAAAGTTATTGCAATAAATTTTAGAGCAAGTATGAAAACGATTTCTTCTCCTCCCACCTTGAAAACAAGACGTTTGTTGAAAAAACAATAAACCCCAAATCTAGCAAGCTTTTTCAAGTTTTAATCCAAACAAGCAAAAGCTTAAAAAACTGCTGAAAACGCTGAGTTGTAACTGAATTATCTTTAAGAACAACCACTTTCTTTTTAAACTATCTATAACAAACACATAAGTCTTCCCGCAAAGTAACCGTCCTTACTTAAGCAGTGCTTTGCCGAAAACATTTACGAAATATTACAGATTATTCAAAGCTTTGTGTGACCTGCTCAGATCACTATTTTTCCTCCTTTATAAGATGAGCAGAAGAGCAGCTGTAGAGCAGAAACCTACCTCATAATAGTCAGAGTGGTCATATCCAGAGCAACTCTTGTCCCCGGCTTCAGCTTACTTTTGTCAAGCTAGTCACAAAGAAGGTATTTTTATTAGAACCATGCTCCAAAACAACATCTGGTTTTAGCCAAGATGTTTTCTGTAGCTTGCACTCTTTGCTCAGTCACACACAAGAAGAAAACAAGGCTACAGCTACATGCCAAACAGCTCGTCTAGTAAACACTGTGTCCCCGTCACCACCATTTTTGGGAATGCTTAAAGCGGGAAAAAGCTGGCCCACTGTCTCCTGGGAGAAGCAATCCAGGAGCTGGCCTAGACCAGCGAACCTGTTGGTTGTCACAACTGGACACCAGCAAAGCTAAACCACACCACAGGAAGAATTTTTATTAACAGCAAGTCATTAACTTACCTCTGCCACTTTTGACAATAAATACTATTTTCTAGATCGTAATTTTTATTTTTTTTTACTGGATTAGTGAGAGATCTAATCTTCCCCTCTGCTCAACACAGGACAGAACTATCCATTTCAAACCAGTAAGCAATCCTCATTTAAGGACATACAGAGCAGCCTGCCCATTTCAGTTTGAACTTGCCCCCCTTCTACTCAACGGCCTTCTCCTTTCTGGACTGCTGGAAAGAATTAAGAGATGTTCCTAACCTATCTTCTTCAAGCCTTCCATCATTTGCACATTTTCACCTATCTTGTGATATCCTCCCGTCTTCAAACTCAGTCATTCCAGTTGTTATTCTTTTGCTGTTGTTTATCTCAAATGACCTACTTATCTGCCTCAGTGGTTTCTGTCTGCTTACTCCATTTTTACGAGATTTTTAAACACATTAGCACTCCTATTCCACTACACCCTGCTAATTTCTGCTGGGATTGAAACTCCTAACTTGTGTTTCTCGCTTTCTTTTTAAGAAACCTGGTCTAGGAGAGCAGTCTCATCTCTCACACGACACAACCTTGCACAATAATCATAAAGATTTCCTCAACACCCTCTCTAATTTCTTCTCGTATTTCTTTTTTTTTTTTTTTAAAAAAGAGGTACTCAACCCACATTTGAAGAATATGAAACCTATTTATTCTGAGCTTTACCAACATGGTATCTGAACAACAGGGATTTCGACAACTGTTTGGAAGTGCTGCCTGAAGCTTCCAATCGCCCCCGCTGAGGGATTTATAAGGTCCCTTGCCCACCCCTCTAGTAGCTTTCAGGCTCAAGCTGTCACTCCTCCCTTACTGGGGTCACTAACAAGACCTCTTTCCAGCTGCTGAATCTTAAGAGATCTGTAAAAGCTTGACATTCTATCAGATTCAACATTGCCCAATAGATTTAAGTTATTCTGCAGTGGGAAGAAAACAAAGAGAAACCACTCGACCTTGAATTCCCTAGGAAACGCACTTCAGATAGGGAAGTAATTTTGTTTCAATTTAAACAGCCCCTTCCTCAGCAGCACAGCCACAAGGACTTCAATCAAAAACTAGTTCTTCTGGTCTGTGAAACACTCCATGGGAAATTATTTGCCTTGATATTCTGACATTTTGAAAACAATCACGGGTAAGGTTTTTTAGCCTCTGGTATCAAATCAAGGATCTTTTAAGATCAAAGTGGTTTTACTCAAGAATAAACTCGAACATTTATCTCCGTTTCAACACCGAATCTCAACACTACCTAAGCAGAATTAAGTATACTTATGTTCCAGAAAAATATTTTGTTCATTCCGGTGAAAGAAAACAGTGAGTTTGCACCATAACATCTTCAAAGGGATGAAGCTTAAAATTATGTATTTAAAAGAGCATTTCAATACCCGCAATTCTTGCGGATGTATTATGCAAGCAAAAACATAGCGCATCGATGTGCTTGAGGAAAGTCATGGATATCTGTATACATACTACATGAACTAACACACTTAGTGGTACCCACATTTCCCACAGTTTGCCCCTTAAAGGAGTAGAAAGGTCCATCTCTACTGAAAAAATATACAATCCATTGACAGAGTCACCACCATAGGAAAATACCAACTGCATGAGTTTTGCTCGCTGCTTACCGCCAAGTATTGTTAATTGTGGCCCTTCACCAGGAATTCCTGACAGCTAGAAACCCCTCCTCCCACCCCTCTCTTGAAATTCTTCAAAGTACAGCGGGCTGCCCGCTCTGCCACTTGCTGTTGCCTCTCAGCTTCTACAGCCACCATACCACCATTACAGAGGAATCGTCTAAACAGAGTTGGTTAACTGTTGTATGTTGGAGTTCCATTACGCTGTTCTTCAGTTTAACTTCCACATACAAATTTTAAGCTAACCCAGAGATCCTGGGTAATGCAAAACATTTGCATGTTAGTCTTGCAAACACATTTTATTTCTTTACATAGAATCAGTAAGAGTTCAAAATTATGTAAAGAACATCAATTTCTCTTCAGAAAGAGGAAAAAAAGACACCTCTAACATCAGTATGACATCTGTGCTCCTTTTACTGAAGGAATTTTACTCAGTGAAGTCTCACACTTCATACAGACTCTTCTTCGCTTCCGTTTCTCAAAGTCAGGGATGAGTATAATAAAATCTAACTAGAGATTCACTTCTGCTCCCCCAATGGCTCTGCAGTTGCAGAACACGTTCACTAAGTACTGTGGTTCCTACTTACTAGTCAGCTTTGGTAAGGAATAGCCGATCTATGGGTTTTAATTACTGTAAGTGGGTCACAGTCAGTGCTCAATTAACCAACAAGCAGTTTTTAAATCATGTCTGCACTACATCCCTTACACTTTTTTATAAAAATATAAAGCAGAGAGTACCTCTTAGTGGTTCTTGCTGACTATAGCAGAAGATGGATTACGCTGTAAGCAGGATTCTGTATTAGAGTGCCTAACTTCTATAGAATTTGATGTAGGTAAAAAAGCTGCCGTCCTGCAGACTAGAAGTGCCAAGGTTTGTTTTTTTGTTTTTTTTTTTAAAAGATCACTAAGGACAAATAAAAATTCCTCAAAGGGTTTAGAACAGGGGCCTCTGCTATCATAATTATTCTTTGGAGTACAAAAGCATTAGCAGAAAATACATAAAGATATATATAGTTACATAATATTAAATCTAAAGCTCAGCACTGACAGTAACCGTCACATGCTGTGTTTACAACATAGCAAGGGAGACCTTCCATAGCTGATTAATTTTCAGAGAGTTCAAAATCAGGCAGAGAGACAGAGCTTCAATTCAACGAAAAGAATAAGCCACATGCAAGCTACCAGGAATGTTTTGGACTGCTTTATCTACACTGGGAAGTTACGCTACTACCAGCTACGAAGGGAGAGGGCAAGCAGATACCAGATAAAAGAGCCACATACACCTTAAAAAAGAAAATACATAACCCCACTAAGGGCCCAGTTTATGAAAAGCAATGGCAATATTCAAGACCAAAGCAAACTTTTAATGAATATTCACAGAGATCAGCTACCTGACGACGGCAGCCAACCACATATCTTGGTCCATTTGTAGCCTTCACAATGACTGGAAAGAGAAGATCAAAGAAAAAAATCAAATTTACTTGTTTCACTGCTCTGAATTATGCTTCTGAACTATCCAGTCTATTATATTTTTCTGCCAGTACTCAGATCACCAATACTCTAATTCTTTACTGCCTCAAATCTTTAGCCAGATTTTAACTACGAAAGCTTATATTCAAGTTTCCAAAGAATGTAACAGTCCAGCATACTCACACTTCTCTTCTGTTAGCTGCTTAAGAACCTCGCCAACAATCTGCAAAAGAATAAATGCAGTATTAGCCTACAGATAAATTACCATTGCAAAACAACATTTAACATGTTTCAGGACATGGAAGATGACTGTCTCCTTTGAAATTCTTTCTCCTGCTTCACGCTGTTTGCCAGCGCTTTCATTTCTGTAACACATCTCTGTCAATCAGGAAAAGCATGGAAAACCTCTCTAACCCATCTGTTTGGTGTGTCTGACAGTTCTGTTTCTGTTAGCTGTACCATCCCCACTTACTCTTTCTTGACACCAAAAATGCACTTATATGCTACTTCCAGGCAAGTTCACCGTCAACCACCACCGCAAGCTGCTATGGCTTCGTGTCTCTAACGTACCTGCCCGACGCTCTGCAAGGCCTTCAGATCATTTTCTGATTTTTCATACTGCTTGGTGAGCTCCTTCAGCTGTTCCCTCACTAGAAAAAGAAAAGAAACACAGCATTTTCATAGATTCATAGAATGGTTTGGGTTGGAAGGGACCTTAGAGATCATCCAGTGCCACCCCCCTGCCCTGGGCAGGGACACCTCCCACCACACCAGGTTGCTCCAAGCCCCGGCCAGCCTGGCCTTGAACCCCTCCAGGGATGGGGCAGCCACAGCTTCTCTGGGCAACCTGGGCCAGGGGCTCACCACCCTCACAG
>VWZL01000313.1:367302-410121 GCA_013396915.1 Stercorarius parasiticus | reverse complement strand
CAGCGCCCCCTGTTGCCGCGGAGGAGAAGGCATGCGCGGGACGGAGGGGGGCGCGCATGCACGGTACGACGGGAGCGAACGTATGGGCAGGCCTCGGGCGTCGTGAGGGCTTCGGGGTGTGCGGCTGTATGCAGGGTGGNGAGGCTGTGGAGTCTCCGTCTCTGGAGATATTCCAAACCCACCTGGACGCGTTCCTGTCCCACCTGCTCTGGGTGACCCTGCTTTGGCAGGGGGTTGGACGAGATGATCTCCAGAGGTCCCTTTCAGCCCCTGCCGCTCTGGGATTCTGTGTATAGCTGTGCACCACAGTGTCTGGCACAAGGAACAGCCAGACCGAGCCCTCTCGGGAGCACCCCAAGGGCTCCTTTCTCAGTCATGGCACCAGGGGTTCCTGTCAGAGGTGGCTCCCCCCGTGTTAGAACCATACGATCATTTATGTTGGAAAAGACCTTTAAGATCATCAAGTCCAACTGAAAACCTAACACTGCCGAGTCCACCAAACCCATTCCTGGAGTAATTCAGGGCAGAATGCATCCCTACAGAGACATCTGCGCGCTTGTCTTAAGTCTGAAGGCAGAAGGAGAGTCAAAAAATAAAGCTATAAGACAACAATACAAAGCATATGATCTACACTGATAGCACACCAACAGCGTCAGGACATCAAACCGCATCTGGAAATCCAAGGATCAACAATTCATGTTTCATACCCAGTCTTACATGAGCCTCAATCAAGTTAAGATTCAGTTTGATAGCCAGAAAGGCATTCTGGTCACTCCGGGTACACACAGGCTGCCTCTGTAAGCTCTCTGCATATACAATAAAAACCTTAACTGAGAGCTGAAATAATCACAGTTTTTCTAGTAAAAAATTCCAGCATGCACAACGTCTGAAGAGTTTTAAATTTTGTGTCATCTGGGATTGGGTAGGATTTTGGTGAGAAATAGGAAAGAAAAGGCGAAATGAGGATGGACTGACTGGCTAAGCCAAGAGTCTGACTCTTTTTTGTGTAAACTTTGGATGAAGTCTAAAAGTGACCACTATGTGCAATATCTGGGCACACTTTGAGAGCCTGAATTTCATCAGCTCTTGTATCTGACACAACAGTCACTGGAAAGGACGTTTTCACTGAGCGAGGATAAAGGAAGAAAGTTCAAACAGTTTAAACCATTGAAAACTAAGGTCAGCGCCAGGGAGAAGGTTCCTGCTGGTAAGGACACATGCATATGGCCTTTCCCGAATTTCAGTATCGCAAGGGAAGGAAGCACAGTGTGATCCTCCGCTAGAGCCTGCTGCAAAAGGCAAGTTAACTAAGCTTGGGGGCTACTCAAACAGAGCTCGATTCGCCATACAGGACAGAATGATCAAAATTGAAATAATCAAAGGAGAAAGGTGCCGGTGAAGTGTTTGGGATGAAAACTTCTCCTCTGTCCTTGCCATGGGCTGCATCCCCAGCAGTGCGGGCAGCAGGGCGAGGTGGGGGGATTCTGCCCCTCTGCTCCGCTCTGGGGAGACCCCCCTGCAGTGCTGCCTCCAGCGCTGGGGCACCAACAGCAGAAGGACACGGAGCTGTTGGAGCGGGGCCAGAGGAGGCCCCGGAGATGCTGGGAGGGCTGGAGCCCCTCTGCTGGGAGGACAGGCTGAGAGAGCTGGGGGGGTTCATCCTGGAGAAGAGAAGGCTCCGGGGAGACCTTCCAGCCCCTTCCAGTCCCTAAAGGGGCTCCAGGAAAGCTGGGGAGGGACTCTGGAGCAGGGAGGGGAGCCATAGGATGAGGGGGGAACGGTTTTAAACTGAAAGTGGGGAGATTTAGATGAGACGTGAGGCAGAAATTATTGTCTGTGAGGGTGGTGAGCCCCTGGCCCAGGTTGCCCAGAGAAGCTGTGGCTGCCCCATCCCTGGAGGGGTTCAAGGCCAGGTTGGACGGGGCTTGGAGCAACCTGGGCTGGTGGGAGGTGTCCCTGCCCAGGGCAGGGGGGTGGGAACTGGATGATCTTTAAGGTCCCTTCCAACCCAAACCATTCCATGATTCTATGACTCTACAACAGCATTTCAGGAGCTTTGAGGCTGTCAAGGAAGCAGACAAGCCCCTCGATTATTCACAGCCGAATTACGAGTTCCATTCCCCGAACTAGGAGGTTCCCGGCGCTGGCCGGTAGCCACTCAGGGGTTAAGGGCCGTCTCGGCCCGTTCCGGGCTGCGTGCGGGGCGGCCCGTAGCCGGCGGCGGCCGCGCCCCGCGGCGGGGCGGTGCGGGGGCGGCCCGGAGACGGTCCGCTTCTTCCGCCGGCGGCGGCGGCGGGGCTAGCGCGGAGAGATGGNTCGCCACCTTCCTGCTGCCGGTGGTGGCCCGCGGGCAGCCCGGCGCGGCGGAGCGGCGGTGCTTCTGCCAGGTGGGCTCGGCCGGAGGACGGGGAGGGGCGGGACCCTGGTGTCCCTGTGTCCCGCCGGGCATCGGAGGTGCCTGGGGGAAAGGGACTCGGAGCGGCTGAGGGAGCTGGGGTGGTTTAGCCTGGAGAAAAGGAGGCTGAGGGGAATCATAGAATCATGGAATGGTTTGAGTTGAAAGGGGCCTTAAAGAGCATCTCGTTCCAACCCCTGCCCTGGGCAGGGACGCTTCCCACTGGACCAGGTTGATCAAAGCCCCGTTCATCCTGGCCTTGAGACCAGGAGACCTTCTCGCTCTCTACAACTCCCTGAAAGGAGGGTGGAGCCAGGAGAGGTCGGTCTCTTCTCCCAGGTAACAGGCGATAGGACAAGAGGAAACAGCTTCAAGTTGCACCAGGGGAGGTTTAGGATGGATATTAGGAAAAATTTCCTTCACCGAAAGGGTTGTCAAGCATTGGAACAGACTGCCCAGGGAGGTGGTGGAGTTGCCATCCCTGGAGGTATTTAAAAGCCGGGCAGATGTGGTGCTGAGGGACGTGGGTTAGTGGTGGGTTTGGTAATGTTGGGTTGATGGACTCAATAATGTTAAAGGTCCTCTCCTACCTAGACGATTCTATGATTTTGCCCGCTGAGCAGCCCCTTGCCCTGTTCCTTGTCATCTTAACTGTGTTCCCTCCCTACCCCTAGCAGGGAAGGTGTTTCAGCTGGGGGAGCATTTCTCCCCTACCCATCCAGGAGCCTCTCATTGGATGTTTTGGGGATGCATGTTGCTATAATGTCTGGGAGCTGTCTCATCCCCTCTTCCTCCCAGCTCTGCCTTGCTCTTCCTCCCGGCTCTGCCGCCCAGGAGAGACTGTGGTTGCAGCAGGCACCTGATACCCTGCCACATCCAGGGGTGAATGGGGCTGCCCCGCTCGTTAAAGCTCTTCCAGGGTTAATTCCCCTTGGTGATGAGCATGTTACTACCTGATGCTTGGTGCACCTTCTGTTGATGTACAGCAATGAGAGAACGGGGTATAGTCAACCTCGAGATTGGACCAAGCAGCTGGATTTGGGGGAGTGATCGCGATGCAGCTTCCTTTTGACTTTAGCTTTAGAATCGTAGGATGGTTTGAGTTGGAAGAGACCTTAAAGAATCTCATTCCAACCCCCCTGCCCTGGGCAGGGACACCTCCCACTAGACCAGTTTGCCCAAAGCCCCATCCAGCCTGGCCTTTAACACTTTGCTCGAGCATATTTGCAACATCAAGGAACGAAGACAGTAAAGTGTATTTGGTACGTAGTTTCTGTTGCCTTTTGAAAAGGGAAGCTATTGTAAAGCCTACTTTTCTGTATTAAAATTGTAGTGCTGAAATGCAAGTCAGAAATTGCGAATGGAGAAGGAAAGCAAATGCAATTGTGCACTTGGCTTTGGCTTTGCCTTCTGGGTGGCTCTTGATGTTTCAGTTTCACGTGGAAATGGTAAATACAAGCTATGCTGATAAAGAATTGAAAAGCACGCGTTTTGATTCTGTATCTCTATAGGGTTTTTGCTTGTACGCTTCCTGCTTAGCAGTGAAGTTTGCCTCCTAAGGATCAAGGTCTGAGGCAGGAGGGTGGTGTGGGGTACCAAGCCCAAACCACTACATGAACTGGCACAGGAATGGCTTGCAGGCTTTTTTCCTTGGATCGGAGGAACTGGTGTTGTACTTCATACACCGCTGGTTTATTGCAAGGCATTTCTTGTTGATGGAGTAGCGTGTGCTTTAGTTTAGTTTTCAGTACAAGTGCTCAGGATTTTTCCAGACCTTACTGCCTTTGGGCAAGCGTGTTATGTAGGGCAGCGTTTCTCAGCCTTACTAACCACTTCACCTCTTAAAAACACCCCTGAGGGCTGCCTCATCTTTTTGTAAAAATTAATCTGCTGATCATCTTGTGCAGAACTGGTCTGGTGGTCTTTGTTTACCACCAAATGAAATATAGGGCAAGCCTTTAATGCTGTGTTTTACCCTTCTTTGTTAATATACGCGAAGGCCTGGGTATAGCTTCTGGTTTCTTCCTGTGAACCATCTCTTGCTGTCTCATTGCCTTGTCAGATGAAGAAGCCCTGACATGGGGTGAATGGAAGAGCTTTGACTTGTCCGTCAGCCCATGTTGGGACAGTTGACAAGGGCCTCTTTTGAGAGTGGCTGCTGTAGCAATATTTCAAACGCTGACTTAAGCGGGCCATAATTCTGGAATGGGCATTGTGCTCGTGTCTGTCTGTACTAAGAGCAATGCCTCACTTGCTTTTTACAACTGTTATTTTAGCTCTTCATTTACTTAGAAAGGTTGCTAACCAGTCCTGAAACTCTTAGTAGAAACGTCCATCTGTTACTAAAACCACTTAAATTTCACATACTGTTTCTTGCTTCCGATCTGTCTCATTAGTGCTGAATGACATTTCGCTATCGGAGTTCCCTCGAACTTTACAGACGGCTCGTCCCCCACCCAGATATTCCTGTTTGCACCAACGCTTTAGTCAGCCGTCAATCAATTCTTCATATTCCTGGTAATTATTGCTCATTCACTGTTTACAGAGTGATGTAGCTGCATTAAGCTCATGTGCTGCAGGTGTTTGGCAGACTGGGATTTTGACTAGGTTTCTGGTCTGGTAGAGGGCTGGTTGCCTTCGAGGGCATTTTTGTGGTCAGTACGCTGTCATTAGGGGGGAGCCTGGGCACGGGGAGTGACCTTGTTGTTACCTGGACAGGCTTTCAAGCCACTCTTGTGTTCCTGTTGAACTGGTGTTCACTCAACAGCCTTCAGGGCAGGAATTCATACCTAGCACAGTACCACAGTTCTCTGTGGGGTGGCTGAGAGGTAGCCTCCAAGTGCAGAACAACTGGAGAGCCTTCTTTGCTAGCAGATGCTTGGAGGTGCCATCTGACAGCTCTTCCAGCCTCTACAGTTTAACTTCATCCTCAGGCTCCCGTGTGAGGTTTGCTTCTATGTGAGCTCCAGAAGCCTCAGTCCTTGTTTTCTGGGGAAAAGAAGTGGGGGAAGAGCACCTGGGCCAGCATACGCTGCTTCCAGGGCAGAAGATCCGAGGGCTGGAGCACCTCTTCTATGAGGGCATGCTGAGAGAGTTGGAGTTCAGCCTGGAGAAGAGAAGGCTTCAGGGAGACCTTCCAGCCCCTGCCAGTCCCTCAAGGGGCTCCAGGAAAGCTGGGGAGGGACTCTGGAGCAGGGAGGGGAGCTATAGGATGAGGGGGAACGGTTTGAAGCTGAAAGAGGGGAAATTTCGATGAGATCTGAGGCAGAAATTCTTGGCTGTGAGGGTGGTGAGCCGCTGGCCCAGGTTGCCCAGAGAAGCTGTGGCTGCTCCATCCCTGGAGGGGTTCAAGGCCAGGCTGGATGGGGCTTGGAGCAACCTGGTGTGGTGGGAGGTGTCCCTGCCCAGGGCAGGGGGATGGGAACTGGATGCTCTTTAAGGTCCCTTCCAACTCTAACCATTCCATGATTCTGTGCTGGGCATGACTGTCCTCACCTGGCTGCCAGCTGCTTGCTCTAAGTGCCCTGGCAAGGATGAAAGGGAGACCTGGTTGGACTGAGTGCCACAGGCAGAGTCACAAATTGCTTCTGCAGGGTGACTGCAAGGAAGCTTCTGCTGGGACAGCAGGGAACGCATCAGCTTTCCATCAGCCTGGCAGTGGTGTGGCTTGTCTACCAGTGCAGGCAGCTGCCAGTGAAGTTGGTACAGGCTGAAAGCACCTCCTCAGCCCCTGTAGTATTCCCTTTCCTGTGCCCTGTTGTAGCTGCAAGTGGGAGATGCAGAAAAGAGTTTTCCTTCTTTCCTGCCCGGCTGTGCAGTAGGTGGTGTATGGGTCTGGGATGGAGCCCGTAGCAAGAGAAGAAAGCCCTAAATCCGCTGCCCAGGGGACACTTCTGTGACCCTGAGGGAAGCAGAAAGAGGTGGGGAGAGACAGACCAGCAGTACAGGAGCGAGCAAACCGACAGGAGCCTGGGGTAGGGGTAGAGCAAGATGAAGCGAAGGCCAAACCCAAGGATTATGCCAAATCCACGTGTGGTGGTGTTTCAACCTGTGTTACGCACATAAGGCGGGTACATCGGTGTTAAGGGATTGAGAGCAACTATTGTGGGGCCGAACGCCTTCCTCGGTGCTTGCTCAGCAGCTGGAGCCGCTTGTGTCACGTCTGTCCTGGCGGCTCCGATGCATCTCTTCCCACCGGGCAAACCCAAGCCCTGCCCGTCGGTCTCCTGCCAGGCTCCCACACCTCTGCAGGGTGGAGTGTTGCCGCTCTGCTCCTGCTTCACAGGTGCCAGCAGGCACATGGCACACGTTTGGGACTGGATCAGTTTATGCTTCATCTTAAACAACTGTTCTAATTATTACAGGGCTGAAGATGTCGATAAAATATTTTAGGGAGGTGGGGAGAAAGTGTTGCAGGGCATGTTTGTCACGTGCTGTAGCTCAACTGCTCTGACGGCAGGAATTGGAGTCCAAAGCAAGTGAGTGGCTGCATACAGGGCTGGAAGAAACAGGTACCGAGGTGGCAGGCAGTCATGGAGCAAGAGGGAACTTCTGGGATGAAGAACGTGCCCTGCCAGGTGGTCTGATACTTCCCTGGGTCTCAAAGCGGGTCAATGCTGTCTGGTGGTGGCATCACTGGAGCTTTCATCTTGGTCTCTGAGGAGACTTGGCTCTTGATGCTGTCTTCTGAACTCCTTTGGCTGTGGACTTTGGTGGGTTGGCCACACACGGGCGATGTCACCAGGCTTTCTTTCACAGCAGCCCAGTGGCTTAGGAGGCAGAGCAGAAAGGTCATCCGGCCAGCGATACCTCATTGGCCATGTGCCGACTAGGAAAGTTGCCCATTTCTGCACAGTCTGACCGAAATCCTTGGAGGAAGTTTTCCCTCTGATTTGGGCAGAACTTGAGCCTTCCTCTCTGCCTGTGCTACCCCTGCAGACATGTTCTTGGTGCCATTGTGGCTGATCTTCCCATCTGTGATCTTCTAAACTGAGCAGTGGGTATTTGGAGATCTCCAAAGCATGACCTTTACCTTCTCTTGAATGTTGTGGGAGCATCTGCAGGGCCTTCGCCCTGGATTATTTGCAGGATGATAACAGTTTTGACAGGTTGGTTCTGGCTTGAATCGGTCACTAGACGTAGCAAAGATGGGCCTGGTGGAAATGGTGCATGTTATTTTGGTTGAGGGCTTGCTGCGTGCTCTGATGTTACCCCTTCCAGGGGTGTCATTCTCTTGGAGTGACACGTTTGTCTAGTGTGGATACAGAGAGCAGCTGAAGGTTATCCACAAATCTTTTTGTCGGCCACTTTTAGACCCAATCCATAACCTGCCTTCCTCGAAGGATGCCAAGTTTCCAGGAAATAAAAAATGTGGTTGCTTTGTTGTTTTATTTTTTTTGGTTGCGGTTGGTTTGTTGTTTTTCTTTTAAATTTTGAAACAGCTTTAAATTGGGTAACTGGATTAGCAAATTGCGGTGGTTTTTTACAGGGGTGATTCAGGTTAGTGGAAAGCTTAATTGCTATGCTGTTAATCTTCATTACCACGCAAAATGCGCGACAGAGTACAGTACGTGTGTGAGGATGAGGCAGTGGGCTTCAGCATGACCACAAGAAATAGTAGTGAGCCTCCAAAGAAGGTGTCTCAACAAAAAACTACTTGCTCAAGTGGAGTAGGGCATTCTGAGAAGCTTTAATAGATTTCCCTTCACTTCCCGTTAGATCAGTATTGGCTGAGTCCAAAATATCAAAGCCCTTTTGGAAAAAAAAAAAAAAAGCTGTTTCCAAAATTACTAATTCCTGGTGTGGAGCACTCTGGATCTAGAGCCTGGATTCCTTCCCCCTCACCAGGGTTTCGGGAGAAAACTTGCACTTGCCTTTGAGGTACTCCATGCTTAATCCAGGGTGTTTTTCTTCCCCCCTTCCCTGTTTTGTGTGACTGTGTGCTCGGAAGGCAAGTGCTCCATTTCTGCCTGCCTTCTTGGAAGGAGGGCAGGGAGCTTCGTCTCTACAGTAGTAATTATAATGGTTTTATTGAAGTTGATGCATAGCTCTTACTGAGTTATCAGAGGGCTCTCCGGAAATGCGTCAAAGCAGGTGGCTCATGTTCCTCACGTGGCTCTGTCTTTTCTGTCTGTATATAATAATATAATATAATAATAATAAGGAGGAGCCCCTTAAATACAATCCAGCGTCGCCTTCGGTCTTGTGCATCCCCCGTTTTCCTGTTTGTTCCTGGCCTCCCCTGGGGAGCTTTTATGCTGCCGCTGGGCAGTGCACCCTGTCACACCTCACAGGAGCTGCCCGTGCCAGTGTTTCCAGGCTTATTCTGCTTGTCTCTGCTTCCAGCTTGCTTTCTTCATAGAATGGTTTGGGTTGGAAGGGACCTTAAAGATCATCCAGTTCCCACCCCCCTGCCCTGGGCAGGGACACCTCCCACCAGCCCAGGTTGCTCCAAGCCCCATCCAGCCTGGCCTTGAACCCCTCCAGGGATGGGGCAGCCACAGCTTCTCTGGGCAACCTGGGCCAGGGGCTCACCGCCCTCACAGCCAAGAATTTCTGCCTCACATCTCATCAAAATCTCCCCACTTTCAGTTCAAAACTGTTTCCCCTCATCCTATGGCTCCCCTCCCTGCTCCAGAGTCCCTCCCCAGCTTTCCTGGAGCCCCTTTAGGGACTGGCAGGGGCTGGAAGGTCTCCCCGGAGCCTTCTCTTCTCCAGGCTGAACCCCCCCAGCTCTCCCAGCCTGTCCTCCCAGCAGAGGGGCTCCAGCCCTCCCAGCATCTCCGGGGCCTCCTCTGGCCCCGCTCCAACAGCTCCGTGTCCTTCTGCTGTTGGTGCCCCAGCGCTGGAGGCAGCACTGCAGGGGGGTCTCCCCAGAGCAGAGTAGGAGACAAGGCAGAGACTGGACGTTCCCCCCACACACACCCCCCAGCGGTGCAGTGTTGGGTACATCATTTCTGTGCTCTCTGCTACCAGGATTTTGTAGGCTTTCTGGGACGGAAGTGGCAAGAGCATTTCTTATCGCAGGCTGTGTCAAACATCCCATTCTTTGCCTCCTAAATCAACAATACTCATATAAAACAAGTTCCTCGGTCTTAAACCCCTGAATTTATCTGATCCTGGGGAATGGCAGCTTGCCACGTCTTCTGTTGCTACATCAACATCCAGGAAAAATCTCTGGCGTGCTGTTAAGAGTGAATGAGTCGTAATGCTTGATTTTGGCCGGGGTGATTTCCCGAAGCGCTCGTCAGGGGATGTGGGGGAAGCAAAACTTCTGCACTGGGCAACTTTGTCATCTAGACGTTAATCTACGTGTCAGAAAGCCAGAGCTGAATTTGTGCTACGTTCTTTTTTTTTTTTTCTTCAGGGCTTGTACACGGCTTGTTGAGTTGTTCAGGATGATGCAAGAGGTATTGGGTTTCCACATCAGATTTAGAACAAATGTTTCCTTGCCAAACAGCTCTCCGAGGCGAGGAGGGAGGCTGGTGCAGTTGCTGTGGTTCCGATTAAATCAAACAAATGGCTGCAGCGCCCTCGGTTAACAACAAGGATTTTCTTTGGGCGCTGTCATTTTTGGTGGCGTTATTGCCGCCTGGCTGGTCCCTTGTGCAAACACCAGCTCTCACCCCTGTGCCATCCTGCCGGGGTGACAGACCCAGGTGGCTGGTCTCAAATGGGAGCCTGAGCTGGCCGTGTGTGGAGTCACAGCTCTTCCAGCTGCCGATATCCCACGTCTTGCTGGATTTGGCCCTGGCGGAAACATCCGTGGTCTCTGTAACTGTGTCTGATGCGTGGACAAGAGCTGTGTGGGTTTTGTCTGTGTGGGTGACATCGTCTACTTGAACGTGTCTGTCATCTCTGCTTTTTAGAGATGGAAGCGTCCATCCGATGCCTATTACTCCAACATCAGTGAATTCTAATATATCAGTGTGTATTAGAGGAAAAGTGTTCCCAAATTAAATGGCCTGTCCCCAGGCAGCGAGTGCAGGATGCATCCGAATGGAGGCATCAAAAGAAATTCTCTGCTAATTCACCAGAGCCAGGTTTAATGTTGTTCAATTCTGGTTAGACTTAACTAGTCGGTAAAAGGAAAGAAAACTGTGAATTGTTTTATAGTCAGTGTTAAAAAGTACTGGCTAAATTGTTCATATTTGGTTTCGGTTTTTTTATTTATTTTTATTTTTTTATCCAACAGGTTACGGGTCATTTAGATGACTGCACCTGTGATGTAGAAACCATTGATGCCTTCAACAACTACAAGCTTTTTCCTAGACTGAATGAACTTCTGGAAAGTGACTATTTTAGATACTACAAGGTAATTTTCTCATGCAAGAATTGTATTATTGCATTAGTTTTGTATGCTGCTGCTGCTTATTTAGAAAAATAATAATCTTCCTTGAAGTTATTGCTGGTCTTTATAAAATCAGGTATCCCCATTTTAATACTGATTTTTAACAATGCAGTCAGTAAGTGTGACTCTTCTGTTGTCAGGACAAGCCTAATGTGGGACGACATGCTTCTAAAATAAATTGCACGTTTTTAAAGATAGAGAACAGAATAGTTCCAGTTGGAAGGAACCTACAATGATCATCTAGCCCAACTGCCTGACCGCTTCAGGGCTGACCAAAAGTTAAAGCAAATTATTGAAAACATTATCCACATGCCTCTCAAACACTGACAGGCTTGCAGCACGGGCCACCTCTCTAGGAAGACTGTTCCCGTGTTTCATCACCCTCTTGGTAAAGAAGTGCTTAATTTCCTAATATTTTCTTATGCATTCTTTCCTCTTAAGAACTTATGCAATGAAATGACTGATTTTGTTGAGCTGGGGCTCCAAACTGGTGATGACTGGGCATCTGCATTGCATAACGAGGGTGTTCTTAGTGTCTCCCCATCGACATGGGAAGCCTGATTCAGTTACCCAGCCGTCGGGTGAACTGATGGCTGCCAGACCATCGGTATTAGCTGGATTCTGCAGGGAGACTGCACGTATATGACTAAATGTGGGGTTTGTTTGAGCGAGCTTGGGTTATGGGGCGGTATTTTACCTGTCGAATACAGATATTGAACAGCGATTGTTTCCACAGACAAAATAAGTATTAATTCTTCTGTAAGAACAGTTTAAAAAGTTCTCAACCACTCCACTGCAAACTAGAACGGGCCTGTATATAAAATCACTGGGGTAGAGCTGCTTTTCCCTGCTCCTCCTTTCTACCAAACCCACAATATCTTCTTAAATGTTAATTGTTTTGGAAGAATGATACTCGATACCAACTCACAGAACAGAAAGACTAGGATTTGTTAATGACCTTTCCCCTGCCAGCGTTGGGATTTTTAACTGAAATATTAAGATTGGCCTGACTGAAGCATGGATGGAGATGTCTGTGTGTGAAAGCACGAGAAGAACCTTGCTCTGGGTTTCGTTATCTGAAGTCTGATCTGGTTGAAGATGTCCCTGCTTACTGCAGGGGGGTTGGACTAGATGGCCTTTATAGGTCCCTTCCAACCCAACACGTTCTACGATTCAAAGTCTTGCACTAAGACGCTGAAGATGTGTGTGTTGGTGAACCGTGGTGTGGAAGGTTGGCTTGGTTGCACGGAGGAAATGTGTAATAGGATAATATGTTATTTGTAGGTAAACCTAAAGAAACCTTGTCCTTTTTGGAACGACAACAGTCACTGTGGAATAAGAGACTGTGCCGTAAAGCCCTGCCCATCCGTAAGTATCAAATCTGTTCTTTCACTGCTTTTCTATATTCGGCTTTCGCAAACTAAGAGGAAGAAGCAGGCAGATGATTTACTCTCTTCATTATTGTAACTATAGCAAAAGTGTGGCTTTGGAGCTTTCTTAGGTGCAGTAATACTGGTATCTGTGCGAAAGACCAAAATGCTAAATTCTAAAAGTTTAAAGAAAGGCTGGGCTTTTAATAGCTGGCCCTCCATGAACAGCCAAAAACTTGTCCTGGTCTCTCTTTTACTTTTGTTATTAGTGAGATGGGTTTTGGGCAAATCTACTGTTGTTACAAGAAGTACCTCTTGTGTTAATTGCCAGAATATTCACCCTGTTGGCCCATGAGCTATGCTGTCATTTGCAGTTTTGGCTGACAAATTTGACTGGGCCCTTTCTCTTTATGTGAAATGGCTCTTTCCGAGTCCGCTGTTTCCCAGGACAAAAGCAAAAGCTCTTGTCCCTGTATCCTGGACAAAAGGGTTTTGTTCGCTGAGCTAAAAGAAAACCTCTTGACTGCAGGTGTCTGGCTGAAGAGAAAGTGAGTGAATCAGAACTTGATTGCTGGGCTGATAGAGGCGGTGACGATGCCACCCAGCCTGGCGTTGTGGTCGGTGTGTGCTGATGCTTCTTCTCAGCAACTGCCCTACCCCTCAAACAAGTGTCCTTTGCTTCCCCAGTCTTCAAAAAGCACCTATTATGGACCCAAAATTATGTTTAAATACTTTTTTGCCTTAAAAAGGCAATGAGTTTTTGGTAATGAGCGTGACCAACGCAAAGGAGTAGTATTACAATTACGTTAGTAGTAGCTAGAAGTTGTTCTTATTTTAAGAACTGTCTGTTTCACTGCTGGTTTTAATTACTTGGATTTGGGTCCACTTCATTCTGGAAGCAACAAAAATAGCTCTTATTCATTGCTTAATTTTTCTCTTCCTGTGCTGCTCACCATCACAGTATTTGCTCCAGCAGCGTGGAAGTGGTTTTATTGCCTTCCTACTGATGGAGGAAATGGAAGTTGAGGAGAATTTAGGGCCTGATCGTCTTGCGTGTCCTGCTCGGGTTGTGTGGGGCTGGCCAGCCTCACGTTACATGGTGGAGTGGCAAAAGGGAAGTTTTTGGATGATGTATATCAGGGGCTGGGAGACGCAATATCTGAAAAGAGGTGCCTGGGCTCCTGCCAGGAGCGCTGGCATCACCGGGAGACAGGATCGCAGAATCATAGAATGGTTGGGGTTGGAAGGGACCAATGCCAGACATCGGCCAGCCGGAGGCAACTGCGGCTCCTCTGAAGTTTATATTGGCTTCCCCAACCTTCACGCTTGGGTAAGCAAAACATAACCTGATGTAGCGCCCGCGGAAGGCTGCTGACCTTTTGAGAATTAGTGTCTTGAGAAAAATCAAAATAAAACACCAAGAATATTGCTTAACCTTAGTCTGTGGAGGAGCCAGAAATTGGACGTGTTGTAAGCTAAGCCGAGTGCTTTGATTACTTTCTAACTCCTAGAAACTGTGGTAACCTCCCTCATCTCTCTCAAAGATGAGGCTGAAAGGCCACAGCAGCCTCACGCGTAGCACGTGCCCAATTTTGTCTTTCAGGACGAAGTCCCTGATGGAATCCGGTCTGGAAGTTACAAGGTAGGTGTGCCCATGTGCGCAAAATGACACTGCTTTATAGGACGAGTTTTGTGTCACTGCAGCTGATAAAAGCTGCTTTAAGGGCAGTATTTGTTGGAATGCACTTTGTGGCTAAATTCTTACCCTCTCCAGTGTTTGGCATGCTGTAGAGCCCCTGAGGTGGTTGTCCTGAACTCAGGTATTCCCTTCCACTAACGTAGAGGAGACTTCTCCAAGAGCAAAATGCTCCTATGGCAGTGCCAGGGGCTGCTGTGAGTCCTGGCAACAATCAGCACGATTGCATAAGCCTCTGAATAACTGCAGACATCCTGTGGAAATAGAGGGTGGGATGAATCATGAAAGTCTTTCTGATGCTTAAACTGGTTAGTGCATTAAAGGTGGAATTATAACAGCAGAAAAACTGCTCTTTAATCCTCCTCTCTCCCCACCCCTTTGCTTTTCAACCCAGTATTCGGAAGAAGCCAATAGCCTTGCCGAAGAGTGTGAAGAAGCCAAGAGACTTGGAGCTGTTGATGGCTCTTTGAGGTTTGGCTGCTTTTTCCACAATCCTTACTTGTCTTGAAGGAACCCTGGTATCGGTGCTCTTGCTGATGGTCTTTTTCCACTTTCTTTGCAGCGAGGAAACCCAGCAGGCAGTGCTGCAGTGGACGCGGCACGATGACTCTTCAGACAGCTTCTGCGAAGCTGATGGTACAGGGACCTGTTTGATCTGACAAGTCTTGTCATGGGATTTTAAGCACCTCTGCAGAGCCTTCAGGCCAACGTGTGATGTTTCAGCAAGCCTGGAGCATACATAGCATTTCTTCTCTTTTCCACCCCCCTCCTGCTCTCAGTATTTTGAAAATAATACGATGTAAATATTTTTGAGAAAGCTTCGCTGCTGGTCAGGGTCTTGCCGCATTTAGCAACTTGGATGGAGCAGGCTCAGAGTTTGCTTTGCCATCGGTGGCCTTGTGCTGCGATAGCTCTGAAGGCCAGAGAGCTTTGCCCTGCTGCAGTGGGTGGCTGAGCAGCAAATACCGTGCACCTGCCTCTCTGGGGAGGGATGAGCTGGTCTCTCTGCTGGCAGGGGTGTTCAGGATGCGAAGGGGTGGCTGGGTCAGGCTTGGAAGGTGGCATTTTCCTTCAGAAGTGTTTGGCACTGACCCAGCACTCTGCTTCGCAGATATCTATTCTCCTGACGCAGAGTACGTGGATTTACTCCTGAATCCTGAACGCTATACTGGCTACAAAGGACCAGATGCCTGGAAGATCTGGAACAGTATTTATGAAGAGAACTGCTTCAAGTAGGTGCTTTGGGAGTCAGGTAGCACAAGCTGCAGGTGCTGATTTTTGCAGAGGCTTCATGAGCTTAAACTGCTCCATTATTCCCCATCCTTTGGGGATTTGCCCAGAGAAGCTGTGGCTGCCCCATCCCTGGAGGGGTTCAAGGCCAGGCTGGACGGGGCTTGGAGCAACCTGGGCTGGTGGGAGGTGTCCCTGCCCAGGGCAGGGGGTGGCACTGGATGATCTTTTAAGGTCCCTTCCAACCCAAACCATTCCATGATTCCGTGATCCTCCTATCTTTGCTGCAATGCTTGTGCAGTGTGGCCTGTCAGAGGAGGGGACAAGCCATGTGGCTGCCCCGTGAGCCCCCCTGGGCTGTTCTTTGGGCCACAGCTTGCCCTGATGCAGGCTCCCGGTGCAAGCCCTGCAGCCGGGTGAGACAGCAGCCTGGTCGGGGGACACGTCTCCTGTGTGATGTGGTCCTGGGGGCACAGTCCTGTCCTCCCTGGCCATTGCAGAGGTGAGGTGAGCTCACTCCCCAGTCTCTGCCGATTTGAACTCTGCTGTGGGTACCCCTGGGGCTGGTGCACAGTACTGGTGGGCATTGGTCTGTGGTCTTGCCTGCTGTGATGTCTCTAGTGATTTCCTCCCCATTTGTACTAGTGTATTGTGTTGCATCAAGGCCATGGGATGGTGTCCTGTGCAGACACTTGAGTTTTCCTAGTTGTTCTTTCTGAAGAAAGAAGAAGGAAAAAAAAAACCAAAACCAAAACCCAGAGAAAGCCACATTTTGCTCCATCCTTTTCCTGTCTGAGCAAAGCTTAAGCATGGAATGGTTTCTTGGATCTCCTTAGGCCGTTTGATTGCAGAGAAGTAACTACTTCTGCTGTGCTGTGTCTCTGCACAGCAAGGAGACAGTCACTTATTTACATATCTTATTTAAATGATTATTATTTTTTTCCTCTTAGGCCTCACAATGTAAAAAGACCTTTGGCATCTGGTAGAGGTGAGTCATTTATTTATCTCCCTACGTGGTTGAGTAGTGTACTGATCCTAGCTCCAGGAAGAGTAAATGCTCTCCGAGATACTTCTCCTACTGAATGAGAAATACGTTGTAGCTCTTGATCAAGGGCAGAATTTTAGGGCCAACACAAGGATACCTGGAAGCGTGGCTTTGTAGCATCCGTCATGGAGAGAGAAAGGCTGATCCTCCGCTCCTGGAAGAAATGTGAGCTTTGGAGGGACTGGGAGCAGGACCGAACTCTGAGCTCTTCCTGGGTCCCTGGTTTCTGTACTCGGGAATGCCAAACCATCTGTGATGGTCTGAAATGAGAACCTGGCTGGGATGTGTAAATTAAGGGTTTTGGAAACATAAGAGCTTCTTTCCAAGAGACCCCATGTCTCCTGGTGCCCCATCCTGCCCAGACGTCTAGAACATCATCAGTCTCGCTCCCTGTTTGTTGGACCTGAACACGGCTCCAGCAGCACCCTCAGGGTGGTCTCTGGATTTTCCCTAAACTCTGTAGGCGTTTCCCCCCTCCCTTGACCCTGTGCAAAGGAGCGGCCCTTCAGGAGCAGCACCGGTGAAGGAAATGTACAGTGTCCTTTAAAATATCAGTCCTTCCCTTGACCACTCTGTTATTTAGGGCAAGATCAGAACGAAATAGCACAGGTACGTTGAGGGGAGAGGGAAGGACTGCTGTTTTGCAGACGAGGAAGCAGGAAGACAGGAAAAAAGAGGATCTGACCTGTTATCTCCAAGACTTGTTGCAAGCAACTAATAAACTGCAGGAAGCAGGGATGAGCTCTCTGAGTATCCTGTCACGGGTCGTACAGGAGATCTCTGGCAGAGGTGCACATTTGTGTCCCTTTTCTGCTTCAAATGTGTGGTGGTTTTCCTTCCTTTGCAAATATTGAGCCTTCCTTTGTTGGTCAGGTTATGTGGGAGCAATTGCTCATCTGGTACGGCCACTGCTACAGTTAGAGATGATGTTTTCTGTGTTCAGAGCATTTCTGAACCTCCCTGGAGAGGCTCGTTCTCTTGTCAGAGCAGATTAACAGAGTGATCTTAACGCTTGTGCTTTGGAGTTTAATTTTGGTCATGTGTAATTTTTATCTCTTTTTGTCTCCCTCCACCATCCGTGCTTTTTTTTTCATCAGGAGACGATGGAGGTGAGTGGTGCTCTGTTTGTTTTTACTGATAACAGAAAGAAATGTGGCGTCTTTATGGCGCTGTCAGGAGCTGTACCGTTAGATAATGCACCTGGTTGGCAAAATCATTATTCGGGCAAAATCAGAAGTTGTCTTGAAATTCTCTTGTGTTTGTGACCCTGTGGAGAGGCCCCTCTGAGCTCCCTGTCCCCCAGGGCAGCCCGTCCTTGTGTGGAGGTCTTAAAAAGCACCGGCAGGTTTCTTTAAGAGTAAAAGTCCAGTTTGAAGGTAGCCACAGAAGTGTTGTAAGCCTTTAGGAACAGAACTTGGGTTGTGGGGTTTTTTTTCAGCACTTGTTATTGCTGAGAAAGCAGCTCTCGGGCTGGAGCTTTGAGAAGACTCGTAGTCCCACCAGCCTCTGACAGCTGGCAGGAGCTGGGTGCCCAAATCCCTTAGGCTCTGCAGGGGGAGCATCTGAGGAGGGCCGTGCCCTGGAGCTCTTCACCCTCTGGAGCACCAGGCCTGGCTATATGGCATGTCTTTGTCTCCAAATTATCTCCAAATTTATGTTCTCCACATTACTTTCAAGCATGTAGTAGGTGAAACGCTGGCTTGTGTGGCTGTACACACTTGGTTGTACTGCTTTATTATATTTTTAATGAAAATGCCTGTCTCCTCACCCTGGCCAGAAGAGAAAAGTGATCCACGGACCTTGTTTCCCCTTATGCTGTGCCATTCTGCGGCGCTTCTGCCCCACCAGCCCTTGCTGAGATGGGTGGGAAGGACCACGTTTAGCTGCTGCCACGCTGCGTTATAGAAGCATCAGTCAGAAGAGTGGGGAGGAAAACTATTTTCGTACTTTTCCAACGCTCCTCTCCCAGCTTCTGCCAACCGGAGTGGGCAGAGGTCCAGAGGTCCTCCAGGCCTGGTCTCTGGGGTGGTTTCAGGGCATCAGGCAACAGCCCTCCTGTGCTGCAGAGGGGAAGGTACTGCCCTGTCTCACTCCCGTATCACCTTGTGCCCTGAAAGATGTGGCCAAAGAAGGGGCCAAAAACCATGATGCAGTGTGTTAAAGCCCTCCTGCTGCTGGGAGGCGTCTCAAACTGATGTGCTTGTTTTCTTTTTTGTTCCCAGGGCATATGTTTTACAAGTGGCTGAAAGGTAATCCTTGCTCTCGACTTCGTTGCTCTTCCTTGGATGAACACAAAATGGCCAGGGAGCGGGTGGGAGTTACTGGCCGCACTCGGGTGGGATTTGATTTCTAGGAGAGGAAAACTCAACGTATGCTTTCAGTATTTTGAAGCGTCCATTTCTTTTCAGGTGTCTGTGTAGAGAAACGAGCTTTCTACAAACTCATTTCTGGTCTCCATGCAAGCATCAACATCCATTTGAGCGCCAGGTACCTTTTACAAGGTAAATGCTACTTTCTGCCTTGGCTGTCCTGCATCGATCCTAAATTGGCACTTCTGTGGCTCCGGTAAATGCTAGCTGGAGCCCGTTCCAGCAGGGTTCAGGCCTACTTCTGGGCTCTTCCCTTCCCTCCCTCGGCACGCAGGTTGTGTGACAGAGTCAGGAATGCAGTGACCACATGCCTTCAGGTCTAAAAATGGCTGTACTGTGCTCTGTACCAAGACTTCCAGCACGTATTCCTTCTGTTCTTTCTCCAAGGTTATTTTGGAGTGGGTTTTCTAACTGCCTATGGAGGCCCTCCCTCGCTAGCCCGTCTTTACGCCATTCAGTTTAGCAGTAATCTCACCTAGACGGTGAAAGACTGAGACTTGGCTGGGCTTTCCCAAGACCCTTGATCCATTTCCATATGCCGTTTGCATTTCCTTTGTCCAGAAATAGCTATCTGAAGAACCTACATTTCAACCCTGTGGTTGAATATCGATGTGAAAACACGATTCGCGTGTCTCGCCTGGCCAAGGGCTGTGGCACACCGCTCCTGCGGCGCGGGATGCAGGTTCTGATGGACTTCCTGAAGGATTTAGTCATGGTTGTTTAGAGCGGTACCTGTGGACCAAGCCTACCACCCGTATTCTGCTAAAGCTTACAAAAATCAAGTACAGATTTAGAGACAGCTGTTGGAATTTGGATAAGTAATTTAGATTTAACTAAGTAATTACATTTAAGTCTCTACAGCCCATGTAGGCCTCACCTTGATGTGAGTTAGGCTATGTTGGAGTTGGGAGAATAACAGGGAAACATCAAAGGCAAGAGATGAGTTAGGAGTCTGCAGAGAGGATTAGGAAAATAAGGTTGGCCACAGACAGCTGAGCGTGTGTCTTTGCTTGGCTTGTGTAGAAAGGGACAGCTTCTGTTGGTGAAAGGCTACGGAAGATGATCCCTGCTCTGAGAAGGTCTTCCTTGGCTCAGCTGGGCTCCGTGCAGGGATTCCCATCTGCAGGTGCCGTGATCGCCTTGCAGAGAGCCCACCTCAGCCTAGAGCATCTTCCTGGCCTCCTCTGGACCTGTTCCAACGGGTCCACATCCTTCTTGTGCTGAGGACTCCAAAGCTGGACGCAGTACTCCAGGTGGGGTCTCACCAGAGCGGAGTAGAGGGGTAGAATCACTCCCTCGACCTGCTGGCCACACTGCTGGGGATGCAGCCCACGTTTTAAACCAACCGACAAAGCTCTGCAGGAGTTCTGCATCTGTTGGGGTCTGAGGTTGGTTAAAAACATGCTTTTCTTGACTTTGGAACAATGTGCGGTTAGTGAAAGGGCTGCGACTGCTGCAAAGGTTGGATCTCCCTGGTTAGAGTTACGTTTCGCCGGTTAGCCTGGGACAGCGGGAGGAGGAGAACCAGAACTATGCCCATCCACCTCACGTCACTGTTTTGGCTTCTTTTTTTTTTTGCTCTCTCAGATACATGGTCAGAGAAGAAATGGGGCCCCAATGTTACCGAGTTCCAGCAGAGATTTGATGAAGTCCTCACCAGAGGGGAAGGGCCCAGAAGACTCAAGAACCTGTATTTTCTCTACCTGATCGAGCTGCGGGCCTTATCCAAAGTCCTGCCCTTCTTCGAGCGCCCCGGTTTCCAGCTCTACACGGGGAATAAAAGTCAGGACGCGGAAGTGAAAAACCTATTGCTGGAAATTCTCCGTCTGTCCAAGTAATTACATTCGGTACCTGGGGAGAATGGCTCTTTCCACCTTGGCATCTCTGAGCGCGCTTAACCTTTCACTTAAAGCGCCCAGAAAGGCGGGTTTGGGGTTCTTTCTTGTAGTGGGATAGTGTGATTTGTGCAGGAGGGGTAGCACTGCTGGGAGGACGTTGGTATCTGTAGTCAAATTGCAAAACAGCGTAATTAATCCCACAGTTTAATAGTCTAGGCTGCCGGTTTGATTTAGCAGAGCTGAATTTAATAACCGCCTATGCGTCAGGCCTGAAATTGGCTACCTCGCTGACTCATCTGTGGAATACCAGCCCTGGCTTTGTGTTTTTGACTAGAAAAAAGTCCTAAGCACGTTGCTAACAGAGGTTTGGGCTGTTGGACAGAGTTTGGAGTAAGAGGAATGGAAGATACCGGAACCAGATGGAAATGCGATCGATGTTTGAATTTATCTTGTCACACTCCCATGCCTTCAGCACTTACGTCTGTTAGAAAACGGACTGCAATTGCTTAGAAACCGTAGAGCAATTGCTGAAAACATCTCCAAGGTGAGATGCAAGGTAAAATTGAAAGCCTCCAAGAGATTTAAGAAACAAACAGCTTGACTTAAAATACATCTAGAGATGTCCAGTGTCTACCACCCATCAGTTTCATTTGCGCACCTGACCGGATGCTTCTGTGGGTCTGGACTCCAGCCGTACAAACAAGCTGTGGAGGGATAAAACTCTTTTCCTTCTGTTTCAGGTCTTTCCCACTGCATTTTGATGAAAACTCATTCTTTGCAGGGAATAAAAAAGAAGCTGCTAAACTAAAGGTAATTGGCCAGCCCTTCCCTTTGGGGCACTTGCTACCCAAAAGGGTATTTTGAGGTGCGTGTCTGGGATAATCCCACATCTGAAAGGGACCCCAGTACACTCAAGGCACTGGATTGGGTATTTCCAATTGATCTTACTTTCTGAATGGTTCGGATACTTGTGGGTACCTACAGACCTTCTCTTGAGGAGAGAGGGGGATTGCTGCTGAGGACCCCACTTCAGGAAGCGTTTCCCTAACTCGCTCCCACTGAGTTTAGCCTGACGTCCAGGATTAATCCATTATTGGGTTTGGATTAATACATGGAAGAAGTTCTAATTAGCGTGTAAGCTTGATCAGCTTGAATGTCTTTTTCCCCTAGGAGGAATTTAGGCTACACTTTAAGAATATTTCTAAGATAATGGACTGTGTTGGCTGCTTCAAATGTCGCCTGTGGGGGAAGTTGCAGGTAAGCTCTGTCAGCAGCTGGGGAGGTGTCTGGAAGCACCTCATCTGGTGGGACTCTGGCGCGCAGATGCGGTTTTTAGATACGGGTCAGCTCCTAGATAGAGCTCGGGGCTGCTCGAGTCCTTTCCCAGTCCAGTCAGCGGGAAGTGGTGTGCTGATTCCGGCTTGCTGGGCCTGGCAGGAGCTGCTTTTGCAGTTGAAAACTGGGTTAAGCTGCTACAGCTGCTCCCCGGGAGAGAGGGGGGACGCAGAGCAAGCGAGGCAGAGGGTGCTGTAAAACCGGGGCTTCGGCGAGATCTGCGCAGGGTTTTACACGTGGTCACACGGAGGCAGGAAGGCTCTGCTGGGAAGCTCCGCTGTCACAGCGATGCTAAATAAATAAAAGCATCCTGGCTCTGTTCAGCTCCCTTCTCTGAGGTGTGTGAAGTGAAAGCCAAGTCTCGCTCGGTTAAGATGACGTTAACAGGAATCCTTGCAAAGACGAAGGAGGAAAGTAAAGTTAAACTTGTGGGTCGGGCCCTGGATGTCTCCCCGCTGTTAAGTGATCGTTTGCCACGCACAGACGCAGGGCTTGGGTACAGCGCTGAAGATCCTCTTTTCGGAAAACCTGATAGAAAAGATACCTGAAAGCGGCCCTTCCTATGGATTCCAGCTGACCAGACAAGAAATTGTTGCCTTATTTAATGCTTTTGGAAGGTTAGTATGAGACTTTTTTTTCCTCTGCTTTTACACAAGCTGCTGTGTTACATCCCATTTAAGCCTAAGCAGTCAGTTCTCATCAGCAATATTGGTGTTAACTCCTGCTCTGATCATACTGTCTCATAAAGCAGCTCTCCGATATCAGGTGCTGTTAATATGGAGTGCAACAGTTGGAACAATTTGAAAAAAAAACAACCTCCTTTATACTCTACATTTCTGTAAGGGATTCAAGGAAGCATTCGTATTAAGATAGAAAGAATTTGGTAGTTTTTAAGAAACTGTGTGACTCTGCCCTCGGAGCACGTTGTCCCCAGACAAGGGTTGCTGTTCTTGCTCTGTGCTCGCTTTAGAGCTTTCCTTCAGGCATCTCGCTTCCACCAGTTCTTTCCCAGCTCTGTTTGCAATGGTTCCGCTTAGGAATCCATCGGTCCAGCCCTTGTGGAGAGCTGGATGTGGAGTTCTTGGCAGTAAAGGAGGGTAACGAGGCCTTTGGGAGGGAGGGGACATTGCAAGATGCTCTGGTTATACGTTACGGCTCAGTGGTGTTGACAGACCTGGAGTTTCTGGCAAACAGGTTTTTCAAAGGCTTCTTCAGGCGGCATCGCTGCCGATGCTAAAGCTCGGGGGTCCTGCTCTGTCTCTTTTCAAAGCTACTGACTGCACCTTCTGTGAGTGAACAGCCCGCGATGGGGAGACCCTAACGTGCATCAGAAACCCCAGAAATACTCTTCCGCAGGGATGCTGTGGTGCTCCCCTCCTGAGCGCAGCTGCTGCATTCCAGTTACACCAGAGGAGCTGGGCTTCCTTCTGCCTTTCTATTGCCCTGTCAACACGGCATTTGGGAACAGCATGGAGGAGACTCGCAGACCCTCTGAACATCTGTGTTCAGAGGAAGCTGAGGGCTGGCAGGCAGAGAGCCTTTTTCTTTCTTCCCTTCCCCCTCTGCTGCCCAGCTAAAACTCTACCCTGGAAGTCCTCTGCTGTGGGAAACCACTGGGGCCAGGCAGCTATTCCTCAGACTCCAGCCTCATGTTGTAGAATCATGGAATGGTTTGGGTTGGAAGTGACCTTAAAAGACCACCCAGTGCCACCCCCTGCCCTGGGCAGGGACACCTCCCACCAGCCCAGGTTGCTCCAAGCCCCGTCCAGCCTGGCCTTGAACCCCTCCAGGGATGGGGCAGCCACAGCTTCTCTGGGCAACCTGGGCCAGGGGCTCACCACCCTCACAGCCAAGAATTCCTTCCTAATATCCAGTCTAAATCCACCTTCTTTTGGTTTAAAGCCACTACCCCTCATCCTACGGCTCCCCTCCCTGCTCCAGAGTCCCTCCCCAGCTTTCCTGGAGCCCCTTTAGGGACTGGAAGGGGCTGGAAGGTCTCCCCGGAGCCTTCTCTTCTCCAGGCTGAACCCCCCCAACTCTCCCAGCCTGTCCTCCCAGCAGAGGGGCTCCAGCCCTCCCAGCATCTCCGGGGCCTCCTCTGGCCCCGCTCCAACAGCTCCGTGTCCTTCTGCTGTTGGTGCCCCAGAGCTGGACGCAATACTCAAGGTGGGGTCCACCTACCTGGATTAGAAGAGCCTTTTAAAACAGACCTTCACCTTTTGCTTGTTGTTCAAAAGTGATTTGGGTTATTCAGAACCTCCTTAAAGCTGAGGCTTGTCCTGGCCGGGAAGGGCAGATCCCTCCTTCACGGGAGGTGCTCACGGGCCCTATCCTCAGAGCCCGATCTGGCATCTTCACTGCTGCTGAGGCTCCAGGGGTGGAATGCATTCAGCAACAAAAATGAGGTAGGTCCTTCAAAAAAACACAAACCCTTCAGAAGGAACAAGCTTCTATTGCAAGGAGACTCTTGTGACCTGCCTGCACGGCTGGTAATATTATGGTCTGTTTCTTGACCTCTAGTTAATGGGTTTGTCTGATCACCGCTGAGCTCTCTGTAATATCCTGTTCCACTGTGTTTCTCAGCGTTTGCTTTAAAAAGAGGCTGTGAAATTAGCGGAGGGCCTGGTTGTATCCAGAACCTAATTTAGCTGAAATTCTAAATTCTGTCTTCCCAAGAGCTCCTGGAAGCTTTACTCGATCGCCGTCCCTTTCTCTTGAGTTTGAAATAAGGTGTGACGCACGTGCTGCTCTAATGTTTCCCTTCTGCTTTCCTTGCATGCAGGATTTCAACAAGCGTTAGAGAACTGGAAAACTTCAGGACCATCTTACGAGATATGCGGTGAATTTGTTGGAGAAAGAGAGACTTACAGTTTTACTGCTGGGCTGTTCCGGGTTCTCTAAAACATGGACAAACACCATCATTCCGTCGCACTCCCAACCACTACACGGTGAAAACCACTTGCTGGACCTCCTCTTTGCAGCTGATTGTCTGTAACCTGCTGATGACAAATATTTTTGTAAGGGGGGAAAAAAAAAGCTACTTTTTTTGTAAAAAGGTGGGGACTATATGTAAAGTTTATTTTATATATTAGAAGATCATTGTGAATGCCTTCTTTAAATATTGCCGTACTGTTTGGATGGAGTAGACCCATCTCTTTGCCTTCAGAAGCTGAAGGTAGGGCAAGAACCATGACACTGAATAAATTTGGGGAAAATTCCTTTTCTGCTCCATGATTCCAACCAGTCCCTTGCTGCCAGTGTCTCTACACTAACTTTTTGCTGGGTAAAAAAAGACTGCAAGGGATTGTAGGAGCCTTCTGCTTCCATACGAAGGTGCCTTCCTCATCCCGGTGGAACTTTCTTGTGGCAATGGGCTGCTCCTGGTGGTCTCTGCTGCGGTAACCCTGCGTGTCGTAGGCTTCAGCGATGGTGTCCTTGTTGAAGGCAAGGAGAGATGAAGCAAGAAGCAGCAGCGCGCTGGAGAAACCCTGCTGCCAGCCTTGTGCCTCCTGCTTGGCTAGAACCTTGTGGGAGCACCAGCTGCCCGGTGAGGAGTAGGAGAGCACCTTTGAAAAGGCGCTGGGTTTTGGTCTCTTGCTGGAGGGGGAAGGTGGGCACAGGAGAAGGCGAAGACAAACAGGGCAAGCACAGCACAGTTGTGCTGGTACAGCAGAAAATTGAGTTTTTCGTGAGCCCTGCAAAGCTGCTCAGCTTCCAGCCTGAAGGCATCCCTCCTCTTCCTCATAGAGGGCAAGGGGAGCCAGGGCCTGAGTTACAGCCTCTCCTGCAGCAAGCGCTGAGACCCGTTGGCCTTCCTGCCGCTCCCAGCCTGTTAAAGCGGGTCTGTCCTTGTTTGGGAGCCGCTTGCCTCGCGCTGGTAGCCAGGCAGGGCTAAAAAGGGAAAGGACGTACCCGCTGCGGGGCTGCAGCTCCTCAGAGGCAGCGCAGAGCTGCTCAGTGGCTGAAGCAAAGTTGAATTTTGCCGCTGCAAGGACAAACAGCCGGGGAAGTAGGACAAAGAGCTGCTGTGGCAGAGCAGGGGACCCTTCCCGGGCCAGGCACGGAGGGGCAAGACACCCCGTCCTGCTGCCAGCTGGGTCCCGTGGGGGTAGAGCCGGTCCCGATTACACCATCTGCCTTCGCAACAGGGGCAAAGGACAGGCTGGCACGTGGGCAGTGCTGCCAGAGACCAGACACCCCCAGGACAGGGGGTGCAAGAGCCCCAGCAGCCATGCCACTTTTCACCCCGAGCCCCCAAAAATGTGCTTGTGGGGGCAGGAAGATGCAGCGTGTTCTCCAGTGAAGCCGCTGCTGTTTGCAGCGAGCTCAAGGCCACGCAGACAAACCCATGCAAGGAAATAAGGCAAGCACCGAGTTCCTGAGCTAGGGTTTTCGGCTCCTCCGCAGCTCGGCGCCACAGAGGAGGCTGGAGGGATCACAAGTCCCGAGAAGGGGACAAAGCACAGCCCATGCCCTGAATCATCTCCTGCCCTGGGAGCTGTGTGTGCGGAAGCAAAAGGCGGTGAGGTGCAGAGGACATGGTTTGAGCTTGTACCTCATGAGACAGGGACAAGGGGAAGCACTGCATCCCTCTGGGCCGCAGCCAGCCCCAAGAAACATCAGAGGGTAAAGCACCCTGTGAGGGCAGGGGGAAGGAAGGGTGCTCTGCCCTCCCCAGCCCTGGAAAAACCACAGCTGCAAAGGGGAACTGCAGGACCCCTGGCAAAAACCACCTCTGGGTGCTCTGCACCCAACCAGATCCGCACCCAGAGAGGGACTCGAGGGGATACTGGTCACACTGGAGCAAAGCGCAGCGTGGTGGTCCCCAGCAGCTGCTGTCTGGCCAGGATCGAGCTACGCCAGGTCAGGCTCAGCCCTCCAAGCCCATCAAGAAGCAGCTTCACCGAGTCTCAGCAGAGCCAGCAGATGTCCAACACAGCCAACGAGCCCCTGGCCGGGACAAGGGGGTCTGCAGGACCACGGCCGGAGCTGGGTCACACCGAGAGCAGAAACCCAGCCAGGCCTCCAGCAACCTAGCACTGAAAACCCCCTTTTCTTTTTTTTTTTTTTTTTTATTTCAACATAGTAGTGCTTGGTTACAGTTTAGTGAAGAACAAATAGGTACATTCATTGGCCACAGCTTCCTGTTGCAGCCAGCTGCTGCCTGACTGCAAAGCCAAAATACTGTTAAACCATACCAAAAAAAAAAAAAAAGAAAGTTTAATGAAAGGCAACTATGCATTAAAAAAGTCATTGTACTTCTCAGCTATAAATTACTTCAGTAAAACACGGGACCGGCCCCAGCAGGAGCGGTCAGAGTTTTGAAATTAACGGCCATCCGTACAAATGAATAAAACCAAAACACTTTTGCCAGTCACTCACGAGTACATTAGCAACGAGACTCACTGCCCCGACCTGCCATCCGAATGCCAGGAAGATCGTATGGTTGTTGTGTGCTTCAGTGCAATATGAACAATGAGCCTGTAGCCCTTTAATTTTTTATTTTTTAATTATTTTTTTTTTTTGCACTACGCTCCTTTCCCTCCAAAGAAAAACTTAAAGTGCTCCTAGTGCTTTGGAATTTAAGCAAGAACAGGGGCCACTAGCGTCACTTCTTGTCTTTGGTGACTTATGGGAGAAGAAAGAAGGGCAACGTACTGAGTCCAGGTCCTTCATTAGCTTTGCCATAAGTCAAGCAGTGATTGAGATGGAGCAACCCGTTTCTGCAGCCCAGCTGAGGCAAGGGGACAGGTCCCTTGCGCCATGCCAGGCGGAGCAGCCGGGAGAGCCACAGCAGTCAGGGTGGAGCTCTCTGGTTCAAGTACTAGAGCAACAGGGATGTGCTGAAAGTTGTCCCCTCAGAGCCTTCTCTAAAGAGCAGCAGGGGTTTCTCCTTTTTTTTTTTTTTTTGCGCCAGCACAAGTGAAGCAGGTTAGCAAGAAGAGGCCCAGAAGCCAGCAGAGGAAGCCACACAGAGGGACAGGGTGTTCTCAGTGTGACAAGTGACATCTAGCTCAGTACAAGTGATGCAGGTGATGGGTGACCAGGCCATACCAGTGAGCACACGGCAAGTGAGGAGAAGCCGGGGCTGCCCCAGTGCTGGGGGTTTCTCTCACACACAGCTGTGGACAGTGAGGCTGCCTCGGGGTCCCTCCAGCACCAGAGCCCAGCCCCTTGTCCCACAGCACCGCCCCACCCCATGCCCAGCTAACTCCTTCACCCCAGCTGGGTCCTTCAGTGTCAGACTCCGGTTTGAGCAGCAGGAGCAGCTCGAGGTAGGCGAAAAGCAGTTCCAGTTCAGGTTGTCACTAGAGGTCAGAGCAGTTGCCCTCCCTGGACCAGTGCCTCCATCCAAGCCTGTGTCCAAAGCTGCTTCGCTCACCCCCAGGAAGCCAGGAACAACACCAAGCCTCATCTCAAAGAGCCAGATGGAGCTATAGGCCAGGTCAAACTTGGCAATTTTGGTTAAAGAAAGACAGAGAAACCTCCTCCCCGACAGACCCAACACACTCAAAGCCTGTGCACACCCGAAGCCCTGCTGAGACAGCTCCCGGGGCAGTGGGAGGACTCCAGGCCCACAGTCCTGCCCCGTGGCAGGGGAAGGGAGAGCAGAGGAGCCCAGGGACCGGCTCTCTGCAGCATCTGCAACTTCCCTCTGCAACAGCAGGCATTGCCTCCACAGACAGACACCTCCTGCACCTCTGTGGGGACCCCACCGGTTCACATTCACTTCAGGTTAAAACTCTTGGTTATCTGCTAAATGCGATTTAATACTGAGGGGGAAAGGGGAGCCCCACCACGGGTGAAGAGGAGGAGGGAGCAGGACTCCTCTCGCCACCCACCAGTTAAAGCAGCCCTAGTTTTACATGTGCTTTGGGCCACACATGTTCCTGCATGCACACTCTCACCGAGCCAGCTCTAAGCTCTCCCAGAAGGCAGCAGCCTATGAAGTCTTGCCCCCTCCGTCCATGCCAGCCCTCTTCCTTTGCCGTGAGCTAGTGGGTTGGTTACAACATAGTGATCTTAATGCCAGTAGGAGCACTTGATCTCACCCTCCCAGGCCTCCGCTAGGATACGCTTAGAGCCCAGCTTTGAGCCCACAGTCCCAGGCAGGACACTTCAGCAACCAGGTGAAAAGAGGCCCAGCAGTCAAGAGCAAGACCACACTCAGCCCAGAGGCATCAGCCCTGCCAGGTGTGAATATGGCACAGTACGCTTGGACATTCACCACAGGCGGCCCTGCCCATAACACGCTCGGCCAGAGCCTCACACTCCCAAGTGAGTCAGGATGCAGAGTACTTCACGGAACACGTCTTTGCAGGAAGACAGTGCCTCTCCCAGCTATGGATGTGCAATTAAAAGAGTAACTAGAACAGTCTCAGACCAAGCGCAGTCTGAGCAAGATTTCGTTCCTTCCAAGTGTGCAGATAAAAGTGCAAATATGCATTTGATGTTTCTTTTCTAGTGAGGAAGCTCTGGTGCATTTAGCTGCCAACATCTTGAAGACCAGACCAAGAAAAAGCTTCCAGAGAGTTCAGCTTCACTTTGCTACATGGTACCTTAAAGTCACAGTTCTCTTGCTTACCGCCTGCAGCCATAGGCTCAGTCCCGCTTACAGCTGCGGCAGGTAGTGGAATGTTTGTGTCGATGAGTTAGATGCTCCAGGGAAGAAGGAAAGAGAAAACCAGGTTACAATCCTATACATGAATGCCACTTCTGGGGAAGAAAGGGACCTCGCAGCCTCTTCAGTTCTGTGGTGCAGGGTATGAGCTATGGTGATTATTCATCTCCGAGCCGCCTGCGGCAAAGAGCAAGGGGGCACTGTCTGCAACCGTTCCACTGAGATGGGGACCCACCACGTAGTTGTCATTTCCAGCCAGGGACCCATAGCAGCCAGAGCACTGGGGGGTGGCCAAGCTGGGAGGAGAGACAGAAAAAAAACCAGACACAGACTCTTAGAGATTAGTAATTTGGCTGTGGCTACTCTCCACTGCTAGGGAAGACTTCCGCTCCCCGTATCCAGGTCTGCAGAAGCACACTATGACATGCAAGCACAGCATCTCCAAGGAACCTGGCTTTGACGAAACAGGTACAAGGAGAAGAGCACCAGGCCCTACAACACTGGTCTAGAAGGGCCAGACCTCTGAACCCCTCACTACACCCTGAGCAGCAAGTAAAGGACAAGGCTGTCAGGTTTCCCCCTAGTTCTGCTGGGGATACCAGACCATTCTCCCCTGTACCAGGTGTTCCTGCAGAGCTTTGTCCCAGCCCCCTCCCAGGACCTCACCACCTCTCACTTCCCACTGGAGAAACTCCTCTGGAGGTCATTTAAGAGCCCTCTGTCCCCACAGCTGAGGAAGGATCCTAGCAGGATCAGCCCTCCTGGATGAGGCCGCTTCTCTGTAGCCACTGCATTCTTCTACCTGCCAGCACCCAGAGCAATATCCACCTCTCAGAGCTGGTCACTTCTATCTAATAAAAAGAGCTCCTTGTGAGCTGCAGAAGGGAACAAACCCAAGCTCAGTCAGAAGGCTCCTTGGCCCATCCACCTTGCCCAAGCTGCCTCTTACACCAAAATTTTCTTCTTAAGAGCAGAAGCCAAGAGCTCTGCTGCTTCCACCCAGGGCAGCAGAACAGCAGCTGGGCTTTTCCTTGCCCAGCACAACACTTACCCTCCTTCTCTGGCCCCAAGCCGTGACAAGTCATCATCGCTGTCATAGCGCCTCGGATTGTCAAAGAAGTAGGCTCTGGAGCTGTAGCTGTGACTATTGACCATCCCCGCTGGAGTCTGTTACAGAGAAAGGAGATGGGCCACAAGTGAGATGTTTCTGACAGCATTCCTAAAGGTCTGTACTCACACCGCAGGCACCTTGGGGCTCCTCAAGCTACAGCAGCTTGCTCACACCTACCAAGTTCTGACTCAGTCTCTGAGCCCGGAAGAACAGCACCACGAAAGTCGTTGGCACCAGTTCCCAGAGGAAAAGGACCACTCCAAACACCACGTACTCTTCACTGCTCACTTCCACATGCACCTGTGGATAGAAATTAGAGGTCTCTGTATAATCCTAGCCATCAGCAGATCTACACAGCTCCCAAAGCTGGACACTGCACGCAGCTTTGGAGAACTAGGAATGCAGAGAAACCCTTTATGAAGGCAGGAGTCCTTAAACCAGAATAGTGACCCTTACTCAACTACTGTTTTTAGTGAGATAGTTCTCTTTAGTGCGCTACCAGGGTACTGTTAGCTCCCTCCTCACACCAGTGACTCTCCCTTGCACACAGCCATGCCTTATTAAACATTGCTTTTCTGCTCCAATTGACTTGTGCCTCTTCTCCCCCAAAAGAGGAGTTGGCAGGCTAAAACTGATGAGCACAACAGGGAATCCTGCCTGAAGAAGTAGCCAGACAGAGGAAGATTCCAGCTTGCTCTGGTGGAGAGAGCAAGCCCAGCTTCTGAAGGCAGAAATCCAGCTCACCTGGGGATGTAGAGAACCAGACACCACTACCCAGAGCTCTTTTCCCCTACGCATGCCCTCACAGGGTGGCAGAGCAACTGCTTGTCACTTTACTAGCTCTGGATTGGTGTCACAGACACTTACCTTGTCTGAAAGGTTGTCCCAGCCATAGTTAAAAGGACCAGGAACATTGTCTGGAGATATGGCCACGGCTACCAGGTTATAGCAAGCCCTTGAGGAATACAGAAGAGCGACTACAGATCCCACAAGAATCGCCTGGCAGACAGATGTTCCCTAGAGCAGGAAGAAAAACAGTTTTAATACAGACCTTCCTACAAAGCTGGAATTCCCCCACCCCCACGGCCTTCCCCTTAAATGCACAAGAAGCTGTGCAGGCAAGAATGACCTAGAACATTTGTATGTTGTTGCTAAAATATTCAGAGCTGGTTAAGAGCTTCCTTGTGTGATGAGTTCATTGCAGTAGCAGAGCTACACAGCCAGTGTCACCAGGGAGCAAGGGAAGACTTGAGGCACAGGAGTGTCACTCAGGATCTTATCAGTCAGCTTCAAACTGGTGGTCCTGAGAGATGCCATCCCACCCACTGCCTTTCTGTGGTAGTCTCCTGAAGGCCAACCAACAACCATTAAGAAAATCAACTTGCTGCTTCTACACCCTGATCAGACTCTACAGCAGAGATGCCCACCCAGCTCATCCACTCTGCAGCAGTTCAGCACCCCCACATTGAACACATTTGTCTAGGAAGGAAGCCCAAATATTTGGGGTGGGCAACTCTGAGAACAAGGAGACAGATCCAGCACCTGAACCTCAGCACTGCTGTGGGACAAACCAGGCTTTGCTAAACACAACTATAAAGAAGGCAGTGTGATAAAGGGCGGGTAGATGTTGTGGGACATCTGCCTCTTGCTATCTGTCTTGTGCTGGTGAAGAACAGCTTTCTCCACAGTGTTTCAGATGCAGTGCTGTCAGAGGGATAGCCGCATGAGGTACCCTGAAGGTCCTACCTTTCTTGGACAGCTAGCCATGGGAGAAGAAGCCACTTGAAGATCTGCAAGTGTCTCCATTTCTTTGCTAAATATACCCTTTAAATACAGCCTCTTAATAGCTACCAGTAGCCACCAAGTCACTGCGCAGCAGAGGCCAGGAAGTGGGCAGGCAAACACATCTCAGCAGCTGACTTGCCTTTGTATTTAGGGAGACAATCTGCTCAGGAAGCTCATCTCATTGACCTGCTCCACATCCAAGCTACGGATACACCAGTTCTGCTTTCCTAGCTTTCCAGCACTTGCTCAAGACAGTGTCTTGGAAGAGCCAGCATGAAAGTGCTGCTAACAGACAGGCCCCTGTGGCAGCACCGAAGCACAAGAACGCAGCCTGCTCTAGCACTGTTAGCTGAGCCCATGGTGTTCAGGAGAGTGGAATAAGAGGCAGAAAGGCTAGTGAAGCAAGTCTCCAGCAGACAAGGACCACAGTATAGGATCTGGCAGCGGTTCAATAACACAGCCTCCTCAAGTGTCAAATGGCTCAAACCTTCCTACCTTCTGTGGTGGAGGCGGCCACCTCACTGGGCCCCTCCAGCCTTCCTGCATTGCTTTGAGTCAGCAGGTTCACAGCTGGAGTTCAGGAGGCAGGACAGCCTTTTCAGGCGTTTGTGTAACACTTCTGCTCATCCCCACCCTATTTTTGCAGCTCCTCCACAACACAAAGCCGAGGGATGCCTTCAAGGCAGGGAAGGGAGACAGGATTTGAATGCAAGAGACCTTTACCAGACAGTCAGGTTGAGTATTCAACTTGAGAGCAAGGCTTCCTTAGTGCTGTGTTGTACAAGAGCAAGGCCCCACAGGCAGCCTCAGGCATGTAACTAGAGGAAGTTACTGCATTCATAAACCACTGCTGGGTGAACTTGATAAGTTAATTAATGTCCAGACCCAGTCAGAGCTGGATACCTGGCCTGTGCAAGCAGGGATTTGAGCAGGTTCTCAGCTTAGTCGTGGCTCCTTTGTCTCACTTCAGATCATCCAGCTGCAATCTGCAGCCTCTGCAGACAGCTGTCACAAGAGACAGCTAGGCAGCTGGTCCCAGCACCTATGGCCCACACACATCCTGGATTCTGGGCAGCCACCGATGCTCTCCACTGCTTAAGAGACCCAGACTTCTCCTACAGAAAGCCCCAGCTTCAACCTTGTCAGCCCAGCTCTGGCAACTCTCTCTAAGAGAGGGGGTGGACTTTGAGTGGTCACACAGATGGCCTGCTGAGGAGCAAGGAGATGCCTCCAACAAGTGCAAGGCAGTTGTTGGGATCCAGAATGTCTTTGCATCAGTGTCTGTTGCAAGGCTGCTTGTCACCCTCTTCTGAGGGCGGACAGAGGCATCCAGCAGCCACCAGGAGCTCAACACCCTGGCCAGCCTCTCACCTGGGCCAGGCACAGCAGTGGTTTCAGCCCATATAGATTCACCTGACTGGGGACACACTGGAAATAAGGTCTCTACAGGAGACCTTATTCTGACACCTGAAAAGAGGCGATTCAGACCACATGAGGTGAGGAGCTGTACTACTGGGAAAAGGCAGTAGCTCAAAAGTACCAGAGCCAGGCAGCTGGCTTCCCTGAGCCATGCTTCCCTATGCTCAGGGTTCAAGTTTTTCTGTAGATGTTTCCAGGCTCATCAAGAGACTATGTCTGCCCTTCTCACCAGGCCAGGTCCCCACCCTGGAGTCACTGCCTTTGACAGGAGTGATATGGCTTCCCAGAGGAAGAGGAGACAGCTTAAGCACGCACTTAACTGCTGCCTACTGCCACAGTAACATGAGACTGCTGGTGGCTTATCCATTTTCCTATCTGCTGGAGAAGAGCCATGTATGTTTAGACCCTCACCTGTCCTTCTGCCTTGGGGCAGGACCTACAGCAACTTCTCCTCCCCTTCTAAGATGCTCATCTCATCCAGGAGAGGTGAGCATTGCCTCTGGCTCAAGCAAGCAGGCAGCTAAAGCTGGACTGCTGCTGGGGGATCCCCTTTGCAGATAATTGTTATGCATCTCACAGAGATAACAATATGCTGCAGATTTTACTGTCCTTAGTGACAATATGCTGCAGAAACTGCATCTGCTACTCTTTAGAGAGCCCTCTTCCAGACAAACCCCAAATTGTACCTCTAAACCTGAAAAGCACAAGCAGCTCCAAAGCTGCACACAAAGTATTCCCTTAAAACGTGCAGGACACTTCACTGCTACAGCAGGAGCATGCACTTTCTGGAGGGAGGAGTCCAAGAGCTGCCACCTCCACACTGGAAGGAGTATTTGAGCAGGAATAGCTCAGGTGCAACCAGGCCAGCATTGCTCTGAGCAAGCACACCACACAGATCCAGTTGAGAATCCAGCTGACAACAGTGCAGTTCCAGTGTAGTTTACAAGGCATTTACCTACCTTAGACTCGAGGTAGACATTCGCTGAAGACATCTTTCCCAGTTTGCACATGCAGCAAGCCAGCGAGATGGCACAGAGGATGAAGAGGCTGTCGTTAACTAGGGCACGGGCAAGGACTGTCCACCTCAGCTGGTCCTCCGGGACCTCACCGTGGATTAACATTGCACAAGTTAAATTCACAACTAAGAAGAGGAGGCTGGTAAATACGGAGCCCAGATACAACAGGACCCTGGAGAGACGGTGGGGGAAAAAGAAAAAAAAAAAAAGGAGTTGAAAGTCAGACAGTTCTGTGGCCATTCTCCACCACCCTCCTGTCTCATCAGGCAAGAGAACCTCCCAGCAGGCCCAATGCTCTGCTTGCTATAAAGATCAGACATTCCAGTAAGTTTTAGTGGTTCTATTGACAGTCCAAGTCTGCAGAGTGCTTGTTTGAGCTGCTCTCATAATGCATGAGCAGTGTAAGTAGTCATGAGTTACAAGACTCATCTTCTGACAGTCAGGTTCTTATCTTGCAGATTTTAAGTGTTGCTCTAGCTCTGCATTAACTTCAGTCAATAAGCTATGAGTCATCACAACCACTGCAACTTCTTTATTGAAAGCCACTGGAGCTTGCATTTTCCATTGTGGGTTTCCCTGGAAATGGCTAGGAAGCACCTGGATCACACAAACACAGGTCCCACCTATTATTCAAGCCTTGTTCTGCAGAGCTTTTCTAGGGTAGGACAGCTCAGGATGACCTTGAGAGTTCACATCGTTTGCTAGCAACACCGGTACTGGGATGCTGATGGAGACACACAGCATATGCTTTAGCTTCCTTGGTACACTTGAAGCTCCACTCCAAGGCACAGGACTGATCCTTTGTCAGAGCACAGCTAGGTATGGCATTAGCTCTGTTCAGTCTTTGGGGTCTGAAGTTCCCATTCCCAGCACTGCAGCACAAGTTCACCTTAAGCCAGCTTTGAAGGTAACGTTAGAGAAGTATCACTTACTTGTACTTGTTGAATTCAGCTGCACATTTCACTTTGAATATGACCTAGGGGAAAGATTTGCACAGCATTACTTAACATGACCTACAGTTCTCCTTTAACCTTAGTAAAGGCATATACAACAGCAGAGCCAGCATCCAGTTGGACATCTTGAAGGACTCTAGATTATCTACTAGCACCAAGTCTTGCACCAGACCCACTTGCAAGAAAGACTGGTATTCTTTTTTTCCTGCAAGAGCCAAGCCCAAATGTAGGTGTCCAGTAGCCATAGAATCATTTAGGTTGGAAAAGACCTTTACAATAGAGTCCTAACACTGCCAAGTCCACCACTAAACTACGTCCCTATAAAAGTATTTAATATCCTGTATGTGACAAGGACTTTAATAACACCATACCTAAGGACTTCAAGAAAAGCAGGGAGTTTAGTGCTCAGTAGTCACTAAGAACATTCAAAAATACATCTGCTTCGCCCAGTGTTCTCCGCGGCATATTTTAGGACCTCAATCATGCTCAATTTCCCTGTTAGAGAAGGCTACTTCAGCTGCTGTGCTTTAGCAAGACAAATAGCTGATCTAAAATAGCCCTCTGGTATCGGATTATGGACCCGCAGGCTGTAACACGCATTTAGAACTTGCAGCTCCTCCACCCTGAAGATGTTTGTAGGCCAAATACACCTGAAAAGTAACTCCGAGATGGCAGGAAGTCCTCCAGAGGTGGAAGGCCCATTTCCACAGCACATTTGACAGACACATGTATAAGATGTCAGTCATTTACAGACCGTTTCACTCTTCAAAGCAACATGCACTGTCCAAGAGTGGATCTGGGTTCTGTGAATCTCCTCACCACACAAGGTATTAGGAGACTCAAGCTGAAAGTTGCACAAGAAGGATCAATGCTTCAAAAGCAAAAACTCACAGGCCTCTCCTCAGACTGCAGGTACTGAACCCATGCCTGCACACCCAGCCATTTGGGTTGAGGCTGGAGGAAAACCATCATCTCACACTCAGGCAGCCCTACAGCACTCTTTCCAGTATGGCAGACAAGCCTCCACGTCTCTTTGGGCTGGAGAGTGGCTCCTGCTGAAGCCTACGGGGCAGAACTTCTAGCCTAAGGACATACGGACAGCTTCAGAAGGTGCAGACGCACTCCCAAGTCACAGCTTAGATGGCAGCACAGGGGTCCTGCTGCAAGGGGACAGGTAACTGGTGCTCCCACATGGTCAGGACAAGCAGCATGCTGGCAGAGCTACACAGAGCTCGCTTGTCACACAGATTCAGCACAGCCATGGCAGGAACTGGGGTTTGTCCTGTGAAAGATGCAGATCCTGGTGCAGACCCCAGAGCTGAGGTCACATTCAGCCTCAGACAAAGCTCGTGTCCTGACTAGAGACTTTGAAGGAACTTGGGGAGAGGTAGAAAGCCATCTAGCCAGGTCCAGCAGACATGTACTTGTGGGGTGAACACAAGACCACTGTGAGCTCACTGCCCAGGTGTGGAGGTTTAGTTTCACTGCTTCTGCAAGGAGTCCTCCCTATCAGCTTCCAGACTGTGGCTGCAGTGAAGGATCACTCATCTCTCATAAGGCACCCTCAGTCAGCTTTTTTTCTGATGGGATTTCTTGGGTCCTGCCTTCCAGTCAGCACTGAGGTCATGATGGCACTCAAACTTCAGAAATCAGGCTTCTGCCAACAGGATTTCCAGAGACATTTCAGGGTTTGAGGGTCTGATCCAGCTCATCTGAGTTACAAGGAAACCTGGGCCTTGAAGGACCATGTGGTGACTTCAAAACAGAAAAATCCCCGAATCCTCCCTCTGCGCTTACTTTGTCTGTAGGCTATGTTCAAGCACTTTGGGAGTGTCAAAACAGACATCAAGGACATCCAGCTGGGAAACCTCTTGGTTCAGCACCCATTTGTGCAGCATGGAAATCCATTTGAGGTATTTGCACTGCTGCTCTGACTCCCAGAAGAACCGTCTGTAAGCGCAGCCTCTGAAGAGCTGTGCAAGAGTCCCTGGCTTGTGTTCCAGCTGATCACCCTGCGTGAGAACAGCCCCTCAGCCAAGCAGGGAAATGCCAACGGCTAACAGAAAGAAGATGCTGGCTTCTGCGGCAGCCCTGAGCAAGACACTCTCCCAAGACTCTCCCCTGTGGCCCTGAGCCCTGGGGACTAAGGCACACAAAGCTGTCTCAGGGTTAAGAGTGCAATGGCAACCTGAGACTCACACTTGGACCGCTGCCACGGAAAGCGGAGGGAGACCACGGCACCAGCCTTGCACTTTTATTAGCCCCCAGCTATTTAGTCCTATAACTTCAGGAAAAGAACAGGCATCACTTGGTTTACAGTGGTTTTAGTTATTAAGACATGATAACTCATCTGAAGGTTGCTTTTTTCTTCACAGGGTCTGGGGTCAGTAGGTGACACCAGTAGTGTTCACAATGCACCTTTGGGTTCTTGCCCTTGAGACAATCTTGCCAGCCTTCAAGCACTGCCTTGCAGCTCTGCTGCTTTTCAAAGCCCAAGGACAGCTGATGTAGCAGGTTCTGCTCAGAAGAAACCAGCACAGAGAGCTCAGGAGTAGTCCTATTCTTCATAAAAACAGGAAATACAGACCCCTGCCCTCAAACAGGTGCATGATGCCAAGTTGCTAGTAGCAACCCTTGCAAACTGAACAGTTCCTTCAGTTCCTAGCCAAGAGGCCGGCTCCAGAAGTCATCAGTTGCCTGCTGAAAACAAGGAACAAGGTCTCCGCTAGCCCAGAGCAGCAGGGCTGAGAACATGTACTCCTAAGCAAGCCTTTTATAACAGTTAAGCAACACTCGGAGCCTGTTGTCTTTCTGGAGCCACAAGTCCTTTGAGCACTTCACATCAGCCACATACTTGGTAGGCAGGTGAGGCCGAGAAAAGCTACAGATACCAAAGTGCCCTGTGATGCTGAGGGCTTTTGTTTTTGTGATGCCTGGATATATTTCACAAAAGTGAATACCTTACATCACTGAGTCCAGAAAGTGAACTTGCTAAGAGTACGTTCTCAAAGGATCAAAAACACAATCTTCAGAGGTGTACTGGACGTGTCACAACTGCTAAGACATGATGACAAGTGACAGACACCATATCCCACAGATACTGAAAGTGGCCCTTAGAACTATCTGTACAAGCCAGGATGTCAACCCTAACATCGAGCCTCCGATAGCACTTCAGCTTGGTTTTTGTACAGCCATTCACAACAGATCTGGAAGATCCATGAGCGCCAGCAACTCATCATTGTCTGTCTGATGGAACCAAAGTCTCTTTTGCTCCATAAATAAAACCATGAGTTTGGGCTCTCCAGATGCAAGACGTAACCATGTCCTGCCTTGACATGAACACAGCCCTTGCTCAGTTGCAAGAACATCCACAGCCAGATTCCTTCTCTCACCACAGTCACTCAGCATCAGAGTGGAGCACAGACTATTTTGGGCCTACACCCCAAAACAAGTGTTTGAGCCCCCACCCACCCCTAGGAGAAAAAGCTGGAACTATCTGTGAGGAGGATCTCTCACCATCCCCACTAATACTGAGGTCATCCTATGCCATGATGAAAACAGGGTGCAACTCACATGTACCCTGATTTCCTAGAATAGCTGGTTGCTGACATGGCCACCTGTTCACTCAGGAACCATGGGGCCCATGGGAATCACCAGCTATGGGATGGAGCAGTTTTGGGTTTAAGTGACCCCTTACCAGCTGCCCCTCTGAGGCAGAGGGCACATGCTAGGTGTCTGCTAGATAAGGAAGGTGGAAAAGTGCAAGAACGGATGAAGGCTTTTCCAGTTTTCTATCTGAGACAGCGGGAAGATACAGGACAGCAAGGACAAATGGCTCCCAGGCTGGATGCTCTTTCCATGCCTGTCTGCTTCAGAGCAATTAGAGCAGCAAGAGATGAAAAAAGGCTGATGTCATCTAATCAGATGGAGCACTTAAAGAAACCCAGACAGGTTAAGGGTTATGGCCACGCCAGTCTGGCAGAGCAGCCTGTCAGAGCCTCACCACTCCAGCAGAAGGCCTTACTCATTGTTGCACGCAGTTGCTGACTCCCAAGTGAGTCCAGGATGCCAAGTGCTCAAGAAGGTCTTTGAAAGGGTCAAGATGGAGGTTGTTGTGGCTACATTTCTATGTACTGCGCTCCTGACAATGACCTGGGGGAAAGCAGGAATTGGCAGGCTCTTGGGAAAGGTAGCATTACTCAAGCAGATGTCTAGCTGGCAGCAGAGGAGCTATTCCAAAAGCAAGGCAGAGAAGCACCCCGGGTTGGATATCCAAACCACTGGTTCTGCCTGTTTTAGGCGAGACTGGGAACAGATCTGAAGAATTCTGACCTGACGCCCTGTGAACTCCAGATTTCCTGGAAAGGAACTCATTCTGTTACAAGCTGAAGCAGAGGGGAAGAGATGCTCCCAAGCAAATGGGCATCACACCTTTTGATGTGCCAGGTGGAAGTAAGGCGGTGACAGAAACTGTCACCACCATATGAGCACCCCACACGCATTTGGTCAGGCTTCCACATCCCCTCAGGAATCTCAGGGGCCAGGAGGAAATAGGAAGAGGACACCTTCTCCCCACAGAAAGGAGGAACACCAGGTAGTTCCACAAGTTTGAATTTCAGCGCCAGAGCAGCCTGGAGTGCAAAATAATGCTAGCTCTCCATGGGTATGTGTTGTTTCCCTGAGCTCTTCCCTCACCCAGCACCATTTCATCCTCAGCTTGTAAATAGCCTGGGGAGCTCCGTAAATCAAGCAAGATTAGCTCAAATAACATAGCACAGGCCACATTTTCATCCACTGCTTAGACAGATGCCATTTCTCCAGCATCTCCACAAAGGAGGCACTGTGTACACAGACAATTAGACTGGCCTTCAGCACAGAAACAGCCTATGCTTTTATCTGAGGCCATCTCAGACCAGGATACTGCCCCCAGAGCAGCAAAAGCCCAGTGCCCTTCTACAGGTTGCTACCAACTGGCCCTTAAAGAACTGGGAATGGATGGGCCCCCCACAGCAGGTTCTGCTTTAAGTCACACTGGTAAACATAGCAGTCCTCTCTAGATCTTGAGCCACTTCAGCTAAACTGCTGTGGTTCCACCTTAGCTTCTCTCCTTCCTCCAGGTAGTGACAATTCTTGTTTAATTACACCTTAAGCTCCCTTAGCACAAGGCCTCCTGTGCTTTAAGAGAAACACTGAACACAGCCAAGCAAGGAATATCTCAGTTAGCTACCAGCACATGGCACCCTTCTGTCGAGGGAGGGATGCACTAGTTTTATCAGCCTGTTCCCCAAGCAGAGGAGGCCAAATATCACCACTCACATCATTTCTTTTGTTAAAATGGAAACCAGAAGAAAACCAAAAGCTTTCTGTTCACTGCACTTTCTCTAAACCTCTGGAGCCACAGGCTTCCCTACCACCACCCACACCACCATGAAGTGCTGGACGCCTGTTCTGCTTGTAACAGCCAAGTGTCAGACCCTCACTGTAACTACACACGTATACCCATTTTAGTAAGTCATTTTATCCTTCCCCACTCTAGATTCTGAGGTCTTATTTCCTCAAACAGGATTTCCCTTGGCTCTAGGTCTTCAAGGAGAAAGAAATGGGGTATATTCAGCCAGAGTCCCCTGAAAAACAGGTATCCTGGGAGGAAGGGAAGCCTGAGGACCTATTTGAGTTTACTTTGCTGTTATTTAAAGGAGCCTTTTAACACAGCTGCAGAGAGGCAAATCTTCTGTCAAGTCCAGTGAGACTTGGAGGAAAACAGAAATCCAGCCACTTTGTGGTACCAGAACATGGGATCCCTTCCTCAGCTTGCCTTTTGAGAGACACAAAAACACCCACTGGTTGGAGCAATTGGTAGGTCAGGCTCCCTTTAACAGACAAGATGGATTATGCACACTATGCACCATTTGTTATTTTGCTGCCACTCGATCGGCAGCATATCTAACACCAACAGCTTTTGCAATGGGCAGTCTACCCCGGCTTCCAGGTGTTTGTGTCAGAGGGGGAAGAACCAAAACAGCTGAACAACCCAATTGCTCCAAGTCTCACATTATCATGTGAACGTTGATGTCCTCGGGAAAATGAAATCATAACTCCCATCGGTGACACATCGGAGCGATGGAGCGATTTCGCTGTGTGTTAGCGATTCCTTTGTGAGGCTGGCAAACAGCTGAGAGCTGCAGAGCAAAGAATCTGAACAACAACAACAAAGCTGGAAGGAAAGTACTGCCTATATGAAACAAGTCACCAAACTGGAAGGCAGGCGAGCAAAGGGCTGCTCACGAGAAACTGGAGCAGAAACAAAATATTCAGAGGAAGAAGGGGAGGGGAGAGCCAAGGCTTTAAAAGATAAAGACAAGTGAAAGGACCAGAGAAAGGAGGATTAAAAAAATGGAATAATCACAAAACAAGTGATGGGAAACCCAGAAAAGGAGGAATACAGCTCAGCAACAATAACAAGCAGCTCCGCACTGTCCCAGTAGTGATCATTGTGCTCGGAAGGGGCCCACCTCTCCAGCCGCAGGCTGTTGTCTGGGGAGGCAGAGGGATCCCAGGGTTTTGGTTTGGTTTTTTTTTTGTGTGTGACAACAAGCTGCAGAACAACAAGCCCGGTTCAGAGCAGAGCGATGGAGAGAAGGAGGGAGCGCAGCAACAATAGCAGAAGAGGCTCTAGCTGGTGACGTAATGGTTGGCATCACTCCAGGCCAGAGCAGCCCCTGCTGCTGCCACTTTCTGGTCCCCTTTAGAGAAGGGGAATCAATTAAAAAAAAATAATATGCAAAACAGTCCCCTAAGAGACCTCCCCTGTAAGGTTGCAAAGGGGAAAGCCCCACTGGGGAGCAGGGCACATCTCTGCACCCCCCTAACCCCAGACTCAGGGCATGGGAAGATTCAGGTCTCCCCCACTAAAAGCCACCCCAGGGGGGTTGCACACCCTGCGCCCACCACCCTGACACCGGGATTCAGGGCACACTTTCTCCTCACCCCCCCATCCCTCCCCACCCCCCAGCCTGGATTCAGGGCATAATCCCTGTGCCCCCCCATATCCCCTCCCAAACCTGGATTCAAGGCATCTCCCCAACCTGCCCCAAGACCTGCACTGAGGGGAGACCTCTCAGCACCCCTCTCTCCCACCGAGCCTGGCCAGGGCACACCTCCACACACCCCCCCAAACCCCGGCTTCGGGGGACACCTCAGCACACCTCCAAGTTCAGGGGGGTGGCTGAAGGGGAAAGGGTGGGGGGGGTTGCTGTGTCCCTGCCCCCCAAAGAAAAACAACTTAC
>VWZL01000313.1:313219-366869 GCA_013396915.1 Stercorarius parasiticus | reverse complement strand
ACCGCCGCCTGTCACTCACCGGCCCGCCCCCGCCCGCGCGCCGCCTTGTTTCTTGGGTTGCCGCCGCCGCCCGCCTTCCCTTTCTTCTCCCGCCCCTCGCAGCGGCGGAGCGGAGGCGCCGCCTCTCCCCGCCCCGCGGTGCGCCTTGTAACGGGGGTGGGCGTTGTGACGGGGCTCCAGCGGCCCTGGGGACCCCCCCTCAGCCACCGGGGGGCCCCGCTGCAATACGGGCAGAGAGCCCCCCGCCTGGTGGGGTCGGCTGCAGCAGCGCTGTGCCCAGCGGGGACGGGGGAGCGTCCCTCGAGGGGTTCCTGGAGCTGCTGGGGGGACCCGGGGACCCCCTGCGGTCTGCCCCGGGGTGCGGGAGGAAGCCCCACCGCGGTAGGTGGGATCTGCGGTGTCTCTTCTCTCTGGGCAGTGATCCCTATGGCTGTGGGGAAAGCCCAGGGTGGGTGAGCATCCCGCTACCAAGGTCTCGGCTCAGAGCTCGGAGATCCCACTGTTGGAAGCGCTGGACTGGACACCCCCCAGCTGTATTTTTGGCACCCCAGATTCTCCAGCCCTGCAGCCAGGCCACCGACCTCAGGGGACTGCTGAGGCCCAGGGGAGACCTGGATGGGTGATGCTCTCCTAGCAGCCGTGGCGAGGGAGGAGGACGCCGGCCTTGAATGCTCCAGACACCCAGGGACAAGGACTTCAGCTCAGGACACTCAGGTAGGTGACATCCCTAAGCCACCTTGGAGGCAGCTCGGCAATGTTGTCCATCATCACAGTGCCAGCTGCTCTCCAGGGACTTTGAGGGGGGGCTGGTCCCCAGGGACAGACTGAATGGGGACAGCGGGACAGCAGCAGTGGGTGACACCGTGGGCTCCTCTCCCGGTGTGGTCAGAGGGAAAGGCTGCAGCGTGTCCCTCCCACGGCCTGGGCTGGCCAGCGAGGCCCAGCAGGGATGCTGGATGCCGGGAAGTGAGACCTGGAAGTGAAAATGAAAGTGAAACTTTCCGGGAAGTGGCAGGAGATGGAGCATCGCTGAGAAAAACCCCACCGCGGCAAAGCAGCCTGGGCAACAGGCTGGGATGTGCTTTGAGGTCAGTTGTGTTTCCCACCTCTGCACGGCGAGATGCTGCTCCCACAGCCGCCCCTTGCCCCGTCCTCATCCCCTACTGCAGGCCCCCGTCTTGCGTGTCCACTGAAAAACAGGCGAATCTGACACAGAGGGTCAGAAGCTGGGGGAGAGGAGCTCTGTTATCATCGGACATGGTGTGCCGGCTCTGCCTCCGCTCTCGTCAGTCACCCCGGCGCGGATTTGTGCCGCGGGCTGATTATGCAGCAATCTGCAACGTCCTTAAAACGCTGCTGGGTGAAAAGTGCCGCCTGCCTGTGCACAAAGGGCCTGGCAGCGCTCCGGGTGGAAACAGCGTTTGTGGATAAATGCAGGATANTGCTGGGAGGGCTGGAGCCCCTCTGAGGCTGGGAGAGTTGGGGGGGTTCAGCCTGGAGAAGAGAAGATGAGAGGGGATCCCATCAATGCTCATCAATATCTAAAGGGCTGGTGTCAAGAGGATGGGGCGAGGGTCTTCTCAGTGGCGCCCAGTGACAGGACGAGGGCCAAGGGGCACAGACACAGGAAATTCCATCTCAACATGAGGAAAAACTTTGGTTGTCCAACCTGCTCTGAGTGACCCTGCTTTAGCGGGGTTTCAACTAGATGATCTCCAGAGGTCCCTTCCAACCCCTGCCAGTCTGGGATTCTGTGTGACTTCGGGAGAGGTGCAAGGAGGGGAGCAGCGTCACGAGGTAGATGGGGACGTGGAGAGGGCAGAAGGTGGATGCTGGAAAAACTGCAAGAGCCAGAGGAGACAGGAAAAGAGACCAGGGCTGGGTAGAGCCTGGAGTTGTGTTTTAAACTGCTGGCACCCTCCTCCAGGTATAATGCCGTGTTTGAAGTCTTTGAATCACTGGAGGCTGCTCCTCTGGCCTTGCCTCCTGGATGGTAACCTCTCCCATTTGACCTGGGCTGGTTCCCATGTGCCAGGATTGTGTTTACTCTTCCATCCTGCCGTAGCCACGTTTGTCATTTAATAAACACCATCCTCCCGAGCCCCGATCTCTGTCACCTCTGTAAGCCAGAGGAACAGATGGAAGGGCAAAGGACCAGAAACGCCTGGCAATTCCCAAAGCTGGAAGGGTGAGAAGTGGAGACTTTCAGATTAAAAGAAAAAAAAAAAATCATGCTTTTCTCAGCTCCGTCTTTGTTCCTTTGTGCCGTTCAGGCCTGATCCGAACCCCTCGCCTACATGAGAAGGTTGTTTTTTGAGCATTTGAGTTTGGGTTCGTCACAGAGCAGCGATAGTAAGCTGATGGCATCTGACGGGGTGCTGGAGGGAATGACAGTCCATGGACACAGGGGCATTTGTTAACGGAAACAGCTGCGGCTCACGATGCAAAGCAAACAGCTTCTACGTGGCTTCAATTCCAGCTTTGTCTCTTTGTTGACCAGGGTCCAGCCACGCTCTAGCGCACTCGGCGGCAAAGACCAATTCCTGAAGAGCAGGCTGTGAAGGAACCTGGTATGAAACAGGGGAATGAAGTGGGAAGAAGGCGTTTTCTCATCCCATGGTGGTTGTCCACATGAAGCTCTCCTGAGACCTTTAACCTGAGCAAGAAGAGTTAAACAGCTGTGGCGGGGAGGGCTGCTGGTGAACCCTGGCAGCAGACTCACACGCTTGGTCTTTGCCCTGTTCTCTGAAGCATCTCACAAATTTCCTTGGCTCCTCTCCTAACCAGCTCCACGTGGAGACCTGGCGTGGAAGGGAAGCTGCCAGGACTGCCCTCCAGCCTGGTCATGGGTTTGGCTCCCGTGCCACCCACATCAGAACAACGTCAGGCTGGAGCGAGCAAGGCGTGACAAACCCGAGGAGTTTGCACGAACCCCTCTCCCATTTGGTGGGGGTGAAACCTCGAAGGGCAGAGAGATGGGGCAGGCGCTGGGGGAGGGATCTTGAACCTCCCCACATCCTTTGGCGTGGTCTGAAGTCAGCGATGTGGCCCGTCCCTTTGTGAACACCTCTTTCAGTGGCACATACGATGCTAGCGGCATCCTCAAAGCTTTTTAACAAGAACTGAGGCAGTTTGGGTGGGGTTGGTTTTTTTGGTATGACGCTGTCACTGTTTTCTGCCTGCGCATCTAATTTCTGTTTGACAGAAAAGAAAAAAAGGAGGAGGGAAGAAAACCAGCCCTAAATTGAAAGCACTGAGTGTCCGTGCACTTGCAGATACCGCTCGGAGGAAAGGGTGCCTTTTATATATACCACTCAGTATATATTTCATATAAATACCACTCGGATGACAGCCTTTGCTGTCTTCTTTACAGTTGTCTGAATCACCTGCTGTTCTAGTGACTAATTCATGACGTCCTCGAGATGTTTGTGTCACATCTGGAAGTTACAGTCATGCTGCGCCTACCTAAAAACAAGACACTCATATATATGTTTGTGTATATATAAATAATAGATATGTGTATGTTTTTGATTTTTTTTCCCAGTTGTGACTCTCCCGTGCCTGGAGCTGGTAACAGCCATGTCAGCCCAAAAGGACAGATGGGTTTCTTCCTTCTCTTTCCTGCTCTTCTGTGCTTCCTCCATCCCGAGGCGGGGAAATGCAAGGCTGCTGCAGGAGCTGAGCCCCCAGGAGTATTTCAGTAGCTTGCAAGCCGGCAGAGCATCCCTGGCTTATTTCAGCCATAACAGTATGTATTTAACAGTATGTGTTTACACCAGCCTGGGCTTCCAGCAAAGGCTCGTGTGAGGGTGTGTGTGAAAGCGGAACAATGAAGAGGTAATTCCTGAGATTTTTGAACCCGAAGTGATTTTTGAAGAGCCGGTCGAGCTCAGATGGTAAATCTGAGTTTGCACAGCCCTGAGCGCTCCCGACAGGCAGACACCTTTTTGGGTGGGATCTTCCCTGGCTCTGTCCTCAGGCACGCTTCTTCAAACCTGGATTGTTTTCTGGAGGTACCGTGGAGGAGAAACCCAGCCTCCGAAGGAGTTGTCCCCTCAGAGGGGCTGGGTTTCTTTTTTCTTTCATGGTACCTCCCAGGAAAAGGGGGATCCCTTGCACGTGGAGGAACTAAGAAGGAGATCCTTGGCCTTGCCTTTCTTATTCTGCTCCTTCATGACTCCCAAGTATGGTTTCCCAGAGACATGAGCATGAGCTGAGTCACCAACGCAGCTCCCACATCAGCACTGAGCATGTTAGAAAGGAAGGTGGGGAGTCTGTGGGCATTTCTGTTGTTGCCCATAGTTTTGTTTCAGTAAATACCTTACTTTTTGAGTAAGAGCAAGACCGTATTTTGTCTCAGTGCGTGGCAGTAGGATGCTCTTGACTCTGAGGACTCGCAGGCCAGCCCAGCAGCACCCGTCTGACAAAACCAGTCCCTGCCTCTGTCTCCCCCAGCCACATCCTCGCAGGCACCTCCACCGGCGGCACACCACTCCCTGTTTGCCCTGACCCTGGTCTGCTCGGATGTCCCAGGGAGGTTTGGACGGGGACGCGAGCATGCTGGTACCACGCCAGAGCGCAGACAGTGCTTGCCCTGAAGGTGCTCTCATCTGCCTCATCCATAAGGGGAAGGGATGGAAACCAGCTTTTTTTTTTTTTTTTTTTTTTTTTTTTTTTATGTTTCAGCTTCTCCTGGTGCCCAGCCCTTCTTGGAGCAGATTGAGAACTCGGCCGAGGCCCTCCAGGACTATGGCATTTCGGTGGTGAAGGTAAAGGGGACAAGGACCAGGACAGGCTATTTCTCCAGGTTATTTCTGTAGGGCTTCCTGCCGGGTGACCAGAGCTTCTCTTGACTCTTCTTGTGGGACCCCACAAGAAAGCAGGTGTTGTCTGAGCAGAGCATCCCATTTTATCTCTTGCCCTGGCCTTACATCTGCTGCTTGTGGGTTGTGTCACACCTTCTGCCTGTGGGACACGGGCAGGTCCCTGCGTCCCGGAGAGGCTCGATGTTGTGCCTGCGTCTCCAAACGCAGCAAAGCAGAGGGCTGGCAGTGCTGTGGGTCAGCCCTGAGCTGCTCCTGACCTCCCAGTCCAGTCCCAGTAGGCGAACTTGTGCACTTTGATTGCATTCATGGGTTTAGGGGACATTCAGCTACTCACATCTTTCCTGCAGATCGGTCTTTTTCCTGGGCAATTTACCAGGTTTAGCTGATCTAATCTGGCCTCCCACCAGCCGCATGGGGTGCGTGGAGTTGCCTGGTCGTTGCTGTGTACCCAGGGACACGGCACAAGGGAGAGCATGGTCCCCAGTGTGCCCAGGAGGGCACCAGCCTGCTCGTCTCACTCAGGTGGGACTTGCCCGACTCCCTCCATGGCTCCCTCCTGCCAGCTCAAACGGCGAAGAGGGATGGATGGGGTCAGTTCACTTCTTTTCAATTCAGTGCTATAAATATTTCATATAAAGGGGTTTTTAGCTGAAATCTTACGCAGACGTAGGTGAGGGAATTACAAGTTCAGGCAAGTGTAATTAGATAATAAGAAGTGCTTATATATATGCGTGTATGTATGTATTTCATTTCCTCCAGATACAGGGTGAGTTTAATAAGCAGGCAGCAATCTGTCACTTTGCATATGCTGGGCAGATTGTAAGATCTCTTGATCCCGTCTGACCCAGTTCAAGGCAGGCTGAGCTGGAAAACTGAAGTACAAACTCCAGTCCCCAGCTCTGGACTCCATTTTATTGTATTTTCTCCCCCAGCAGGTTCGGAAAGGCTGTATTTACACCCTTGAATGGAAGAAAGCTGTAGCGCTGTATGCTTGTAGTCATTTGTGAAACTGAATGTCTAATTAGATGCTTTCGATGTCTAGGTTAATTGTCCCAAAGAGGATGTCTCAAGATACTGTGGGAAAGAAAATACGTTAAGGAAAGCCTACCTGTTCAGGTGAGGGGGATTTTCTGGACACCACACTGCGATTGCTTCCCAGTGCAAGTCTTTGGAGGAAACTGTCAGGGATCAGAAATGGCAGCATAGGAAGACAGGAGCCATGAGGGCAGCAGTGACACACAGTTTAGCGAAAAGTACCCCTGAAAGGTCCAACACAGGCAAAATAGATGCTTTGTCCTCAGTGTGAAACCTCCCGTCCTGCCCCATGTTCCTCTGAGCAGCAGAGGGCTCTGCTGCTACATGAAACCATGAGGATGGAAGTCCTCCATCAGTGTTCTTCTGTCTTTCTGGCCTCCCACCACCAGGTTCCTCCAGAGTTACACTCAGACCACTAGGTTTTGGGTCTAGTCCTTGAAAGAAACACTCTTTGGTCCTCTTCCTGTTGGCGTGGTTACCTCATCTGCCCTGGATGTGAAGGTTTAGCTCTTGGTCTCTCCAAGAGATTATAGAATCATAGAATCGTCTGGGTTGGAAGGGACCTTTAAGATCATCGAGTCCAGACATCAACCTAACACTGCCAAACCCACCACTGACCCATGTCCCTCAGCACCACATCTGCCCGCCTTTGAAATACCTCCAGGGATGGTGATTCCACCACTTCCCCGAGCAGCCTGTTCCAATGCTTGACAACCCTTTCAGTGAAGAAATTTTTCCTAATACCCATCCTAAACCTCCCCTGGCACAACTTGAGGCCGCTTCCTCTTGTCCTATCGCCTGTTACTTGGGAGAAGAGACCGACCCCCCCTGGCTCCACCCTCCTTTCAGGGCGTTGTAGAGAGCGAGAAGGTCTCCCCTCAGCCTGCTTTTCTCCAGGCTGAACACCCCCAGCTCCCTCAGCCGCTCCTCACAAGACTTGTGCTCCAGACCCCTCACCAGCTCCGTTGCCCTTCTCTGGACACGCTCCAGCACCTCAATGTCTTTCTTGTAGTGGGAGGCCCAAAACTGGACACAGCACTCGAGGTGAGGCCTCATCAGTACAGGGAGACAATCACTGCCCCAGTCCTGTTGGCCGCACTGTTCCTCATACAGCTGTAAGCTTCTCCGTAGATCAGCTCAGTTCTCATTGACCGTTGTACATGACCCGCAGAAGCATTTCCAGTAGTGGTGGGGGTCTGCAGGGTGATGCTTGGTGTATAGACACCTTCTGTCGGTCTGTGCTTCTCATCAGCAGTCGCCAGAAGCTGAATGAAATGGCAGAGGTGACTTCTCTAAAACAGCGTTGCCTGGACCCCTAGTCCTGTGAAATCCCCCCATTTGGTCCTGACATTTTCTTTCCAGCAGATACCCGGAGGTATTCAGCAGAGCGAAGATGAATTAAGAACGTGTAGCTCATCTTCCGTAGTTTCTTTGGTGATGTTCTTTCTTCCCTCCCCAGAGGCAACATGCTGATCAGAGAGTTCCCCACCGATGCCTTGTTTGACGTGAACTCCGTTGTTGCTAACGTTTTGTTGTAAGTACAGACCAGGTGCAGCTCTGTGAAATAATTTACTTTTCATTTTCTCTTGTTGATATAAAGTTTTGCAAAAATACAACCTCCCTGCTCTCAGCCACGCAGAAGGCTGCTTCTCTCTTTGGGGTGGTTTGACCCTGTTATATCTATGCCCATGAGAGGAGTCGCCAGCACACATCTGGGCAGCTGTATTTGGCTGTGAATCTTCAATCTGCCAAATTCGCTCTTAAAACGAAATAGGTGCTAATGAGTTTTTTCTGACTCCTCAGTGCCCTGCTCTTTAATGAAGTTAAATACGTTGAAACACTGGCAGATCTTCAGAGCATTGAAAATGCGCTGAAAGGGAGGTCGAACATGGTCTTCGCCTATGTACCAGCTACTGGGACAGCAGGTATTAACGCTCAGCTTTTGATCTTTGCCCTGTTCCCGGAGCCTTTTTTACTAACATGGAAGGGATCTGGGTTTCTGTCCTCAAATCCTGCAAATGGAGGATCAAGAGAACCTGAAAGGGCCACCTAGACACAAGTTCTCCACCTCTGCCTGTCTTGGTGTGTTTCCAACGGCATCAGGCGCACCGGAAAAGTTTTGCTGGGAGCACACAAACTTTCAGAGATGCACTTGAGAGGGAAAGCAAGCCAGGGGCTGCAGTCCTAATAAATAAATAAACAAAGCCATTGGCATACCACCTCTGGTTATGCAGCAGAATGGGTTCACTTACACCACCTGGGTGTTTACTGGGCATCACCAACTGGGTTCAGCTCCAGTTACTCAGTTACCTTCATAGTGTGTCTTCAGGCAGCTGGGACTTTTTCCTGAGAGCTTCTGAAAGCCTGGGCATTGATACTTACAACTGGGAAGGGTGAAGGGGGAGATCTGGAGGGAGCTGGGATGAGTTTGTCTTGCCTTTCTCTTTCCAGAGCACAGAGCCGTGATGGAGGCGGCTTTTGTCTATGGGACCGTCCACCAGTTTGTTCTGACAACTGAGGCAACGCTGCTGAGAGACACTGGGTATGTCCAAAGACACACACCCCCCCACCAGGTAGAGCTGCTCCCCTGCACTGTTTGCTCTACTCCTGGTTTCTCGGATTCCCAGGTCAAATCTGGGATGGCATTAGGGTGTTATGCCAAGGGTGGACAGTCAGAGCTGGTTTGCTGTGACCCACTGCAGTCAGGAAACGGAGCAGGAGGAAGGTGGGAATGCCACGTGGCATGTTGCATCTTCAGCAAAGTGTTTATACAACGATCTGCCTGCTTTCACCGGTGGCACCAGGGCAGCCACCGAAGCTGTCCTTCCCCAAGATGCCATCCCATCCTTGCAGGGATGGATCAGGGATAACATTTTGTGGCTGCCACTAGATGGCACAGTTGTCATTTGCATAGGAATTTGCTTCATTCTGCTTAAAGCAAAGAGGACACCAGCAAGCCATCTCCTTAGCTGATTAAATGGTGGTGGCTTCCCCCACAAAAATAGCTTTCAGCCAACTGGGGTGGCAGGCTTTGGGGTCTTAGTACTACACCCTGCTCTTCCACAGGGAGATCTTAAAAGCCTTTACAAAAAGGTGATCCCTATTTTAGAGGTGGGGAATGGGTGTGTAAGGAAAGAAATGTGACCTCACAAAGCTGACCCGCAGGCTAACACCAGAGCAGGAACCACGAACCAGGGAACCAGCCAGGGAGCTCCATCTCACCGCTTGCTTCGGTGCAGCCAAACCCAATGCTGTTCAAAAGGTGGAGTATGCCATATACAGTCTGTAAGATGTCGTCGGTTAGGTAAAAGACACGAGCAAAGCTGTACTTCAACTGTCCTTCTGCCACGATCTCCACTGGCGTGGCATGGTTGATCCCACTGAGAAAAGCTAAATTTGTGTCCTTCTTGAGCCAAGTATTCTGGGATTGACATCATTTACACCCCGTGAGCCAGGGGTTTTGTTAGATGTCCAGAACAATTCTGAAAAGCACCTAGACACAATTGTACCTGTTAGTAGTAGGAGTCTTGAAGATGTCCCACAGGCCTGCCAAACCCTGAACTTGAGGATCATCTGCCCCATAAAAGATATCAGCAAACACGGCCATTCTGTCAGGGCGTATTAAAACCCTATGGTGGTGCCTAGCTCACCATGGGTTTTGTTTTCTCTCTCACAGCGATGATGAGCCTGATGTGTCATCTGCTCGGCTGTTGTTCTGCCACTGCCAGCGGGCCACGGACCTGGCGCAGCCCTGCAGGAGGACAGCCATGGGGCAGGCTCTGACGATGCTCAACATCCACAGGCACCTCAAGCTCATGGGGGCTCCTCTGGTGGTATGACTGGGGAAGAAGAGCCGTTTGGGCTGTGGGCATGAGGGCAGCTGAGGGAGAAGTGAGGACCAGGGAGGTGTGACCAGAGGGCAAGGCTGAGCGTGAGAATCTGCCCCTTCCCCGTGAAGTTAATGGCAAAACTCCCAAGTTGGGTCCAAGCAAGGAAGAGGCGTGGGGCTGGACAGGAGCGACACTCCATCGCACTGCTCAGCTTCCTTAGACCTTTCCAGGCACCAGTGTGTGCTCCTCCAGTTGTCTGTAAGCAACGTGAATGCGAAGAGGGTGGAGGTGCCCCTTGGACTTTACTGGGACATGTAGAATAGCATAGCATAGCATAGGAAGGGACCTATGATCACCTAGTCCGACTGCCTGACCACTTCTTGGCTGACCAAAAGTTAAAGCAAATTATTAAGGGCATAGTCCAAATGCCTCTTAAACACTGATGGGCTTGGGGCATCTGCCACCTCTCTAGGAAGCCTGTTCCAGTGTTCGATCACCCTCATGATAAAGAGATGCTTCTGAATGTCCAATGTAAACCTCTCCTGGAGCAGCTTTGAACCATTCCCACGTGTCCTGTCACTGGATCCCAGGGAGAGGAGCTCAGCTCCTCCCTCTCCGTGTCCCCTCCTGAGGAAGCTGTGGAGAGCAACGAGGTTGCCCTTCAACCTCCTTTTCTCCAAACTAGACAAACCTAAAGTCCTCAGCCACTCCTTTAGGCTCCCCACAGGAGTCTCAGCACCCTGGGGAGATGGATACCAGTCATTCATGCCTTGGTGAGCACAAGGGACAGGAGGCTCCATCCTATCTCCTCTTCCCACTGGGCAGTGAACTTCAGCAGGCCTCCAGTTCCCACCGGTGCCATCTCTGCCCAGCCGAAAGGACGGGTAGATGAGCTGGGAAGTGCCTCCTTCACCTGGCCTCCTGGGTTAGGCCCATGGAGGGAAGGCGCTTTGTTAAGCAGCTCCATGCTGTCATGAAGCAGCATGTCCAAGGCAGGAAGGGAGAGGATGCCAGCTCTTGCATGTTGTGGCCGGGGTTTTCAAACTGCTCTGGGGAATGGATGCCAGATAAACAAAAATTAATGGGGATTTGACATCTGGAGTTGCTAAGTGACAAAGAACATGCATAATAAAGCCCAGATTTTTAACAGGGAGGGTCATGGCAGGTTGGAACAGTTTAACCAGGGTTGCGTGGGTTCTGCTTCGATGGATGTTTTAGAGTCGGGGTTGGAGGCTTTTTCTCGAGGGTATCATTATTTCTGTGGCTGGGGAACACGTGGTGGCTTGGGCTGTGCAGGAGGAGTTGAGGCACCTTCAACGGTATGGAGATGTGCTGCAGTATGACCATGTCTCTTCTCCAGACAGAGGTTGCAGAGGACCCAGAGAAGGTTTCCACCGTTCACTTACAGCTTGGGCTACCACTTGTGTTCATCCTCAGCCAGAAAGAGACCTACGAAGCTGACAGGAGGACAGCAGAGTTTGTGGCCTGGCAGCTCCTGGGGAAAGCAGGAGTTGCCCTTTTGTCCAGGTATTTGTTCTCAGGTGTTTTGGGGTTCTCCTTGCTTTTTGTGGTGTTTCTGAGCTCAGTTAACCCACAGCCAGGATGATAGTGGGCTAATTCAGATTTGGATGAGAGGCAGTAAAACTAGGCTATATCCTGCGAGAGGATGTCACATTTAAGAACTTGTCCAGAATCAGATTAGTTTGTTTCAGACTGACTGGAAGCGTAGAAATGTCAGAGTCTCTTGCTGACTTAGAAGTGGAAAAACAGTCAGCCTAAGAGCGATTTTGGAAAGGAACCTTAGCCCAGGTGGAAGGCTTGTATTCTGCCCTCAAATTCAGGGCAGAAGGAGATCCAGTAAAGGAGGTGGACTGTGGGTGCTGGGATGTGACAGGGGTCTCCGCTCAGTAATCAGTGCCTCCTCAGTCAACAAGGGCTCTCCAAGTTAGACCAGCGTGCTTGTTCCTCAGGAGGACACAAGACACGCTTGTGGCTGGCCGTAGGGTGGCTGTGCTGTGGAGATCTGTTGACTTCCTCTGCGGTTGACCACCAGTTACTCATCTCTGCTCCATGGGCTAGGGAGCAGCCTGCGTACACCAGACTGGCTTGTGTTTACAAATGCTTCCATGGTGCCCTGCCAAAGGAGGTGTGCAGCCCCGGTAGGCATGGTTGCCTTTGGGGATGTCTGCTGGCAGCCGTGCAAACAGGAGGAGATGGAGGAAGGGTGGGTGTAGGCTCTCTTCTTCCAGCTTTCTGCCACCATGGTACCTCCCTGCATGGAGGCACTTCCTGGATGCATTTACTCATCCAACCAAGGCCAGGTTGGATGGCGCTTTGAGCAACCTGGTCTAGTGGGAGGTGTCCCTGTCCAGGGCTGGAACTAGATGGTCTAGGGTTGGAACTAGGTGATCTTTAAGGTCCCTTCCAACTCTAACCATTCTGTGATTCTATGAGCTGAGGTCCACCAGCAGATCAGCTGCACTGGGATGTGGCTACCAGTGCATGAGCAAAGACCCAAATCACAGAAAGGGAATCCAAACCCCTTGCAAAATAGGCACACTATGCAATGCAGTCCCACCAGGAGGTCACTTGGAGCCTATTTCTCCACCACTGACATTGATTCTGGGTTCCTGCAAGTTCTCAGGGCCCTGAAACACAGCTCCATGAGGATGAGGTGCTGCTGAGAGAGGTGGGCCGAATGGAAGGGGTCACCACGCACAGCACACCATCTAATGTTCACTTTGTGTTTTGAAAGGGACCTCGTAGATTTGAACATTCTGCTCCGGTCAAACGTCGCTCTCAAGACACCGGATGAGGTTAGATGATGGATTTCTTTCTTGTACAACTCAGATTTCCCTATCTGGGCATGGTGCTCTTCCGAGGTGTTGGGGTGTTTTTCGGCTCTGTTGTTATTTTGACAGCCTTCTCAGAAGCTCGAGGGGAAGTGTTTTTCCTTTGATGCACACATGTATTTGGAACTGCCCGAGTTTGGTACTGCAGAGCAATTGTGCCTGCTAGTAAAGATAAAATATCGAGTTTATTTTGGCTTCAAAATGTAGAGTGACATCTCCATTCTACCTTAAGTCAACACAGGGTTGTCAACTACCTAAGGTAGTAGTCCAAGTGCAAATTCTCCAAAGATTTGGACTTCTAAAGGCCCTTGCCCCCTTAGGAAAGGCATTCAAAAGATGGGAGAGGAAATGAGTGTGAAACTAAGAGCAAACAACCAAAGGTCTGTGCTGAACTGGTGTAACCGAATGCCTCTGGCAGTGATCTGGGAAAAGGGCAGGGTGTAAGTTAAATGAGGTTGATCAAGATGAGCTAAACTCTGGAGGGACCTGACCCAGCTTGTGAGGCAAGATGGAATTCAGCGCCAACAAATGCCAGGGAGCACACGTTGCCCCAGATTATCCGAACTGTCACACTTGTGATTGCGAAGATACAGGATCAGACCTGAACCTGGGCGTCCCCTGAGGGCTTCCCCTGCCCTGCTGAGAGACGTGCATGTTGTGTTTCTCCTCTTAGAGCCAATGGGAGGTGCCAGCAGTTTGTCATTTCTCTCAGTTCATTATAAAATTCATTTTCTCTGAAGTGCCTTTCGCTGAGAGGGTGCCAGAACTGGTTTTAAGCCGGCAAGGTCTCATTTCTGAGAAATACATTTCGCTCTTTTCTTTCCATGGGTTGGCTGCCCATGTTCGCTTGGGAGGACTCTTCTTTGTGGAGCTCCATGAGATAAAGGGTTTTTTTGTGCCGGTTTCCCAGGCTGTGATGGGCTGCTGTGACCCAGCCTGGCCCCTTTAGAGGGGGGACAGCCGAGCGGCCCCTGTACCTCCCCAAACTGGATGCGTTTACTGGCCGCTGGGCTTTTTCTTGCAGTGGTGGATCTATGGTAAGATTCTGGGGGGTGGAGCGGGTGTTCGCTTTCACCACTCTGAGCACAGGATCCCACATAGCCACGGTTTCTTCTTGGCAAGGAAAAATTGATGTGGAGTGAGAAAAACTCAAGCGCGGGTGAAACTGGATCAAAGAAACACACCCCCGAAGCTCCCCTGTTTGGCAGCTTTAGGAATCTGCTGACATACCCCCAAAAAAAGCAGCTGAGTGATGGTGCCCCATCAGCCTTGAGTTTGGTTTGTGGACAGAATAGGCAGAGGGTGATGTTTTGCTTCCACCCATTTATTCTGATTTCTTTAGGGAGTGCCAGTCAAATACCTGGTCTTGGAAGACACTGATGAAGTTATAACCCTGGTGGAAGATAAGAGCAAGATCAGACAAATCCAGGAGGAGGAGGAGGAGGAGGACCAGGAAGATGAGGATGAAAAAGAGAACAACAATCAAGGTGTGCAACTAAACAGTGAAAAGCTGATTGTCATCAGATGGGACATGCAATCCGCATCTGCTGGACACATGCAGGCGTATGTTAAAGTGTTAGAGAGCGCTTTTGCAAATCCAAGGCAGACCATCACAGTCACGTCACAGTTGCACAAAGTGGCTCTTTAATTCTCTGCAGATCACTGGAGTTTTGTGCCAGACAGGCATCATTTTTACAGGAAGCACCAGGGAAGAAAATCGGCAGCTGTTAAAGGAGCATTTGCAGAGGTGCTGCCTGAGGGACAGGGGTGCTTCTGCTTGAACGCATCCAGCTTCAGGGCCATCAGGGTTTAAAGTGCACCCAACGCTGTCTCCTTTTCAAGCGTCAGAAAAAGCGCCTCAGCATTACCAGTTCCTTTGGAAAGGTTTGAGACGTGTTTTTCTAAGAGCTGTTCCAGGGAGTAAACACTGGCCCCTGCAATGCTTCCTTGAAAACGTATTTGTTTTCCATACATAATCGGTTTTGTTTTCCAAAAAAAAAAAAAAGAGGCGCAGGGTCTTAGAGGAGCCAACGTGCCGGAAGAATAGCGTTCAAATCAGAGGGCATGAGCGGTGTGAGACGGCATAAGTGCGTCTGGATGAGTTTGTGTGTCTGTCAGTAAGCGTGTCTGTGCCTGTGCCTCCACTGCCCCATACCAGGCGATTCCGTACCCCGCTGCTGACAGTCACCAGGTCTCTGCTGAGAGCTCCTGCCTTACCAAAACATGCTGATGGGGTGGCCCGGGGGGGGGCTGCGCCTCATGTGTTCATGCGCGGCTGTGGGTCCCTTGCAGACATTCAGGATGACCAGGTGGTGGAAGCAGTTTCCAGGGACAAGAAGCGAGAGCTGCCCCTGGAGCAGATCCTTCTCCTGACGGAGGAGACCTTCCACTCTGCCCTCTTGGAGACTGCCCGGACGGTGGTGCTGTTTTATGCCAGCTGTGAGTATGAAATGTGGCCTGGCTGTCCCTTCTCTAAGCTTGCACTGCTAACCACGCTTTCCGTAATATGATGATCCTGTCGACAAGTTCTAACGATAAATAAATGCCTCATCCTGCTCCGTGGGCCCCCAGCCAACGTTAGCAATCAGATTAAATCCGTTCTTCTCTTTGGCTGATACTGTGTGAAGACAGTATCTCTCAGTATGGAAGATATCAATGTTCATAGGTTTTTAACCTTCATTTTACAGGGACCGAGTGTAGGACAAAAGGGGAAACTGTGGTAGCATGGGCTCATGGGCCAGCCTAGACAACCTGCTTGCTATCTGCTTCACAGAAGCATAAAGTCCGATTTTCCTTATTTCTTTCAAGCTTTTCAGATCTTGAAACACCTTAGGATGCAGAGAATCGTAACATGACTATCAGAGAGCAGGGTGGGGCTGGTCTGTCACCTGTACGTCCCTCAGGGCTGTGTCTCTCCTGTGTTTCAGGGGAGGCAGTGTCCCTGGCAGTGCTGCGGTCTTACACCGAGGTGGCCGATCACCTGAAAGGTAAGGTGCCGCAGGTCTGAGTGCTTTACAGCTGGCATCCACCTGCCCTGGTCCGGAAGACTGGGAGGATATTGGTGGTATCCCACTCACTCACCCAGAATATATTCATTTTTTTCTCCTCAAACTCTTGAGGAAGGCATAGCCACATCAGGTTGCTTAGGAAGAGTCCTTTGTTTCTTATTTAGGGATCTTTGCGGTCCATTTGTGCCTCTATAAAGTCATGGGACTGGGAATGCAGCCTTCTGCAGTCACCTTACATTGGTGTAAACCGGTACACACCAGCTGCCCAAACTGCCTTGCAGATGAGATGGCAATGTTGGTGGGCAGAGTGACAGCGTAATGGATGGTGGTGATGGTGGCGGTCATGTTGGTGGGCACCGTGACTGCTTGATAAATGGTGGTGATGGGTGGTGATGTTGGTGGGCACCATGACTGCTTGATGAATGATGGTGATGGTGGTGTTGATGATGGTGATGTTGGTGGGCAGAGTGACTGCCTGAGGAATGATGGTGATGGTGGTGATGATGATGATGGTGGGCACAGTGACTGTGTGATGAATGCCCAAGTGCATGGGGAGAGCCAGGGCAGAGCACCAGTGGCAGTGGGTGACACAGGGGGGGGCTTTGGAGCAAGGAGGGACTGTAGCTTTCATCACAGAAACAGGGTCCTGTTTGTGCCCCTCAGTGCAAGGTCCTGCGCAGACTGAGTAGATGCACTACACGCTGCACAGCAAATCAGTGTGCTGGCTGGCACATCAGATCTCCTGTTCTTGGAAGGACTTGATCTGGAAAGGAGCAGTAATTGGCCCTGGTTTTGGTGGAAAGCGTGACAGACAGGTGTGGGCAGGCCCAGATCCACCAGGGCAGGACGGTGGCAGAGGGAGAATTTACAATGATGATGCCTTCAGGGCCTGGAGACCGGCTTAATTACATGGGAATTCTTGCAGACGGCCACAGAACTCCGTAAGTAACACGTGACAGTGAAGACTCAGCAACACTTAAAGACAGCACACCTCAGGTAGTCTGGTAGTAAAGGCAGGAGGTAGTGATCCTTCAAGAGGGTCTGAGGAGTTCCTGAGCAGTATAAGCCCAAATTCAGCTTCTTCAGGTCTTCAGTCCCATCCCTCTCTACAGTTAGTGGAGAGAGGTGGGTTCTTCTGCACATCCATCATTCTTACACGAGCTGAATCTCTTCCAGAGGTGCCTCTTTCTCCCCCTGGCTGCAGGGGACACTCAGGTGGCTTCATCCCCAACTCATTGCATCGCAGTGGGGAAGTCGCGTGGAACTGGGCGAAAGCTGTTCTGGCATCCTTGAGGGAGCTGGTGCCTTCTCTTGGTTTTTCCTTCTTCATCAAGGCTTGTTTCTCCTAGTGATGGCACTTCCCTGGGACTGGGCACCATGTCCTGCAGGGTGCAAGCAGGACTCAGGCTGAGCTCTCAGCAGTGGGGACATGTCTAGAGTCTGCAGAGGACACAGCCAGCTTTCTGGGAAGCAGATGCGGTGGGAGTTGCTTACGAGAAGCCCTCCTGGGAACGCTGCGGACAGTGCTGTGGTTTGGATGAAAGCGGTTCTGCATTCATAGTTTGCATGAAGGGAAAGTCACCGGCAGCTTTGATCTGGACTGAAATAAACAGGAAAGCTCAGAGAGGGTTGTTGTTGTTGTTAGAGACGTTCTGGTTGTTGATGGTTTGGGGTTTCTTTTAGACTCCCCAGCAGTCAGCCCAGCTAGAGGAACAACCTGGGAGAGTCAGTGGATGAAACCCTGCCTCTTCCTGAGCCAGTGGTCAAACCTTGGCTGATTCTGCGTGGCCAGGCTTGCACCATGTGTTTTTTGTATCGTTTGATAACAATCTCGGGATATATGGAAGCATCCACAGGCATATTCTCCACAGAGATTATGGACTGATTGTGGTCGGGGCCTTTCCTCTGTGATGAGTGAGGTCCCACCAAAGACTCCAGGCCAGATGTCACCTGTGGAATGACTCCAGTCTGCTTTCCCCGCTGCAGCCTCTGTGAGGTTGGAGAAAGGCTGTGTTAGTGGATCTGGAGATCTGGAGATCCTTTCTCTCTGCTGCTGAGGGAGCAGGCAGGTCTACCAGGGGAGCTGGAAGACCTAAAAGGATGGGGCCCCTGGGCTCTCAGTTATGGCCGGGATGAGGGAAGATACAAGGGGCGGAAGTCTTGACCAGGAAGAAGAGCTTGATCTATGCAAGGCTGAGTATAAAACATCGGATATGTCCTCGGGGCAATCTCTCAGCTCCCCCAGAAGCGCGGGTATTCCTGTCTGCCCTCTGGGGTGGAGCTTTCTTCCTAAGGGCCGAGAAGCCAAGACCAGCTGTCTGAGCCATGAATCACCCGCTCTAGAGATACAATTTGAGTTGCAGAACCACGTCCCACTTTTAATACCAATTCTTCGTGCAAAACGGCACCGAGAATAGGCCGCATGAGATCAAACACAAAGGGATGGAGGAGGTTGGGGACTGGAATGACCCTGTGAATCATCCAGTAACAGATGTCCAGCAGATCATCACCAAATTAAGTTTATAGCCCCCCAAATGCTTTCCCTTTGTTGAGAGATCCAGTCTAGCAAGAGATAAAGAGAAGCATCTCCGTCTTGCTGAACTGAGCACATTTTCTGCCCTTCCAGCAAGAGCGTGCCATTGTCACTGCCACCGGAGCTAACTGCTGCAGCTCTTGATTTGTTTTGCAAGATGTGGATTTATGGAAGCAGCACCGTGGGACAGGAGAAGAGGATGTGAAGGTGAGACAGGGCTGGGCATTTCTTAGGTGCATCATTGGCCTTTTTTTTGCAAAGAAGAGAGGAAAGCAATATCTAAGAAGAGCGATATACTGTGATGAAAAACAGTTCTGCTTCCCTCTTCTGTGCATGTGGAGTCTTCTTGACCAACGGCTTCCAAAGATAGGGGCTTGAAGTTGGAGTTCAAAGGCATGAAAATCACAATGTATATTCATGGAACCTAAATCTGAAGTAAGGTTTTAGAAGTCCATTGTGTGATGCCGTCCGGGTAGTCATTTCCCATTCCATATTGGATTCCTCCTCTTGAAGTGCAGCACTTTACACATAACTTACCTCTCTTTCATCTTGGACCACTCTTCAAGTGAGCTGTTTCTGATTTCAGCACTGCCTTCCAAAGGTTTAGAAGTTTTCAGGGATTCTTGCAGTTTCTTGTTGCCTGTAGCGTTGATGATTTGTCTTGTCCTGGTTTTATAAGACCCCTAGGACAGAGGTTCTCGCTGTTGCTGGTTTTGGTAGCACCTAAAGTCACAGAACGGTAGGATCTTGTGTTCCTCTTTCACCCTTCTTCCCACCCAGCAGCTCTGCAGTGACCACAGGGCTGAACAGTCTGTTGCCGAGTTTCTCAACTCCAGAAACTGCTGTGCAGTCATAATTAATAATATGGTGCAGATTGGGATGGGAGGGTGACCATCCTGTACAAGGTGTTCCTCAGGCCAGATGAGGCTCCTTTGGAGCACTTTTGGTAAGTAATCCCCCAAGGTAGCGTCCCGATACTAAAACTCATATCTGAGGGACCTTAGAGCAGCCTTGCAACTCACTTTTAACAAGACATCAAAGCCCTGTTTTCATGATGTTATTTTTCAGAGTTGGGCAAGACACAAGATTCTGTGGTAACAGATGATGAGAACCAGCTATACTGGACCAGTGGTGTGAAATAAATCCAGGGCCAGGCTGTTAGTGTGAGATGTTGTTTCAGAGCCTGGAGAATGACACAAACCATTTCTGCCCTGGTGGAGTGTTTTGACAACTCCGGACCGTCTGAGTGGAATTGCAGACGCTTAGCTCCGTGCTGCCGCTGGCTTTTTCTGTACAGGAGTTTGACACAAGGCAGAACGGCAGCAAACCTCTCGTGTGAGCAGCAAAGCAGAACCTGAAATGAGGTTTGCAGAAAATGGTCCAGTGGGATGCCAAGGGCATAGGGATAGGGGATAGGAAGACATGGTAAGGTCACCTCTGCCTTCACCCCTTGTCTGTGGAGATGCCTTGCCCATCCCTGGCAGTCACATTTCTAACCTGTGATTCAAAAACCCTTCCGCAGCTTCTCTGCCAAAAAGACTCGTTTCTGCTTGGTTCTCAGTAGCTTGTTTTAATATTTGGTCAAACCTCCCTACCTGGGAATGGGTTGTTGCTTGTCCTTGCCCAGCTGGATCTCGCTGTCGCCTCCAGAGCTGACTTTACGCATTGTTAGATTTTGTTTCTTTCTTCTGGGCAATTTCCAATCAGAAGAAACACGGTTCTTTGGGTTTTTCCTCAGGACGTATGTCTTCCAAACTTCTGCAGATTCTCTCTCATCTGCTTAAGCCTTTAAAAAAGAATGTTTCCCAGAGTGAGTCGCTGGGCTCTGCAGAGGTCTCACCAGGACTGAAGAGCATCATTTTCCTCCCGTGTCTTGCGGACGCTGTTGAGAGTTCATCCCAGAATGAGCTTTGCCCTTTCCTGCAGCACTGATGATATCTGTGCGCCCTGAGTGTTGTTACACTTGGCCCTTCAAATTGCTTTCTGCCCCTCTGGGCTTGGGATCCTTTGCAGATTGGACGTGTGGGTTTTATTCCATCAGCCAGGCCTTTGACGAAAATAGTGATCAGAATCAAACCCAGGACAGACAGAGAAGAAAGCTTGGCTGTTTTGATCTGCCGAACTCTTGAGAAATCCTCATCACCTGCCCTCACCCTGGTTTCTGAAGGACACTTTGTGATGGTCTGCCTCCCTGTGCGTACTTGCCTCTAGGTTTCGTCCCACCTTTCCCATGTAAATCTTGAATTCTAATCAAGCGAATTTAGGGAAGGCGTGAAGATTTCTGAGATATGGCATTCCTGCAGTGGGCATGGACGACGTATGGCCCGAGGACTGTACACAGCCCTGCTGTCCTTGGTCAAGCCTGCAAGTAGGTAGGAAGCAGGTCAGGCGAGGCTGGCAACCAAGGGCTGGTGACTAGCGAAGCCGGTGAGGGTTCACCTGCCAGCTGGTCAGCACGGGCTTAGCCATGGACCAGCAGAAGCGTGTGCTGGTCATTGCCCACCCTGCAGATGAAAGAAAGGCTGAGAAGGACAAGGACATGCTGGAGCTGCAGGTGGTCTTGGGCTCCTGGAGAACATGCAGGGACCCAACCTTCATTTGATTCACTGCTTATGAATCCCTTGAGTTTATTGCTTTGGTGAGACCCATAAAAAGCTTTTTTAGTACCAGGAACGAAAGCTGGACCGACTGCTCTGTAATTCCCAAGTGCTCTCCCTTTCCTTTCCCTTACCTGCGAGACCCCAGGCTCTTTCTTAAGGTCCTAAAGGTACCTGCTAGTGGCTTGGAGATGAGCAGCTTGCATAGGTAGGATAGCGTGAATGCCATCAAACTGCCAGTCTGTATTACATCTGTCGTGTTTATGTCTCCTTTAACTGCTCCTTGTGTGTTGGGCTCCGTGCTTGAGGTAGAACAGACACTTTTCAATACTGAGCACCTTTATAAATGAAAAAGCCTTGAATGCATCAGCCTCCTCCATGCCAAGCTTTATCTTCCCTCTTTCCTGTAAGCGAGGGCCTGCATCATTTCTTTGTCTTGGCCTTATTCCTAAGGTATTTCCAGTACCTTCCTTACTGCCTTTTGTGCTCCTGGACAGTTGCCTCAGGGTTTCATGGTGTTCCTTTGAGTAACCAGCCAGATGTGAATGCCTCTGGGAATCACCTTCTGAGAAGTGCAACCGACCACTTCCCTGACTTCATTATCTCCATGGTCTGTTGGTTGGATCAATCCACACCTGCTGGGGTACTTAACACATGTGCAGGCTGGAAATAGTCACTATTGTCCTCAAAAAGTGTAAGGCATATCCATGAGTGATTTCAAGAGGGGGATAGCCTGTGCTCAACGGGGCTGGATTTTGGCATCCTGCCCTCACAAAGCAACGTTTGACTCCAGGAATGGTCCAGCAGCTTCTGAGGGGTATCCCACCTGGGCTTGCTCCAGTTTGTTAGGATCCAGCCCCGTAGGATGCACGCCAAAGCAAACAGGAGTTCTGGCAGCGTTAATACAATTATATGCGATAATATCCAAAGCAGCTCACAAAACTCTCTATTTCAACCTTCTTTTTTTAAAAAATTATTATTTGTACGTGTTTGTTTCCCACTGTAGGAACTCAGGGGGTTTTGCTCGCTCGGGTAAACTGCTGGGACTGGCCTGGAGTCTGCACAAAGGAGAATGTCACTCAGTTTCCGACCGTCAAGATCTACGAGAAGGGAGAGCGATGGGTGATGTACGATGGCATGTGGGGGACCGAAGAACTGACCAGCTTCATCATGCTGTAAGTGTCTTGTTAATGAGTCCCCGCCCAGTAGGACTGGCACATCTGCTAGATGATGTTCTGGATACTTCACGACCTGTGTGATGGAAATCCTTTCTGGAAAAATAATGTCAGATGTGATTGTAGACCTGGTTTGGAAATTAGCTTAATAACTTTTTGTGCTTTTCAATGTCAGGGAATGTCTGTTCTTAGACGGTGCATCCATCTGTTGTCATTGTCCCTCTCTCTGTTATTATTAATGGGGATCCCAAGGATCTCAGAGCAACCAGTTTGGCTCAGGGCTGTTCTCTCCTCCCCGTAACCAGCTCCAGTGCCTTTCTGTGACTAGGTGTTGCCCTTCCTTCCCAGGCGACTCTAATGTCTCTAATGAGGCATAACAGTTGGCATATTGGGCTGGGAGGTTGCTACTATAACAAGGATTGAGGTTGCCCTTTTGTCTCTTCATCCCAAAAGGGAAGGAGAAGGCAGCCCATGTTGTTTCCCTGCCTTTCCGTAGGAGCCGAATTTCTTGCCCTCTGAAGCTGGCCACGATTGAGGAAGCAGAAGGATATTTAAGAGGAGAGTTTCCATCTGAGCTGTCATCCTATCACCACACTTTGGTTCTAGGAGTATTTAGCACGGCCACGAGTGAAGGTTAGTGTGGTTTTTGTGGATTAAACACTCGATTTCTTTCCTGATCGTAGAATCCTAGAATCCTAGAATGGTTTGGTTTGGAAGGGACCTTAAAGCCCACCCAGTCCCACCCCCCTGCCCTGGGCAGGGACACCTCCCACCAGCCCAGGTTGCTCCAAGCCCCGTCCAGCCTGGCCTTGAACCCCTCCAGGGATGCAGCATGGAAGAGGGATGATTCCAGGCGCTTAAAAGTTCCTCCGTGTTTCATTTTCTCTAAGTGATCGACCGCCTTTGCCCAGATCACAGCCTGCCTGGCACCACCCTTCCTATTTTGGCAAGTAGAAGACCACAAGCGATTCCAGATGTGGGACGTAAGGTCCGTCCCCTGGCTCAGAGGACATCCAGCTGCCAGGCATGTTTACCACACCCAGCGTGGAACCGTCTGACAACCCCAGCGGAGGCTGAGACATCGTGCTTGGCACAGCACGAAACAACGGTGCCCTGGGTGACCTGTCTCTGCAAAGACATTTTTGCAGATGTCCAGTCTGAACTCACCAAGCCACAATTTGTGCTGCTTGTCCTGCTCCTTACCATGAGGAGTTTGGCTCTCTCCTCTTTATAAGTGCTCTTCGAGGTAGTTGTAGGCTGCCATTAAATCCCCTCTTAGCCTCCCTCTGCACAAGCCCAGATCCATCAGCCTCTTCTTGTAGTCCATCTACAACAAACATGTCACAGCACGTTCTTTCTTAAAGAAAGCCCTTTCCACTACTGGCTTGATAGTTATCTTGCTGACACCTCCTCCTGCAAATGTGGTAGTCCCAGTCCTTGGCAACCAACACACAATCCCAAACCTTTTTTTTTTATATAAAAAAAACCAGCAGCAATAAGGGAAAATGCAAATTTCTTACATCAAAAGGAATGAAACTTGTTTGAATTTGTCTCACTTTGTAGTCTTGGTCAGTGTAGTCCTGGCCAGTGGCCGCCCAGGGTGCTGTTAGTCACTCAGATGCTGCTCCAGCAAGCCAGGATCCATTGTGTTTCCTTTCTGAGAGATGGGAAAATGGATTTTTCCGAGAGCTGCCATGGTTTTTCACGTGACAGTCATGCACATTAACGAGGGCGAGGGAGTGAAGTCATTTTGGGAAGGGAACATCATGTCACGTTTCAGTCAGATCCACAGCGGCGAGCTAGGACCTTCCAACCCCACGGTCTCTCAGTTACCAGCTACCCCTGGGAATTACTGCATTAAAAAAAAGGAGAAATTTCCAATCTGTCTCAAGATGAAAATTTCAGACCGTTTTGCATTTTGAAGCTCCCTTGTGCCTGTAAACTTTGGTTAAATGCAAACCCAGCTACTTTCTCACATGAGGAGGTCCAGAGGGAATCCGCTGTGCTCAGAGGTAAGAAGAAAATAAAACGGCTGGAGCCAAGCGGAAAACACTTGGGCTGTGTTCACCGAGCCCGCTGACAGCAAACACACCTGTCTTCTTCTGGAGGGTCTGACTGTTAAATATAGCAGAAAATCTTACTGATCTTCAAAAACCTTTAGCCCATTTCTGCCTGGTTTTCATCAGCTGAGCTCCCAAATCTCCCCTTTATTCCATATATTCCACTCTCTGCAGTAGCGGAGCCTGGATTAGCCCCGGGGTAGGACCTTGGACAACATGGGGACAGAGAGACGTGGAAGGAAGCTGCCTGCATCCTGCTGGACGTGTGAGCTCCGACTCTTTCCTATATAGAAGCTGTTCTTTTCCTTCGGTGCAAACAAGAATCTTGGAGGTTTCCAGGCGGCTCCGCGTGGAGATTGCCTCTTCCCTCGGGGCACACTCCGTCTGCAATCTGGAACGGCATCCGCAGTCTGGGGTAATGCAGCCGCAGATGCCAAGGGAGATGAAATCCGGGATGCTTTCACCACCTGGAACCCGAGGGGTGTTGGAGCGTCACACAGAATAACCTGAGGGAGCAGAAAACTGGAGCCGGCTGTTCTGGCGCCAAACCCAAGCCCGAGTCAGGGAAACCACATCGCTGCTCTTATCAGCCTGCAGGTTTCTCTGGAATTTCCAATGATTTTCTCACGGCGAGAATTCCTGCTCTAACCTGAACCATGTCATTGGTGGTTCTAATAAACTGAAACAGAGCAGCGAGATGTCCAGTTAAATAAAGCCCTGGGTTTTTTCCCAACGTTTAGTGTCAGAACTATGCTAAGAAGCCCTTCAGTGAGCTAAAAGAGGCTTGTCGGAAAATTAATGATAAAAATTTATTACGAAGAGGTGAATGGTATTACCAGGGAAATGAATGAGCATTTTCCTGGAAACTTGGAGAACGGATAGGAGAGAAATTTGTTTGCTCTGCAGAAACTGGAAACATACTTGGAAGTTTAAGACTGTCCTAAACCGTTTAAATATTTAAAAATACACCCGTGTTCTGCAAAGCTCCAGTACCATTGATGGGCTTGCCCGCATCGCTGTAAACCAAGTGAAGAAGGGATGTGAAGGTGCTGCTGGAGAGCGTGGTTTCGTGAGATTCCGTCTGCTCGAGGGGCGAGGGGCGATGCTTAGATCCTGCTTCCGAAAACCCTTTGTCATCTGGCAGTTTTATTCCTCCTCATTCCCAAATCCTGCAGTGGAGCTGGGCTTGTGCAATTCCCTGGGCTCAAGGCATGTGCTGCAGCACGTGATCGGGCCCCGCGGGGAATTAAAACAGCGTTCTCAGGGGGGGACTAATTTTCTAGGAACTATTTAAATAGCTTCTTTAAAAGTGCGTCGTGTCTGTAGTAGGAGCCGTGCGAATTTGGGGGGGTTTCTTGCGCAGCGCTAAGAGGCTCTCGCAGTGAGCTGTTGAGAAATGAAGGCTGGTGCCTGGCTCTGGGGCCGGCACGGTTCCCAAAATACGGAAAAAATTTGGAAGTGTGATAGGGAGGGAAAATCTCATCAGGAATCACCCAGATGAAAGGAGTGAGCTGAAGGTTGTCCTGATTTAGGAGAGAATTCCTGCAGCCAGGGACGCTGCAGGGCAGCACTTCAACACGGGCTTACGTCTCAAGTGGGTGTTTAAAGTTAAATGCCTGGAGAAATGCCTGTAGAAATGCTCCTCTGTGGAAGTCTGGATGTGAGCCTGCTCTTTCCACGTCAGGCTCTGTCCTTCAGTGCCTTACGGCTCACCGCCTGCCCCATGGCCTTCTCTCCTGTAGCTGGGACACAGGCAATTTCACAAGGGGTTTGTTGCTGAAGTCCTCGGTCATCCTTATCAGCTGGTCCTATGGGTTGCTTTTCTTTCAACGCCGATAAAATCAAGTGACCAAAGATCAAAGAGCTGGAAACCAACATCAAACCCATCCAACGGTGGTTTCTCTATATCACAAGATGAACCAGCCGAGCTGTGTCACCAGCTTTGTTGTGTGTGGTGTTTCCTACAATGTCTGAGCCCTCAATGAGCCAGTCCTTTAAGGATCTAAGCTTCTATTTGGGAATGAAAATAGGATAAAGGAAAGTCTGTGGTCCCTGTGGTTCCACAGGGAACACAGTGGAAAATACGGCTTTGAGCGTAGCTTGAAAGCAGGAGGCAAAGGACCAAAAAGTGACCAGTGGTGAGCCAGCCTCAGGCTATTGAGGTCTGAGTCACCGGTCCCAAGAGCTTGGGCTGGCCAGTTGTGACACCACGGTGAACGTTACGAGGATCACTAAATAGCATCTGAATGAGATCTTCTTTAGGTTATAAAGCAACATACATCACGGCTGTATCAGATGTAACCCGAACTCTTGGGAAAACCTGACTTCTCCAAAGAGTGTGATTTCTCACCCTCTTTAAGTCGGAAGAGCCTTTTTTGTTGCTTTCAATTGCTCAATCCAAAGGGGGAGGAGGGGTGGGGTTGAAATCCGCCCTGATTTCACCCTACCTTTGGCAGCAGCGGGTTTGATCTCTGGTCCATAACTGTCTTTTACAAGCTCACACGCTATGGTTTGCGTGTTTCTCACCCAGCGTGCCTTTGCCATGCGTCAAGCTGCCTAAAACCGAGGCTGTTTTATAAGGGCATAAACCAGCTCTGGAGTCAGCTTCATTTGGGGGGCTCTTGCTCTCAGTCTCCCAGCATGGAGAGATTCAGCTGTGATGGATCAAGAGAGCCCCCCAACCCGGTCCTTTCCTCCTCATCCTATCCCTGACCGTGCCACGCGGAGGTCCTGCCCTCTTCTTGCAGCCACCCAAAGCGGTGGAGGACGCTGTGTCTGCGAGGCATTTAGTTTTTTGACCTTCCCTGTCCCAGCTGGTGGCCGTAGCAGACCCTGCCTGCTCCGAGGAACCGGATAAAACCAAAAGACATTGGGGGAGAAGTTGGTTTATCTGCTGGGCACTTAGCGCTACTCCAGTTAAGTCATCATCAGTCATTTCCGAAAGGTCACTGGGATTTATAACATCACTATTTAGACTTAAATAATTGGTCTCCTGTTTCTAAGAACACTTACGGACTTTTAAGTCCTTAAAGATGTTTCATTTTCCATCAGTGGCTTCTGCCGTGCAGATCCTGGAAGCTCGGTGCTGGTGGCTAAAGAGCAAATGCTGTTCTCATAATAGGAACTTTCCTTCCGATCCTTTCGGCCGCTGCCAACTCCTCCTCCTGTAGCCTGCGGCCACGAGGCGCATCCATTTCTCATGAGCCTCTAATCCTAGTTTTGTTCCCAACTGACAGTTTGCTGTGGGAGGGTGTTACGTATGCAGACGGCGATTTGTTTTGCAGGAGGAAGCTGACACTTCTCTTTGTATTGTTTATTTTTGTGTCTTTGTCTTTTTTTTTTTTTTTACAGCCAGGGAAGCTTTCGAAGAGGCAGGAAACATCTTAAGTGGCCACGTAACGATGGGGATGTATTTTGAAGATGATGCGTTGTCTTTGTAAGTTGTTTCTCTTTTTTTTTTTGGTGAGAATTCAAATTGATCTGCATTTAGTGAAAGCCAATGCCTAGAGCAAGTGTCACCGGCCATGCCAAGTGTTTAGCAGCAGCCCCAAAAAGTTACGAGTGACTTATTCCTGTAGGGAGGTTGGTCAGGGCTCAGCCAGAGAAAGATGTAGCCCTGGCTCTGCCACTGATTTCCAACCTGTCCATAGTCAACTCATTTAGCCCTGGTGTAATAAATGGTCATCTCCCTTCCTGCTGTTTGTATTCACGCTGGGTATTTTCGGTCCTCCAGCTGTGCCAGCCCCGCCATGCATCTGCTGGGTTCCTCATACAAACAGGACCAAACTTTACGGGCTGGAAAAATGATACCCTGTAGCTAGGATCAGTCTGTGAGGAAGAAAACCAGTTCTGCCCTTCTCTTTCCGTCAGGAAGAAGTGACAAAGGGTTACTGGTCTTCCTCTTTCTGCAGTCCCTTCACCTTCTCGTCTCCTCTTCCCTGCCCCGGTGCTGCGAAAGCGCCTGCTGAGGTGGGGATGGGGAAGGGGAGCATGAGGGGGTTGCTGCAAAGCCAGGGGGGTAAATGTGAGTCTTGCTCTGACGGTTGCCCCCACTTGCCAAGAGCAGCCAAAAGAGGGGCTGCTGGTGACTCCTTGCAGGCTTTCTTGGAGTGGGGATTGTGTCTGGGTGCTGGAAAATGGTTTGAAAGCCACGAAATAAAAGGTGTCATTCCATGGAGCTGCCTTGGTGTGGAGCAGAAGGCCTTTCTGCAGCATTGTGAAAGGTGTTAAACCCCTTTGGTCTCATCCAGCTTCCTTGTGGGCACTCGCGTCTGGCTGTGAGAGGTTTGCAACTGCCAAGGATGGGGAAGAACGTCCCTCTGTCTTTTCAGCAGTTAATCTTACCGTGGGTCTTTTTTTCTTGAAAGACGTACCCACCCCTTTCCCTCCCCTTGGCAAGAGCAAGATGTTACCATCAGTTCCAGAGAGAGCTTTGGGGAGGTCCGACCTCTTCCTGGAGGAAGAGTGCTGGCGGAATATAGCAGCCTTCCTCCTGCAAATATGGTGAAGGCAAAGTCAAGGCTTTCTTGGTCACTTCCTGATTGAATAAGAGCATCAATTGCGTGCCTAACTTCAAGCCAAATTGGAGCTAATGGGATCTGAGCATTTATCAGTCCACACACTTAATTGTGTCATTAAGACTCACTCCAGCAAGGGACAAAGTGCTTTGGACTGGACTGTGAGAGATGCTTCCATGCCTGTAAACGCAGCTAGATCCAAGGGGAATCTTCAGCTTGTCCTAGCATTTCATTTCCATCAGGAGTTAGCTCTCAAGGCAGAGTTATAAACCCCAGAAGGTCCTTGGCCTGTTTTCCAGGTGTGGGTTTAGCAGCCAGTAATGCACCAGTGAATTATTTTCCTTAGTTTCTCACAGACGCGCTGCGTCTCTAGCATGTCTGATGAGACACGGACGTTTTTGTGGCGTGCATGGAGAATAAAAATGGAAATGTCTTGAGGGTACATCTCTATTAACCGAACTGTGCTCAAAGCACCAGCCGTGGTCGGGTCTTAGAGGTGAGACAGTGCCAGGCTTGTTCGTTGCTGGGGTGGGGGGGCCGGTGGGCGACGGCAAGTACGGGAGGCAAAAGCAGCAGCATCTGGGTGTAAAACCTGACCCTCGGAGCCGAAAGACTTTTCTCCCCTAAGGATCTCAGCCCAGATGATAAAGGGAAAAAAGCAAAGGTGACGTTACAGAACAAGATGCCGACAGAAAAAGCCTGTGTTCTCTCAGCAGTGACACATGCGAGAACACACCTCCATCCTGCTCCGGCCGCGCTCCTGTTTAGCTGGAATAAGTGGTACGGTTTATATAGATATTCATTCTGCCAAGTTTGGATTTTGGCTGTGACTTGTGGGTGAAGCTACTGTAGATGGTCATCTTCGCAACTGTAAGTAGAAAGTAAACACTTACAGGAATTCCTTATGCAAGAGCCAGGCTCACTTCCCTTCTTAAGAAAAGCTAAGCTATTCTTCTGCTAAACGCTGGAGGAGGAAATGTTTGTGGCTCCCAGGTCACGGAAAGCTGGGTCCCCTCTTCCCAGAGAAAAAGGTATACAAAATACACAGTGTTGTTTGCAAACTGTTTGCTCAGCAAGCACCTGCTCGGTTGGTAAAAAAAAAAAAAAAGAAAAAGGGTTAAGGAAGAAATACATTGAATGAAGTCATTATTTATTTCTCAAATACTTAGATGTCACAGATTCCTGCCAAGTAGTTGTTTGCAGATGTTTTTCATTTAAATGCAAGTCTCACGTTACCCATGGAATGCCCCTGCCCGAGAGCTGTCGTAAGCAACAATACAAGCCCGCGGTACCAGTAACATGAGAAGTGATTTCAGGGTAGGCTCTAGGTATGAGGTGGGGAAATTGTTGGGTTTCTGGCAGTATTTAAGAAACTTCCTTGTCAAAGGCTGCTGAACAGCTTGGTGTAATTAGACATAGGGAGCCAGAGTCCTTACCTCCTCTGAGAAGTCATCAAGCCAGAGAGCCTCTTTAAGACCTGGGGAAGTTTGTGAAGTTCAAAATCCCTGAATTTGAAAATTTTCTAGGGTTTAACCGTTTTTCATTGATTGCAAATACAGGTTAGTTTGAAAAACGTCAGAGAGGAAAGTTAAGGGCCTTCCTAATAGATCAGAGGATTCCTAGGAATGACCAGAAGGGCAAAACTCAACTTCCTTGACTGGTGGAGCTCAGGAGCCTGGGCAGAAAGGGGAAAGCTTAGCTCAGGGCTGGATTTACGAAGATAAATTCAAAAAAGCAGAGGATACCACAAAATGTAACTGACATGGCTCGGGTAAATCCAAGAACAGCTTAGCAACAGGATTCACAACACTTGAAGGCCTCAGGACAGTCCAAGGTCATCCTTATGGCTGCTCTTTATCAAGACATCAGTGCAGATCTGGGGTGCCCCTTAGAAATTTGCCATGGGTGTATTATTTCCAGGCAGATAAGTGCTGTGGTGGAGGAAGCGAGAGGCCTACGGATGAGCTGAACCTCACGGAAATGCGTTGTCTGCAGTTCCCTCCGCTTGCTTTGTCATTGGTGACCTAAACCACCAAACACCGAGACTTTTAAAGCAAATTTGAACAAATCTCCATCCCATTCAGAACTGCTAAAGTGCGTGCCCAAACTGAACTTGCCTGAGCAAACCGTGGAGGGAAGTGCAAGAGGTTGTAACACGACTTTTCTACGAGCTGCCTTTCCTTAAAAATAAGTAGTTTGTTCTGCAGTTGGCCGAGTCTGTGTTGCATCTTTCTCATAGGGGAAAAATGGAGATGGACCAGATTCCTTCTGAAAAGGAAATCAAAGGTTTTCCATCTCCCCCCTCCCCCTCAAATGTCCTTACAGCTCGCTCACTTTCCCCAGAAATTCTGGTGTCACAGCTTTTGAAAAATTGCCAGCAGCCCTTGAAAAATAAACTACAGCCCCCGCCCCACCCCCGGAAAAAAAAAACCTGTTGAGGCAGCCGACTTCCTCCGTCACGCCCTTCCTCTGGGCACTGACATCTGGAGCCTTCAGGACTGAAGTTCCTCAAACTTCCAGAAAATTACTCTCCCATCTTGGTGTGTCCCCACTGCCCTTTCGTTGCCCAGACTTCTCCTATTTTTGCTCTTTCCACCTTCTTAGCTTTTCTTTAAATACCCTTGAACCCTCTTAACCAGAAGAGCACTGGGGAACAAAGGATGAGCTGGCTTCTCCACCAAGAGTACGTGTGCGCGGGTTGTGTGTGTTGCTCGAACGCGGAGCTGGACTTCAGCAAAGTTGCCCGTGTTCACCAAGCCAAAAATCAGATCTCCTGGAGCTTATTTTGTGTGGGTGGGTGTCCCTCGGATGGAGTTGAAGACCTTCTGTTTGCCTTGGTTTGGGAGGCAGGGTGAAGCCCTGGGTGGGTATTTTCACCACCTAACCTTAGGTGTGAAAATGAAGGAGAAACGCCAGCAAATAGTTTAGATGGTGGTTCTGAATTTTCCCTATTATTTAGCTGCTGATGGCTTTTTGCAGAAGAAAGTGCTGTTTGTGTGTGCGTGTATTTAGTGTCGGGTGCGAGCTGGGCGAGTGCCTGTTTCCGGAGGGGACGAGGGAACACGTCAGCTCCATCTCTCCCTGTTGGCTCAAATCAGGATTGTGCAGGGGCTGGAGAGATGGGGAACACGATGGGCAGGGCAGGCAGCTCAGGACCCTTTCCTCCCGCAGGACCCTCCTTCCTAACATCGCCCTTTCCCTTCCCGACATCCCTGTCCCAACATGTCCCCACCATGAGGATGCCAGCTCTGCGTCCAGCAAGGTTTGGTGTGTGCCAAATCCCGCGGCCAGATCTTATTTCCGTCCCTCTTTTTCAGATCCCGTAAATACGCGGTGTCCCCCCCAGCCCTCCTCCTCGCCAGGAGCGGAGGTCGGAGCGTGGAAGGTGTCGCTTTGTCCAAACAGAGCGCGCAGGACATGGTGCGGATGATCAGATATGAATTGCTGGACGTTTTTGTAAGTAAAAAAAAAAAAAGTGTCCTTTTTCCATTGTGGTCGTTTGGAGAAGCACTGATTATAGCATGGAGCTGTGCAAAATAAATATAGAATCATAGTATTGTCTGGGTTGGAAGGGACCTTTAAGATCATGGAGTCCAACCGTCAACCTAACACTGCCAAACCCACCACTGACCCATGTCCCTCAGCACCACGTCTGCCCGCCTTTGAAATACCTCCAGGGATGGTGACTCCACCACTTCCTTGGGTTGATAACCCTTTTGGTGAAGAAATTTTTCCTAATATCCAATTTAAACCTTCCCTGGCACAACTTGAGGCCATTTCCTCTTGTCCTAAAATGTTTGTTCTTTATTTTTATCATGCTGAGTTACACTTCTTTTTAAATTTTGTGGCTCGGATCAGACAGGCTGGACAGAAATCTGCTGTTTGCTGTGTGGTCTCCTGGGAGGAGACCTGGGAGTCGATGGCCTGGCTTGTGCTCATAGTCACGGACCCGCTGGTGGGGTGGCTTGGCCCCTCACACGGCCTGCTCCTTGCCTCTTGCAGGTGCCTTCCAGAGCGCTGTAACACATGGAGCTGGGCTGAACTGGCCTTGCTTCTGCCTTCTGGGCTCACACCCCTTCATCTCAGCTTGCACAGCTGCTCATTCAGACTTGGGTTGGGCGTAGACATCTCCAACGTGCTCCAAGATCCCAGCACCAACACTTGTCTTTATAGGATCATAGAATCAGAATGGTTTGGGTTGGAAGGGACCTTAAAGATCATCTCATTCCAACCCCCCTGCCCTGGGCAGGGACACCTCCCACCAGCCCAGGTTGCTCCAAGCCCCGTCCAGCCTGGCCTTGAACCCCTCCAGGGATGGGGCAGCCACAGCTTCTCTGGGCAACCTGGGCCAGGGGCTCACCACCCTCACAGCCAAGAATTTCTTCCTCACATCTCATCTAAATCTCCCCTCTGTCAGTGTAAAACAGTTCCCCCTCATCCTATGGCTCCCCTCCCTGCTCCAGAGTCCCTCCCCAGCTTTCCTGGAGCCCCTTTAGGGACTGGAAGGGGCTGGAAGGTCTCCCCGGAGCCTTCTCTTCTCCAGGCCGAACCCCCCCAGCTCTCCCAGCCTGTCCTCACAGCAGAGGGGCTCTAACCTACTTTTCGAGGCCCTTCCGTTCAGCACAGACCCTACAGCCTTGCTCAGCCCTTTCCCCCATCGCAAAAGGACAGAAAGTCTAATTTTGTCCTGTTCTCTCCTCCCCAAAAACCCCAACTTCTTGTTTTGATGTCTTGCAGCCAGAAATCACCGTGCAAAATCTACCCCGCTACTTGCAGCTCAGGAAGCCCTTCCTCATCTTGTTCAGCGATGGTGACATCGGTGAAATGGAAAGCAAGGAAATGCTGAAGCTGGCAAAAGGAAGACCCCGGCAAGCGTTTGTGGCTTGCTGGTTGAACTTGTGAGTGTGTAAAAACCTCTTTTCTTCTTTCCATTAGCTCGCTCTTAGCATTTCAGGTCACGAAAAAACTGAGTCTGCAATTACTGAAAACTGTCTAGCTGGTAATGTGATTTTTCGGTCTGAAGTCATCACGAGTTGGGAGGTCAAATCATTTAGCAGTGGTTCAGGATGTATTCTGGGCAGCTGCAAAATTGCACAACAAAGCAAAATTAGTAAATGTTTAATTGATTGCAGAAATAATTTTCAGTAGAGTAAAATGTTCTCAAGGATACGGCATGGTAGCTTCACCCTGGCTCTGGCGTTATTTGTATTTTTGGCACATGTGGGAGATAAAAAGGAAATTTGCCCTCCTGGAGCATCTTAGGGTGATTTTTCCATGGGCAATTGGAGGAAGCACAACCTGATTGTTGACTGTGAGAAAGAAAGTTTTCAGAAGAAGGGACAGCCAGAAGAAGCCCTGTAAGGCAACCTTAAAAAATATTCAAGCAACAAAATGAATCCAGGAGCTAAGAAAGAGAAAGTTGTAGGAGCGGGGATTTGTTTTAGTCCTCCCCTCCCTAGTTGCATTTTCAATTTTGAGCCCCTGTTTGTTTTGCCCAAGCCCAGAGGCACCTCACTGTCTTAATCATAACGTGCTTTGAAGTCTGGGAAGCGCCTCGCAGCGTGGGCTGAAGTTTAGCTGATGGGGAACGCACATGTTTTCGAAGAGAAGGCGATTTGTTTGCCAGTAATGCACAAGAAACGAGAGCCCCTGGAACTTCCCCCACCTACACATCTGCCTTTGTTCTCCCTTCCTGAGAAAGAGCGAGCTGGCCTTTGTCAGAGCCACAAAAGAGAGCAGAATAGGGCCATTGGTTTGGAAAGAGCAGCACAGTCCTAGAAAGAGGACCTCATTCCCATGGCGAGAGCCAGCTCAGACCTCAAGCATCCCTCTCAGCCTGAAAATAGGGCTGGAAAGACTCAGCGTCTTCACGGGCTTGCTGTCCCTCCATCTCCATGCCCTCTTTTGGCTCTTTCTGTGTCACCTGGGGAAGTTGCCGTCCCAGCTCTCCTCAGGCTGTGGGAACCACCCAGTGGCTGCCCAGGGGCTGGACCGCCGGAGCACAGCCCTCTGCATCACCTCCTCCTGCCTTCCCATCCCCTGCGGGGGGGATGGAGGGAGCTGGTACCTCTCCCTGCAAACAGGAGCTCACCACGGGGTGGGGGGGCTGCAGGATCTGTCCCCCTCCTGTCTCACCTGTCCTTAAAAACTTACAGTGGAGAACATTTCACACCCTCCTACAGAGTTTGCCCCAGCTCCTCCGGCTCAAGGATTTCTTTACGTATCTAATCCGCTGTCCGCTCCTTCCCCATTGGACCCTAATGGCTTGCTTTAAGGCATTGAGCTTATAAATAACACGGTAAGCTTCTACAGCTGTCCCACAGGCAAAACGCTGTGCTTTGCTGGATGCGGCCCAAGGGCTTTGGTGCTTGCTTGGCTCTCAGTCCTGGTGTGCTGCCAAACCGCTGGTGAGCAACTCCAATCTCCTCTTCCCAACAGGAAGAAGACGCCGGTGGGACGCGGGGTTCTGAAGGTCTATTTTGCCACCGTGCCTTCGCTGCCTCTCCTCCTCTGGGTGAACCTTCATGCCGGGGGTCAGGTATTCCAGTTCCCATCAGAGCAGACCGTCACCGAAATGAACGTCTTGTCTTGGCTGGAGAGGCTAAAAGCAGGCCTGGAGATTCCCAGCAGTAAGTGGACACGCGTTTGTAACGTTCCTAAGCACGCACTGTGAGCTCCGGTCTGTTTATGAGAAGATGCTACGTGCAATAAATTGTCTGCCCTGGAATTTAATGATGGAAAAACTAGCTCTGCTAGTTTAAGCTGGAGAAGTACAAATAGTCCGGCCAGAAGAGAATACCCGCACTCATGAGTTTGCTTTGGGACTGTTTAATGTTCAGAGCCAAGCGGGAAGAGCTCTGAATCGATATCTCTTCCCCGCGATAATCCCCCAACCTGGCTGTGCTCTCCGGTTCCTGCAAACGGACCTTCCGAAACACAGCTTGCTAATAAAAAAAATAATCTCCTGACTCCCAGTTGTCAGCATAAGAAATAGCTGCTCTTTGGGCACCTTCCAGCATTTTTTTGGAGCGGAGAGGATAAGGAAACTGGTCTTTGGGATGTAAAGGGTTGGCCTGTACTGTGAAGCTTTTCACTGTGTCCCTCCTGCCTTGGCCAGCCCTCTGAAGCTTTGGGGGAAGGCAGCAGAGATGTGCCTTCCTCGTGTGTTATGTGGAGCCATGGCATGCTGCAGGGATCTTGGGAATTGCCAGCTTCAAGCCTGCCCCAGGCTCCAGAGAGGTGATGGGGTGACTCCACTTGATCTTTGTGAATTTTAAAGTGAGCCTTTCAAAGCAAGTGTTTGCAAAAGCGTGGTGGGGTAGGATGTGTAGGCTCTCGCCGGAGCTGAAGACACCATTTCTGACCCAGTAATCGCTGGGAGAACCCCATGAGCCGGGACGTCCTCCCACACCTCTTTCCTTTGCCACTGCTAAAGACACTGTCTGTCACGTATCATAGAATCATAGGACGGTTTGGGTGGGAAGGGACCTTTGAAGCCCATCTAGTCCAACCCCCTGCCATGGGCAGGGATGTCTTCAACTAAATCAAGAGGTCAGTGTGTCTCTAGGTGGGGACCTCATTTTTCAGGGGTGTCAGCAGGGTGCGTTGATGGCTGAGCAGCTCATGGCATGGCCAAGGGCTGTGCCGGACATCGCAGCCTCCTTCCTCAGGCTTTTAAGTGCTACCAACCCTGTGATCAGTTTTAAAAGCAGAAATTAAAGAGCATCCTCACGTAATGGGACTGCTTCCTCCCTGTATAGACAGCAGCCTCCCCTCGCTCCTGATGGCGTCTCAGTAATGCACAGCCATTAACGTGCACAGCCATTAACACGGTTATCTGAGACCCGGAGGAAACAGCCACCCACTGGTGGGCAGACCCCGAGGGACAGGGGGACCCCACCCAGTCTTTGGGGAGCAGAGTCTTGGCCAGTAAATTCTAATGCACCCCTGGCTGGTTTAATTTGGGTGGTGGTATTAGTTTTGGAGGACAAAGGGTGACCTTGCAGAAAAGATCTTTCATTTTGCTTTCACTGGAAGGGCAAAAAAGGCCATAATTCCTCTGAAAGGGAAATGTCCGTGGAGTGGGGCTGCATAGCTCGTTACTCATTAACATGGGACTGTATCTGTTTCTCAGGTACCTTGTCTGAGGAAGACTGGAAACCACCTCTCCCTGCTTACGACTTCCTCCAGATGATGGAGACTGCCGTGCCCGAGGTCCCCCCACACCCCTCCCACCGCCGCGGGGACATGCCGGCGCCCGAAAGCCCAGGAGGGGACACCACCGTCCAGGAGGAGCCGTCCCAGGAGACCAAGGCAGAGAAAGGAGGGTCCCCTGGGAGGGACCTGCGGGGGACGGCCCCCAGGCTGGCGGCAAGGGAGAAGCAGGGCAAGAGGCACAGCGAGCTCTGAGAGCGGGGACAGCGAAAGATGTGGGAAGGTGCCCGGAAAATCCGCTTACTTTCCCAGCCCTCCGTGAGCCTTTACACCGAGGAGAGAAGTGCTTTTAGGTGTAAATTCACGGTGAAGGGATAAAACAGCCCCTAAGTCTCGGTGTGAGATCCCTGCTGCGGTACCTTGGTCCTTCTGTGGTCCCTGATGGCAGAAAGGTGTCAGTACACCCCTCGCCTTGGTCCTTCTGTGGTCTCTGATGGCAGAAAGGTGTCAGTACACCCCTCGCTTTGGTCCTGTGGTCCCTGATGGCAGAAAGGTGTCGGTACACCCCTCGCTTTGGTCCTGTGGTCCCTGATGGCAGAAAGGTGTCGGTACACCCCAGACCTTGGACCGCCCCCCCCCGGGTGCTGGTGGGATTGTATTTCACAGCAGGCAATGAGAGCAGCTCTTCTGCCGGGGAGCTCAGCCCACCCCAGAGCTGGGGGAGAGACGGGGCGAGCTCACCGCGCACTGGAAGCTCGCCCGCACGACCAACGAGGCTGGAAAAGTCGAATCAGCGCAACCTTGCTCTGTAGTTTCTGTATGTCTCACCTAAGGCGCTTCGGTGGCTCCCCAGCAGGAAGGGGTGAGTGATTGCAGGATAAAAAAAGCACATTTCTCTCTCCCTCTGGTTGCAGTAGCGGCTCTACTGATGCGTGTCGGCCAGGCCTGCTCTCAAAAAGTGATTAAATCTGCACTGTAGCCGCGCGGAGCTGGGAGGGCAAACGTGGCACCCACTCCAGAGCTGCTGAAACTGGCTCCCGCTTGTGTTTACGCCTCACTCATGAACCGAATTCGTGAGCGTGTTCATCCTCGGGGTGGGGTAAGAGGAGTATCTGGTTAAAGCAGTTTCATTACGAAGGCCAGAGTTCGGGTCATTACAAGAGCCATGAATAGCTGGGACAAAAATCTGCCAGCAAATCCCAAGGGCAGGCAGGTTGGAAGATGGCTTTGCTCAACGCTGGCATTTTCTTGGTTACAAGCCCAGGGGTTTATTTGCAGCCTCGATTTTTCTTTGCTGTCGGTGACAGCAGCGAGGTCGGCGCTTTGTGAGCCAGGGACGGTACGGGGAGCGAGGTCTGCAGAAAGCCCAACTCTTTGGAAACCAGGGGAGGGAGATGAGGGACAAGGCTGGCAGTGCTGGGGACAGACCCTTCCGAGGTGGGATGGAGCTGCTTCACATCCGTGTCTCGATAGGGGGATGTCTCTTGACAGCCTCTACCTATCTCCCAGGGACAGGAGATGCCACCTCTGTCGTTCCTTGCTGGAGGAGCTGAGCTTGCAGGCCAACATGGGACGTGGGCTGGGGAGAGCCATCTGCTTGGAGGGAAGCTTTGTCTAATCCCATGACCATCTTCCCACCCCTTACAATAAACATCTCCTCCCTCCCACAGCACTGCTGAGATGTGCCGGGAGGGTCGGACCCTCCTGCTCCTCCTCATGGCTCTGAGGAGAGGAAAAATTGATGGTAAGGAACTGCTGAGAGCATTGTAAAGTCTGTATTTCTCATCCTGCAAGCAGCCCACATGGTTGGGAGTATTTTGAAATGCCCAGAAATAGACCATTAGTCCTGATCTCTCCTTGAAGCCCTTAATTGAAACAGACCATTTTTGGACTTAATGACCGGCCTAGAGCCAAAATGTATGTATTTAAAGTAATAAACTGTAGCATGCAGATCGGAGAGCTTGCCATGCAGCTGAGTATTCCCCAGGGAAGGAGTAGGTCGGGGCGCAGACAGATCCTCCGTGAGTTCCCGTCATTGCTCTGCTGTATAAGGTCTATGAGCTGGACGTCGGTCGTTTCCCATCCTGTCCCTCATGACGCCACTGCTGGTCTGGCAGCATCGCTCTCACGCTTGGTGCAGGTGAAGTGCGATATTCGGGCTTGTCGTGGATGTCTTCAATAAATTCTGTCTCCAGTGCTGTCAGTCTGTGTCTGTGGGGCGCAGTGTGGCAAGCAGAGGGGCTGGTGTCCTGGGCTGGGGTGGCTGCATCCCTGTGGGGATGCTCCTCCAGCTCCTTGCAGCAGAAGCATCTCTTCCTTCTGCAGGGTTCGTGCGAGGCGAGGAGCCTTCCCGCATCCCTGCTCTTCTTGACCGCGCGTCCTTTTTCAAGCGCAGCCCTTCTCTTGTGCAGCATCGGGGCGGGAGCTTGTCACTAGGGGTCAGTGCCACATCTCGGTTATGGCCGGAAAAATTGCTGCCTCTCCCAGTGTTGCTTAAATTGGTGCTGGAGCGTTGCCACCGAAGCAATGGGGGGACAGGAGCAGCTAGCTGGTGGGGTCCCGTGGGGATGTTGGTGGCTGAGGGGCTGTTTGCTCCCAGGAGCAGAGGCTGTAGCAAGCCTGGAGGGCTTGGGGAGTCCCGACTCTACAGGCTTCAGCCCCCACATCAACGGTGGGATCCACCAGCTTGAGCCTCCTGGCTGGGGTTCAGCTGGGTTTGGGGGTGCCAGGAGCCCCGAGCCCAGCCCAACCAGCGCGTCCCCCAGTGCAGGCACCCGCGGTGACACGGGGAAGGGACGTGCTTGTCCATGTCCCACCATTCCCACCATCAAACTGGGTCGGCAGCGGTGTTTGCTGGAGCTGCTGACTGTCAGCACGGGCGCGGGTCAGGGTCCTGGACCACATCAGGGTGCACCAGCCTGGCTGTGAGCGTGGTGTTTGGTTTTTTTTTTAAAACACAAACTGTCTTTTTCATTGAGTAGCACAAGCAGGTGCTTAGGGAAATCTATCGAGGCAGGAATGTGCCAGGATAAGAGAAAATCTTAGGGATATTGGGGAGAGTTTGATTGCGGTCTGCATCCCACAGCGCGCTCATTCGCTGGAGGAAACACTCCTGGTTGCTTTCAATAGCTACGAGTCTGGGGAAAAAAGACTGGGGAAAGAAATATTCCGTGGAGGTTTATGGCCTTGAGAGGAGCGAGTCGGAGGAAGGAGAGGTCTCAACCTGGGGGGGCAGCTGCGAGGGATGGAGCGCGTCCCACCGGGCTGGAGGAGCGGGATGCCGTCCCGCAGGCACCGCTCGGCAAAGCAGCGATGGCCGGGGACGCGTGTGCGGGTCTTGGCACACGCTGATGCTGAAGCAAGGCGAGATCCCAATGAACGCTGATGCGATCAGCTCCCTTTCCAACCACTGAACACCACAGGACGTGTCTGTCTGGGTAAACCACAGATCCATCTCCCTAGATGACGCTAGTGAGGTGCGCGCTGAGCTGAGGAACGGAAAGATTTCCTGACAGATAACGGGATCAGCTATTTACGGCTTCAGACCAAACTCTTGATGGTACTTTATTTCAGCGCTGCGCCAAAGGTGGACGTATGCATGTACTTCGTGCCCTTTGGGAGCCTTTTTAAGGGGTGTTTAAATGTCAGTGGTTGATCAGAAGATAAATGATGCACACACACACAGACAAAAAGGATTATGTGCTTGTCCTGGAGAGCAAAACAATTTAAATTACTGTCTGAAATGAGAGAAAATTCTCCATGTGCTGTGGGCTGACTGATCTTTCACCATCCTCGTTGAGTCCTGCAGAGCCATCACCATCAGCCGGGAGGGAGGAAGGCTTGCAGCAGCAGTGTGAGAGAACATCAAGGGTGCTCATTGTGTTTTCCATGTCTAAAGAGCTTTTACAGGAAGAGCGATGGCCTGACTGTGCCAAGGAGTGGGGCCTTGAACAGCACGAAAGCCCCGGGGACCTGGCTGTGGGACGGAGGTTCCCATGCCATCTGCCACCCTCCGACCTCTCTGCTGGGTGCTCTCCAAACCGTGGGACATTGGGAAGCAATCGCGGCGTTTCTCCCAGCTTTTCGGCCCTTGCAGCAAAAGGAGGAGGGTGAAAGACAAGTTCCTCGCAGCGGAAGGTGAATTTTCCAAAATCGGCTCTTCTCAGCCCATCCTGGACCACCGATGGCCACAGTCCCTCCCGGTAAGCCTCGCTCGATGGCTAGACTCGTCCGGCTATGCCATAGGGATACAGCTGCAGGCGTGTAGAAGAGAAGGCTGTAGGAGAGAGGAAGCAGGAGATGACATTGTCCCCAGGAGGGAGATGCTGGAAGGCAGGAGCGGGGGCACAGGAAGGACACATCTGCCTGTGGGCAGGCAGCTGCCGCGCCAGCCATTCCTGGCCGCGCTGCCAGGATGCAGAGCAGGACAGAGACCTGGTGGGCTGGCTTGTGTCTCTTGGGCTCATCGGTGCCTGGCGTCTGGCAGGGCTGGGGGACGGTGCAGACCAGCCACTCCATCCCAGCTGGAGTGTTCAGCCTGGCAGGGATGCTTTCCCTGCCGCCACCTGGTACGGTTTGGCCACGATCCCTGCCATGGGGCACCCTCCCCTGCCGCGGGGCCCAGCCGGCAGCGACGGAGCCGTGGCCAGGGCTGTTTGCCTGGGGTCGCTGGGTGAGGCTGGTCTCCTGCTGATGCTTCCTCAAATTGCCGTGGGCAGGCGGACAGCAGTCCATCCTTGGAGGCAACCAATTTTATAAACCATCCTGGGACCCTGGGGCTGTGATCCCCATGCCCTTGGTGTTGCCTGAGGGGATGGGAGAAGGGTCCCGTGGCTTGGCAGTGCCTGGGGTGGTCCATCATCACCAGCAGGTCCTCCTGCCCAGACCCAAACCAGCTCCCTGAGCCCACGCGATGCCCTTGCTGCCTGCCCGTGTGGGGCAGGGCTGGTGGCTGGAGCACAGTGGTGGGGAATCTGGAGACAGACAGACGGAGAGACAGACGTTGGTCCAGGGGTGGGACGGGAAGCGTTCGGTGCCTTATTGGCAGGGCTGGAGGTGGCAGAGGAGCTGTGCTGGGGAAGGGAGGGTGCCAGGGCAGGATGGAGCTGGGATGTGAGATAAGGGATGGTGGCTGGGCAGGATGGGTTTCCTCCTTGCGTAGGGTGGCTCTTCCGCCTGGCGCTTCCATTGCTAAAAATACAGCCGTGCTCCTGGTGCAGGCCCAGGGCAGGTGCCAGCAGCACCCAACCCCATGCTGCCCACGGTGGTTTGCAAGGTGGCCATGATGGGACCTCCATCCCTTCTGCCCCATGCTCAGCATAGGTCTCAAGGGCACCACTATCTCCATCCTGCTGGAGGTGGGGATTGGGATGGAGCCGCGATGAGCAGCCAAATGAGCTCCTCCCTGAACGCCTTCTCTCTGTATTTTCCCTTCCCAGCAGAGATGTGCTCCACCTCCAGCATCTCCTTCTGGGACTACATCCCATCTACAGCATCCTGCTCTGTCCCCAAGCCAGGTGATGTGGCTGTCCATGCTGGGAACTCGCTACTCGTGCCACTGCTGGTCAGGGTGACACTCACCCAGTGGGTGAAGTCAAAGACCAGGCTGGAAGAACAGCAGCCACAATGGACCATCCCATGGCAATCCCTCCACGGTGTGTTTCCCCCTGCAGAGCGGGAGCCCCCGGGGTTCTGTGTGGCTGGGAAGGCAGCAGAGGTGGCACGTCCCCTGGCGCCACGTCGCTGGCTCCATTGTTCATTGTTCCTTTTTGGCTCATTGGAGCCAGCGTGGGGACGGGAAGCGATAAGGGGAGAGAGGGCACTGCTCCGGTTCCTGCTCTCCGGTAGGTTATTTCCCCACTCGCCCAACCTCTCCTTAGGTAAACTCAACGTTTCGCCTCCCGTAGAGTTTGCTTTGCCCTCCCGCACTCATCCAGCACAGCATGGGGCCTGGGGACAACAGCACGGCTCTATTAATAGCCCATGGGTTTGCCAAATCCCTTCTGTATGTTGAAAGAGCGGTGGTGGCTGCAATACCGTGATTCAGCCCTCGGTGGTAACACACGGGAAGGTTCCCAGCTTCGCTCCGGCCCTGGAGGGCGATGCTGGGCTCTCCGGCGGGGTGGGGAGGTGGGGAAGGGCCTTTGCTTCGTCGGTTGGGGATTTCTTGGCTTTCTTGCAACACAAATAGTCGTATCGCTAAACTTGGTGTTGTTCCTCTCCGTTGGCAGCTGCCCACGCTCACGGGCTGGACTCACTCTGCCCATGGACCTGCGAAGAGTAAAAACCAGGACCCTGGCTGAGGGCAAAGCCATGGACCTTGTTGCGGCTTCTTGTAGCCAGGGCTGAAGTGGGCTCTCAGGGATGAAAGCCATGGTGTCCCTGGCCAAGCCTTGCTCCATGAGTGGTCCTGTCTGGAGGAGAGCAGAGAGGAGAGGCTCTAGGTGTAGTGCTTCGAGCATCTCCTCAGGCCTCTTTTGAGATTTAAGTCTTGTGATCTTCTCTCCTACAACTGGGCTTGAGTGACCCATCTTGGGGAGCGGGAGTTTTGGAGGGCTGGGTTGCCCTGGAGAGATGCTCTGGGTGACTCCGTGCACCCCAAACCTGCTATGGGGTGGTGGGTGGGAGAAGCGGTCCGTGGGGACAGGTGGGATGCTGGACATGGAGGTACCACGGGGAGGATGCTCTGGCTGGGAGAGTTCAGCTTCGTGCAGCAGCCAGCAGAGGAGGGAGCCCCAGCTGCGAGCGGGACCAGGCACTAACACCAAGGCAAATATTTGGAAAGGCAGTAACTGCCCCAAAATAACTGCAAACACTTTCAGGAGCAAAGCTGGAACAATGTCCATGGGCAGCGGCCAGAGTCCCCTGGCCTGGAGCTGCTCCCAGCGCGGGGGACAGAGGTAGGGCAGGGACGTGGCCAGCACATGGGGCAGCGTGTGGGGTCTCTGGGCCTTCTTTTGGCTGAGCTGTTTGGAGACACCCCATCCCCATGGACCTGGCAGCTGAGGAGGTGAAAAACGGCCTCTCCTCCCTTGTTGGTGCATGGATGCTGAAGTGTGAGTACCGGCATCCAGACAATCTCCTCGTTGGCTCTGAGGAGTCACGACCTTTGGGTTCAAATTCAACTTCTCTGTTGAACTACGGGCCAGGGGAGGATATTTGAGAGCCCAAAGGGATTAGCATCAGCTGGGGGGGGGCCTTAGGCAGACATCCCTGTCCCCAAGGACCTGCCCAAACCTGAGTGACCCCATCATGCGACATCAGCCCGGTGTCCAGGTTAATTGGGAACTGCCTGAGCTTGGGGTGGCAGGGAGGGGACCGTCCCCTCCCAGTGCTTGAGCAGCCTGATCCCCTGGGGACTGAGTTGCCCTGGGAATGAGCCCCATGCTGGGGACAGAAGGATGCTGGGATGGCTTATGGGGACACAGGGATCCTGGCAGGGTCGCTCCGATGGAGTATTTCCACTGGAGGCCCAGTGTGACCAACGCAGGCTTCAGCTGAGCTTCAGCCCCATCCTTGCCAAGCACCCAGGTGGCCCCAAATCTGGTCCTCATGTCCCCAGTCCACCCACCATCCCCAGCAGCATCCCGGCCAGGCAACCCTGGGGTGGCACATGCAGGGAGCGCTGACAGTGACTGTCACACTGCTGCCACCAGAGGCCCCTCTGGGGTGGGAACCCCCAGCAAGGTGCCAGGCCCCCCCCAAGCCAGGGGTCTGGGCACAGCATCTCACCAAGAAGCATCCTCCAGTGCCCGGGGGTTGGTCTGAGCTTCCCTGGGGGCTGTGTGGTTTTGGGGGGCATAAGGCGGGCGAGGGGTGCAGCAGATCCCTGCTCCAGACACTCAGCTTGGAGCTCCAGCTGCTTGGAAAACCTCAGCGAAAGCCCCTTCCCGCTCCCACTGAGCCGGAGCTGGGTGTAAACCTGAGGAGGCAGTGGCGACAGGCACCAGGGACATCTGAGTGTGTTTCCTCGCTGGGATGTTGTCTCCAAAGCCCAATCCTGCCTCCTCCTGAACCATCCCCAAGCTTCCCCATATCCCTCCTGCCGATCCCCCCAGCCTCTCCCCAAGCCCTCACCCGCTCCCCGGGAAGAGCACAGCCCCCGAAAGGACATGCAGTGTCAAACCCCATCTCCCAGGTGTGGGAACGAGCTAAGATGACAAGCCGGGTGTGAACAACTGCCGTTTGACCCCTCGTCACAGTCCCCCGCCGTGGTCCCCACCCTGGTGGCACTCGTCCTTCCTCCTCGCGCTGCAGGCAGCAGCTCCTGCTGCCAGCCCTTTGCACAGAGCTGGGTTTCTCCAGGGTTAATTGACCGTGTTCTGAGCCATCCCCATGAGCAGACCCAAGGGTCCAACCACCTGTCCCCCTTCGGCATGGTGCCACCTCCCTCTCCTGCCCTTAATGAAGACCATGCAAAATATGAGCTTGCAACCCTCTAACGCAGAGCCCACAGGGGCTCCAGCTCCTGGGGGACACGGAGGACAGCTGAGAACCCCAGAGGGACAAATCCCAAAAGCTCCAGGTCCCTTTGCTTCTCCTGCAGCCTCTTGCTCTTCCCCTCGGGCCGGGGAGGAGGCAGCAGTGAGGCACCGCAGGCTCCGGGTGCAGGCAGGAACCTGCTTCATTTCTTCTTCTTCTCTGCAGAGATCTCCTCCTCAGAGCTTTCCTCACCAGGGATGCACTCAAAGTCCTTTTGGAGCCTTAATTACGTGCTGGCAAAAGCTGTGACTCCACGTTGGGGCTGGCTGTGACATTCATGTGTCCCTGGGTCCCATGTAGCTCGCAGGCAGTGCTACTCAGTGTTCCCACTGATCCCTGTTCCCAGGGGATTAGCAAAACCCAGGATCCAGGAAGAAAAAGCCACTGGAAACCCAACCTGTTCTTTTGTCCTCACCCCACGGTTTGCAGCGGGGGTTTGAGTCAGGAGCTGGGGACGTTGGTGGCTGCCAGCTCAGCCACGATGCTGCAGCCTCAGGCAGTGGGATGTTGGAGCAGGGCTTGGAGACTGGTCCCAAGGGGCTCAGAGGTCCCATCACCCATGCTGGGGATGGGTCACCTCCTGTGTGGCACCCTCACCGACCCCGAGGACATCAGGACAGCCATCCTGGGTGGGACCAAGGCTGTATCTGCACCAGAGACTGACGGCAGCGGCGTAGGGCAGGACGGGGTTGGCATCCAGCCTTTCCCCATCCATCCGGAGGGACACCTAGTCCTTTCTCCCAGTTTGCAACTGGTGGGCGCGGGGCTTTCTGCATCGGAGGCAGATGGGTCCCTCACTCCCTGTGCCTGGTTGTAGCAGGGTGGAGACACCCCGCAGGGACTGATCCCAGTGGTTGGACCGGGCAAACGGGGATCTCCCTGGGAGCGAAGCGGGTCAGGACAAAGCCGGGCCAAGCCGTGGAGAGTGAAAAGAGAGGGCGGGAGTGTGATTCAGGCTGTGTCAGCCCAGGGCAGCGCCGCACCGGCCAGAGGAAAACCCGCTTGATTCATGGCTTGGGAAGTCCTGTGGCTTATGGGGACCACGGTGACCCAGCGATGCCACCCCACAGCGCAGAGAGCTCTGGGTGACGGGGCACCGCCAGATGCCAGCATCTCTCCCCGGCTCACTACAGCCTGGCCGCGGAGGAGGCAGCGAGGCAGCAAGATGCCGGGGGTGACATGCGGGTCTCCGAAATGATGCATGGGCTGAGTAAGAGAGAAAGCTGGGATCTTTCACCAGGAGGGATTTCTCTCTTCCTTTATCTCAGCCAGGAGCACAGCACGGTTTGTTTTAAGGAATCGGCTCCAGCTGGGATGAGGTCTCAGATATTTTACTTTATCTCTGCAGCCCGATTCCCAGGGAACGGGAAGGGCTTCACAACACAACCCCGCCGTCCCCGGCTCCCCGTGGCAAAGCTTCAACTATTCCCCTGGCAAGTCGTGTCCTGCGGTACCGGAGGAGCGGGGCCAGCTGGCTGCTCTTCCCAGCCTTTTCCCCCATGCTGACGGCCCCAGCGACCCAGCATTGCTCTGGGAGGACACCCCACCGCGTCCCCTGTCCCTGCAAGGTGGGTTTCCCACCCCTGGGTACGTCCCTGACTAGATCCCAAGCTTCTTGCTGCGGGGTGGTGGTCCCTTTGGAAAGGGGGTAGGAGAATTCAGAGGGACTGGGTCAGTTCTTGGTGTCTGCTGGCCATGGCCAGCCGAGGTTGATCTGACTTGCCCCGTTCTTGAACTCATTCCCTAAATCCCAGCTAACGTCTGCTGATGGAGACAAGCTACAAAGAGACCTTCAGCGTGAGCCAGCAGGGCCAGCCTTACATTTCTCTCCCCAGACAGCTCCCAGAGTAGATCTATGTGTTTAAGGGTATGAGTTAAAGCCATTTAAATCACAACCCTCCTTGATGTCCATTTCCTTTGGACCTCCTTGGCTTTCCACGATTTTTTTCTTGAGCAACATCCCTCCAAGATCCCGGGAACGGTTGAAAATTGAGTCATTGGCAGCGAGGACCACTTATCCTTGTTCTCCTCTCTCCTGCGCAACGGGTCTTCCCTGATGGACCACAGCATGACGAGGGCAAACGCCTCTGTGTGCTCACCCTCCCGTGGTGGGTCAGGGATTTCCAGGGAAAACGAGTGTTCCAGCGGTGCTGGGAAGCATCCTGCAGTTTCCCAGGAAAGTAGGGCTGGGCTTTTACCCTGGAGGGTTTTGCTTACCCTTTGCCTACAACCAGCCAACCTTGATGAAAGCCCCAGCTCCACCGGGGATGGGGTCCCTGCCACCCAGCCTCAGCAGGGAGTGGGACCAGTCTTCATAGAGCGAAATGTCTTATTTTACCCAGCCCAGTCCCCCAGTCTGGGCTCACTAGTGGTGTCCCAATGCTATGGACACTGGTGCCCCGGTCCCTGCACCAACATGAACTTATTGAGACCCAGTTGCCCCAGCTCTTCGCCCAAGCCCTTCCATCTACTGCTTGATATCAAGGATAGGAAGTATTTTTCTTGGACTTAGTAGATAGGTCCCCTCCGTTTTCTTGCCCAAATAGAGAAAGATATTTTTTTGTTCCTCCCAGCCTGCAAAATCCAGCTGGCAGCGGGCTGATGACGCTGCTGTCATCGTTTCACTCTCAGCAAATCTCAGCTCTTGCTAATTGCTCTTTGCTTTCCTGGCTGTTGCCTTCTCGCGGTGACCTCCGCCTGCCCTGTGCCCCTCCAGTGCCCTTTGCGTGGGGCTACGTGGGGTTTTTACAAACCACAGCGGCCATTGGTCTGTGTTGGGACCGACTGGGGGGTCCCACGGGCCGGGGTGGGACACGCCGCAGAGCTGCGGGCTGACGGGGAGTTTTCGGCTGACTTCTCGTCCCCCTCCATCCTGGCTGTCCCCTGCTGTTCCAGGCCCTGGAATGTGGCTCCCAGCAGGACACAGCCCTGCTGCCCCCTGGCCACTGCAGTCCCCTATGGACCCCCTCTGAGGACAGGGATGACCCCCTGCAAGGACAGGGACCCCCTATGGGGACAATGGTGCCCTACAAGGGACTTTGACTCTCTGCAAACATGAGGACCCTACAATGACCCACTATGAGAACAAGGGCACCACAGGACCCCCCAAAAGGACAGGGATCCCCTATGAGGACAATGGTACCTTGCAAAGGACTTAGACCCTCTGCAAAGATGAGGACCCCACAATGACCCCCTACAAGGACAGGGACACCACAAGCCCCCCCTGAAAGGACAGGGACTCCCTATAAGGACAATGGTGCCCAACAAGGGGCTTAGACCCTCTGCAAAGTTGAGGACTCCACAATGACCTCCTACAAGGACAGGGACACCACAGGTCATCCCTGAAAGGACAGGGACCCCTGATAAGGACAATGGTACCGTACAAGGGGCTTAGGCCCTCTGCAAGGATAAGGACTCCACAATGACCCCCTACAGAGACAGAGCCCCCCCCTGTGAGAACAGGGACCCCTATGCCAGGACAAGGACCCTACAGTGACCACCCTAAAAGGACAAGGACCCCACAGGAGCCCCCTGCAAGGACAGGGACCTCCTAGGAGGGCAGGGACTGCTCTGCAAGGATGGGGACCCCAAAGGTGTCCCCTGTAGAGATCTGCTGCTCCAACAGCCGTGTGACCCCGCAGGCTGCCAGTGCCCTTCCACTCCCAGAAAGGCACCAACGAGTCCAAGCAAGGGGAAAGGGCAATTAAATACGATTTAAAAAATGCACCGGGCGCTGCTGTGCAAAGGCAAGTCTCAAAGCAAACAAGCCCGCAAGAAGAAATCCTTCCCGGCTTAGCGCGTCCTTCTAAAAACACAGAATGACTTCAGAAAAATGTGAGAAAACATGAGCTGCTCTTCCCCCGAGAGAGGAAAAAATAAAGCGAAGCAGCAGCATGATGGTGGTGGCTGAACCGACCTGCCTTTGCATCCTGGTAGGGATGGGGACTGTGCTCCCGGGGCCTTTGGGTGGGCTGGATGGAGGTGTGGGGCCATCGGCAGCAGATACCCCTGGGAGCATCGCCACACTGCCCGGGAGAAGCTGATCTCCCTTAAAAAGTTGTCAGATGCTGAATATTCACTTGAATGCTCCCAAACACCCTGCAGAAGGGATGCTCTGTACCAGGGCCCTGCAGCTCCCTCTCAGGGAGAGATTACTGATTATAAACTTTGCAGATCTTCATCATTTATTCTAATAATTACAGGGCATTAATCATAATAATAAATAATTAAGAGAATCGGGAACTTCTTGCGTAGCTATTCGAGAAGCATTTGGCATCGCGGCTATTTGAAGTTGAGCCCAGTTGCGCTCCGTGGTGCAGCTGAAGTTGGTGCTGGCGGGAAAAGCTGGCAGGAAAATAGAATCATGGGATGGTGAGAGGTTGAATGACCTTAAAGATCACCCAGTGCCACCCCCTGCCCTGGGCAGGGACACCTCCCACCAGCCCAGGTTGCTCCAAGCCCCGTCCAACCTGGCCTTGAACCCCTCCAGGGATGGGGCAGCCACAGCTTCTCTGGGCAACCTGGGCCAGGGGCTCACCACCCTCACAGCCAAGAATTTCTTCCTCACATCTCATCGAAATCTCCCCTCTGTCAGTTCAAAACTGTTTCCCCTCGTCCCATGGCTTCCCTCCCTGATCCAGAGTCCCTCCCCAGCTTTCCTGGAGCCCCTTTAGGGACTGGAAGGGGCTGGAAGGTCTCCCTGGAGCCTTCTCTTCTCCAGGCTGAACCCCCCCAACTCTCCCAGCCTGTCCTCCCAGCAGAGGGGCTCCAGCCCTCCCAGCATCTCCGGGGCCTCCTCTGGCCCCGCTCCAACAGCTCTGTGTCCTTCTTGTGCTGAGGACTCCAAAGCTGGATGCAGAACTGCAGGTGGGGTCTCAAAAATGCCGTGCCCGGGAGGAAGAACTGGCCCTGATGCCCTGTTTTGCACAAGCAGCTCTGTCAGGGAGGAAAGTGATGACCAAGCCGCCCTGGGAAGGATGCTCAGAGGGAAGGACATCTCGAGAGGGTAACCACGGGGCTCAAACCACGGGACATCCTGCCCTGGATTTCCTGGTGTTTGGTTTTGACCCCTGAACCCCTCTCAGACTTGCCCGGGACTCTGCATTTTGCTGTCCCAGGATGCCCCCAACCCCCCTGGCAGAGGGAAGCCTCTGGCTCCCTGAGCGTCTTGCAGGGAGCACTTGGGTTTCCAGGCTGATTTAGCTGCCAGATCTTGGGAAGGCAAAAGTCAATGACCGGGGGGCTGATGGCAAAGCACTCCCCGCAGAGAAACCTTCTGAGCATGGCAATTTCCGATGGCCAAACACGCCAGGACAGAGCCTGGAAGCCTTTCCCCTGTCACCTGTCCCCTGTTCCCTCTGCCCTGTCCCCTTCCCAGTTGGAGGAGCTGCAGGTTTGCAGAGGCTTCATGCTCTTTCTTATCCACACCATGGACGTGGTCCTGCAGCAGAAACGAGGGATGGTGATGACCTTGCTGGGAACAGGCCCAGAAGATGTTGGGGACAGTGATGGGGAGGTCCTGGAGGAAACAGAACCACTCTCGCAGGATGCAAGAGGTTTCCAAAACTGATGCCTGACGCCATCACTCCAAGATCCCGAGCAGCTTCCTCCAGCGGCCCCGTGGACCACTCGGCAGAGCCCCCCAGCCAGGTCACTGCCTGGATGTGCAGCAGTTTGCTGAGGGTAAGTGCCGAGGACTCATCCTCACGGAGCTGCTACGGGTCGGTCCGACCCCCGCAGGGCCCTCGGCGAGTCCTCACAGCTGTAAATGAGCATTTCCCAGCCCCGATTGGAGGAAGGAGGTCTTTAGCAGAGGAAATAGCAGCTGCTCATGACAAATAAACGGTCTCTGGTGTATACATCCACTCGGCATGACAAACTCCATTGCGCTCAATTAGCTGCGTGGCCAAAAACTCTAGTAGCACAAATGTCCGGGGATAAACACAGGCGAACCAAACAGCCCTGGAATGGCTTCTTGTAAACACAGTTACTTCTCCTTTTAAGTCTGTTCAAAACGCTGTCTGCTTTGATGGCTCACATCTGGCCCAGGCGGCACCATCTCCTCCCGCCGCCCCCCCACCTATAGAGAGATAAAACCTTGGCCCTGGCGTGCCGTGGCAGCGGTGTTGGGGACGTTGGGCTCCCAGTAAATGGCATCCTTAGTGGTTTTTATCCATCCTGGTCCTGCCAACCACTGCTATGCTGCTCATTCAGCATCTCCCAGGTGGTTTCTAGGGCTGAATTTGCAGTGCAGGTGATGGCAAAGGAAGGAGGTCAGTGAGGACGCCGGTCCTGGAGCAGGTTTGGGGAGGGTGATGGGCTCGATGAGCTCTGGGGGTTTCTCCCAACACCATTTCAGTCCCTCTAGGAAGAGGACGAGGAGGCGGCGGGGAGCATTAATCTGTGCATCGATCCTGCCCCCTCCCCAGCATCCCAGCTGAGCGAAGAGCCGTGCAGAAAAACAAAATAGGGAAGGATTTGCTGGGAAAACTTGCTGGAGCCGTTTGCATCTGGTGGGTGCTCTTTAGAGGGTGGGAAGAGCGAAGGCTGCGGATGCTCAGCATGAGGAACGGCTCCGCCAGCCCTGTGGGAACCTTGCTCTGCGGCTCGGCCGGGCTCCTCTTGGCACGGCACGGTGCCGGCAGCGCGGGGCTGGCTGCAGGAAGGGAAAGCTGAGCCGGAGCAGGGAACTTTTGTCATTACAAAAGCTGCCAACCCCAAGAGGAGCAAAGGCAGGAGCCAGAGGGAGCAGCAGCTTCGGGCTGGTGGAGCCCTGTGCCCTGGGGCAGAGGCCATCCCCAGCCCTGGCACCCAGGCGGTTTCCCCGTTGTTATTTCCCCTTTTTATTCCCTTTATTAATTTTGTGGAGTGTTGCCAGTCAACGCAGGCCCGCTGGAGGAATGGCCATGGGAGGGATGCAGCTCCCGGCCTGGGAAGAGATGCTCCCAGAGCACAGAGGGGAAACTGAGGCAGAGAAATGCAGCTTGCCAGACTCGTAGGACTGCGGGGTGTTTTGACCGTGGCAGGGACCTCTCTCACAAACTGGCTGCTGAGAGAAACAAGCTTTTGCAGGTGTTTTTTTTGGGTTGTGCTTTTTTTTTTTTTTTTTTTTAAGAGGGTTTTTATTTCAGCCACAAACTGGCACCTTCTGCAGCTGGGGCAGCTCAGCGGGAACCGCAGCGAAACCAGGGACAGGGGACGGGGGGGTGGCTGCTCTCGGCCCCGGCCCTGGGACCCAAAACCCTACACAGATTTATGGCCTGACTCGCTCGGAAACCCTGGGGGACCTTTGCTCTCCTCCTCGCATGAGCTCAGCTCACGAGGCTGCTAACGGGGCCCCGATTTTACCTAATTAATGGGGTTTTGCAGGCGAGGTCGCAGCGTTCGGCACGCGGGGCAGGGTGGCGAGCGATCCATCACGCTGAGCGATGCCTCGTAACTTTTACGGCCTTTTTAAAAGCCAGATGCTTGACATGAGTTTGACACTGTTTAGTCTCTTTGTTTTTGAAGATCCAGATCGCTTTGGGAACTGCACCAGCGCTGGCAGATGGGCGGCATTTCCCTGCAGATTTGACGGGCGCGGATGTTTCCACATTTCAGGGAAATCCGGTTAAAAAAAGCAGCTCGGCATGAGAAACCCTTGAGACTTCCAGGAGCGAACACGTGCCCACCTCGGGTTTTCAAGCAGGGACATGGTGTGTCCTTTCCAAACCTCTCGCGGCGGCTTTGTCCCCACGGCAAAGCCCCTGAGCATCGGGGCAGCGCAGTCCAGCCCTCGCCGCCGGCATCTCCCTCTCGGGGAAAGGCGACGTGTCTCCCAAAAGCGGCAAGTGAGAACATATATTATGGCAATGCCTCGGCTGGATGCTCTTCAGGGAGAGGACTTTCTCCGGGGGCGAGTGCCAGCCCCGCCATGCGCGCGCATCGCCGCGGCAAACAAACAAGCGGTGGCCTTGGCTCGCTCCCTCACCCGGCCACGGCAGCTGTATTTTTAGCACCGCATCCCACTTGGGTTTGTAAAACTTTCCCTCCTTGTGTTTTCAATCAGTTGTAGATCAACCCCGAGCTCTGGCTGGATTTTTCCCAGCCCAGCAGTTGTCCCCTCAGTTGGTTTTCCCGCAGCAGCACGTCCCGCAGACGGAGGGGGAGGACCCTGGGGGGGGGTCTCTGCTCCCTCCGGTCCTTCACCCGCACGTGTCTTTTGGCTCCAGGATGGCCAGCAGGGATGCAGGGCTGCCCTCGGCATCCCAGGGCCTGGCGCCATCCCCGGCATCCTCCAGCTCATCCCCCAGGATATGTCTGGATCCAGCTGTGGGGAGAAAGGAGCTCGCAGGAGCTGTGGGCAGCGGGGGGGCTGCACCTCCATCCCACATTCCTCCTTCACGCGTCGGCTCCTGGAGCTGCAGCCGGGTACCAGGGAGGGACAAAGACCCGGGAGCGTGCTGGGAACCAGAAAATCCCCCAAACAGCCAAAATGGCAGCAATTCAGACAGTTCCGGGGAAAACTCAGATGAGACCTTCACTCCCCGCAACGCTGAACCAAAAAGCCAGAATGAAGAAACAGTTATTATTCGTACATTGCA
>VWZL01000313.1:246860-272358 GCA_013396915.1 Stercorarius parasiticus | reverse complement strand
CTTGCAAGTTTTCCTCCGGTGCTGATGGGATGGAGGGGGGCTGCTGGGGATGGGAGCGAGGGGCTCCCGGGCTGCAGCGTGCCAACCCGGCGCATGGCTTACCCGGCCAGGGATGCTCCTGGGCATGGCACAGGGCTGTCACCGCCCTGCGTGGCAGCTCCAGGGGTGACCCCTGCGGCCATGCAGCTGAGAGGGGGTGGCCTGGCTGTATCCTGGGCTCCCAGGGGGGATGCTGAGCATCTGCCCAGCACGTTGCGCTGGGGTTTGGCCGTGCTCGAGCAGCTCCTGCTCTTCCTCAGGAGGTGTCTGCAGGCTGGTGGAGGGCTCATTGGGGTGCTTCCATGCCCTGCTGTGTGCTAGGGGGGTGGCTGTCATGTCCCCGGTCCCCTTCCCTGTCTCAGTCCTCCACTGGGGTCTTGCCCTTCCATGATGTCCATCTGTTCCGCTCTCCCCTCGGCAGCTTAACACCTTCCAGGCGGTCATAGCCTACGATGATGAGGACACCTACGCCATCTTCCTCTACCCCAACGGTGGCCTCCAGTTCCTGGGGACGCGACCCAAGGAGTCCTACAACGTCCAGCTGGAGCTGCCGGCCAGGGTGGGCTTCAGCTGGGGGGACGGCGATGACCCGAAGAGGGACGGGCTCTTCCACAGCCTGGCCAGCAGCGAGCAGGCTCTGAGGCAGCTGGAGCGGTGCGTGGCGCTGGGGGGCGGACGTGTGGGGCGGGCAGGGGGAGCAGAGTCACCTTCTCCAAGCTCCCAAAGTCTTTTAAAGGCTGGAAGAAGGAGGGGAGCGAGCTGGGGGTGATAGGCTGCATCGGGGGGGGCTCAGCCCCATGTGCAAGGGAGCTTTTTGGGATTTGTGGGTCCGTGGTTAGGGGACCGGGATGGTGCCGGGGGGACACCTTTGGGGTGGGTTTCCCACCACGGCTGTGATGGACGTGTGTATGTGCTGCTGTCCTGCAGGGAGAGCAACGCGGGGGTACCCGGCGTGTGGGTCTTCCACGTGGGCAGCGTGGCCCCCCTGGAGCACGTGGAGCCAGGGGGCAGCGGGGGACCCGTCCCCGGTGTATCGCAGAGCCCCCTGCATCGTGCCTCCGCCACCGCCTCCCGCCATGCCGACCACGCATCCACGGAGCTGCCGGCGCACCAGGGCTTGGAGGCCATGCCATCGCATCCCGACCACTCACCCCGCGCCCCGGCGCTGCTGGGCATCGTCCCCAAGGGGCTGCCGGCATCCCCGGGGCAGGAGCGGAGCCGCCGGCTGTACCCCGCTGGGGACAGCGGAGCCTGGCAGAGCTACTCTGCCAACCCCTCTTCCTACAGCTCCGGCCATCACGGCGTGGGCGTGGAGGAGGACGTGCATTTTAACCCCGACGGTGAGTGACAGGGACGTCTCGTGGCGGGTGGCTCCCTAAAAAAAAAAAAGGGCCTCTTTGCTGCAAGCTCAACCCTTCCCGAGCAGCCGGGGCTGGAGCTGAGCGGGGGCTGACAGCGCTCCTGCAAAGCTGCTGCCCTTCCAGCTCCATTCCTCCCGGCCAAATCCCGCCGCCAAGGGGCTGCCGGAGCCATACGGCCCCGCACGCCGGGTTTGCTGCCGCTCTGTCCCGTGTTGCAAGGACGGAAGCTCCGGGAATGGGGACGGGAAGCTCAGGGACGTGTCCCGGCATGGGGCCAGGGCTGGAGAGCCGCCGTGACACGTGTCCGGGGGAGCAAAGCCCCGTCCCTCTGTCTGTGTCCCAAAAATACGCAGGAATTCGATCTCTCGCCCTCTGTCAGCTCTGCCTGAAATCAGGCAACAGGTTTGACACCCTCAGCATCCCGGGCGGCTTTCTTGGGAATCGCCGCAGCCGGCTGTCCCCTCTCCCCAGGGTGTTTTTGGGACCGGGGCTGGCAGGGTGCCCACCCCGAGGAGGGGTGGCTTTGTCCCCGTGTCCCCAACCTTTTCCCCTTGGCCCCAGTGTTCACCTACAGCGCGGCCAGCAGGGAGACGTGCGCCCGGCACCATGGGACCTGCTCCCCGCACGCCTTCTGCACCGACTACGCCGCCGGCTTCTGCTGCCACTGCCGGGCCACCTACTACGGCAACGGGCGGCAGTGCCTGCCCGAAGGTACGTGGGGCGGGCGGTGGGGACGGGCACCCCGTGCCTGGGTGGCCGCTGCCAGGGGTGCCCGTCTCCCTGCCCAGGGGCCGTGCATCGCCTCAACGGGAAGGTGAGCGGGAGCCTGACGGTGGGACGGGCGTCCGTCCGCTTCCAGGACGTGGATCTTCACGCCTACATCGTGGGCAGCGATGGACGAGCCTACACGGCCATCAGCGGGGTGCCCCAGCCCGCTGCCCGTGCCCTCCTGCCCCTCCTGCCCATCGGAGGGCTCTTCGCCTGGCTCTTCGCCCTGGAGGAGCCCGGCTCCGAGAACGGCTTCAGCATCACGGGTGAGCGGGGGTGTGGGATGTGCCACCACCGTGGCCCATTGCTCCGAGGGACACGGCTCCCCGTGGGGTGGCCTGGCGCAGGTGCGGGGTGACGTGTGGCTTGGGCTCCTCCGATGACCTCCCCCGGTTCAGATGGCTGTCACCTCCCTCGCGGGTGTGCTGGAGGAGTCAGGAAGGATGCTCTGAGGAGGTATCTCTAAAAATGCTACAACCGAACGTTCCCTTTTCCTGCCCAGGCGCTGAATTCACCCAGAGCCTGGAGGTGACCTTCTACCCCGGCGAGGAGAAGGTCCACATCACTCAGACGGCCGAGGGCCTGGGGCCGGACAATTACTTAAGCCTTAAGACCCACATCCAGGGCCAGGTGCCGTTTCTCCCGGAGAACGTCACTGTCCACATCGCTCCCTACAAGGAGCTCTACCACTACTCCAGCTCAGGTAGGAGCCCATGCTCACCCCCACGCTCGGCTTCTTGCACCCCCATCCCTGCGTGCCCCACTTGGAGCCGCCCAAAACCACCGCCGTTCCCAACATCCGAGAGACACCGGTGCTGAAGCCGGTTTTCCCCTCCATCCCATGGGGTTTTTCTTGCTGTCCCGCAGCCGTGATGTCCTCTGCTCACCGGGAGTACATCCTGGCCGCCGGGACGGCCAACCACACCTTGTCCTACCGCCTGCGCCAGAACATCACCTTGGCCGGCTGCCCGCATGCCCGCCCGCCCGCCCGGCAGCGGCTCAGCGTGACACGTGCCTTCGCCCTCTACGATGGCCACGAGCACGTCCTGCGCTACGCCTTGGCCGCCCGCGTCGGCTCGGCACCAGGTGAGCTCCGTCCGGGGGATGCTGCTGTCCCCTGCCCGCTCCCAGAGCTGCAGCGTTGCTCGCTTTGCCCCAAAACAGCCAAAAAAGAGGGGTTTGGGTATTGTTTTTTTTTTTTTTTTTCAAGAAGCTTGAGGCAAAGGTGCGCCGNNGAGGCAAAGTGTCCCCGGCATGGGACAGCTGCAGGAGGGGTGGCACTGGGTACACGGCCATGGGTGCCTGCGTGGGATGAGGGTGCAGCGGTGACGCCTGTGTGGGGCTTACAGGAAGGAGGGGGACAGACTTTTTAGCAGGGGCTGTTGCGATAAGACGAGGGGTAATGGTTTTAAACTGAAAGAGGAAAGATTTAGACCAGATCTAAGGAAGAGATGTTTTACGCGGAGGGTGGTGAGACACTGGCCCAGGTTGCCCAGAGAGGTGGGAGATGCCCCATCCCTGGAAACATTCCAGGTCAGGTTGGACGGGGCTCTGAGCAACCTGGTCTAGTTGAAGATGTCCCTGCCCATGGCAGAGGAGTTGGACTAGGTGGCCTTTAAAGGTCCCTTCCCACCCAAACCATTCTGTGGTTCTTTAAGCTGTGCCCTGTTCCCCGTGTCTCCCAGGCCTTTTTCCCCCCCCTACTGCCCCCCCTTGCCCACAGCCGATGTCGAGAATCCCCCGGTGAACCCGTGCCACGATAACACACACGCGTGCGAGACGACGGCGCGCTGCCAGCCCGGCGTGGGGATGGAGTACACGTGCGAGTGCCCGGCCGGGTACCGCGGAGACGGACGGGGCTGCCGAGGTGAGCGGGGGCTGCGGACGGGTGTCGGGGGGGGAGGCTGGTGCACCCCGTCCCCCACGGAGCACCGTGGTGGCCGCAGCCGTTTGGGGTGCTGGGACATGCTACAGCATCGCAGCACCCGCGGGCTCAAGAGCTCCTGGAGCTGCACCGAGGATTTGGGTGAATCATGGGGGGAAACTGAGGCAGGGTGCTGGGGGGCTGCTGGGGAAGCGGAGGTGTGGGATGGGCAGCTTGGGGCGGGATGTCTCCCCTAGACTGGGAGCAGTTGGACGCCGAAACTGGGGGTGTCCCACCACCACTGGGGTGCCCGGTGTCTCCCCTTTTAGACGTGGACGAATGCGCAGAGGGCCTGAGCCAGTGTGGCCCCTTCACCCTCTGCCTGAACGTGCCGGGCAGCTACCGGTGTGAGTGCCGCAGCGGGTACCGGCCAGTGGAGGACGGGCAGGCGTGTGTGCGTAAGTGACAGCCCCACGGCTCAGGGTCCCCCCCACCCCTCTGCCCCGTGGGGCTCACCCCAGCCACCCCCTCACCCCCCTGTCCCCGCAGCGACCGACCCCTGCGAGGATGGGAGGAACCCCTGCGCGCCGGGGGACCGGGCGCGCTGCCTGCCCCGCGCCGGGGGACGCCCTGCCTGCGAGTGCCTCCCCGGCTACAGCGGCGACGGCATCCACTGCACCGGTACGGGGGCACGGGAGGGACCGCAGGGTGGCACCGAGCCGGGGTGGCACCATGCCGGGGTGCCCTGCCTGGCTGATTCCCATCCTCCCCATGCACAGACGTGGACGAGTGCGCCGAAAACCCGTGTCACCCATCTGCCACCTGCTACAACACGCCAGGCTCCTTCTCCTGCCGGTGCCAGCCCGGCTACGACGGCGATGGCTTCCAGTGCACATACGGTAAGGATGCCCGGCTTGCCACCGCACCGGCTCTGCCCGGGGTGGCTTCCACCGTCCTCACTCTGCCGTTGTTTTGGCTGTCCTGATGGCGGAAGGGAGCACGCAGCAGCTGACGCCCTGTCAGCACCAGCAGCTGTACCCGCGGGCGGTGCCGCCGGGACCCTCGCCCGTGGGCGACGGGCACGTGCCCCAGTGTGACGAGGAGGGTCGGTACCGGCCCCTGCAGTGCCACGGCAGCACCGGGCACTGCTGGTGCGTGGACGCCGCGGGGCAGGAGATCGCCGGCACACGGACGGCGCCGGGCAGCACGCCGCCACGCTGCGGGAACCCAGGTCAGTGCCACCCCGAGGGGGCGAAGGGAGGTGGGACGGGGCCTTGGGCATCTCCTTGGCATCTGATAGGATTGGCAGGCACCGGAGATGCCCTGGGTTGTGTTGGGTGGCGGAGGGTGTTGAGAGGATGCTGGAGAGGCAGAGCCCTGCTGTCCCTGCCCATCCCTGCCCGGTTGTCACCAGCAGAGTGGGGTCAGGGGGGCTGTGGCCAGCGGAGGGGACCCTCTGCCACCCGCCCGGCTGGGGGCTTCTCTGCCTTGGCCTGGGTGCCAAATGGGTGGTTGGGCACCTCAGGGGGCTCCTGGGGCTTTAGGGCGCCCTGGCCCATGGCGGTTACAGTGGCAATGTCCATTGGGGCACCCCCTATGTCACCTTGCGATGGAGGGGACAGCCACGGAGTGCCGAGGGGGGCTGCGGAGGGGCAGCCCCCAGCCCCTGCCCCAAGGAGGGAGACCAGGCGGTGCCGGCAGAGCATCACCCACCACCCGCAGCCCTGGGTGAAGCGGGGCCAAACCGGGGTGGCCAAGTGGGTCCAGGGGAGCTGCGTGGCACCCCCTGAGCCGGGGGTGGGGACGTTTGCTGCCGGCAGAGGCCATCCAGCGGCTGACCCCCTGCGAACACGAGCGGCTGTACCCGCGGGCGGTGCTGCCGGGACCCTCCCCCGTGGGCGACGGGCACGTGCCCCAGTGCGATGAGGAGGGTCGATACCGGCCCCTGCAGTGCCACGGCAGCACCGGGCACTGCTGGTGCGTGGACGCCGCGGGGCAGGAGATCGCCGGCACACGGACGGCGCCGGGCAGCACGCCGCCACGCTGCGGGAACCCAGGTCAGTGCCACCCCGAGGGGGCGAAGGGAGGTGGGACGGGNCCGGGCACGCGGCCGGCGCCGGGCAGCACGCCGCCACGCTGCGGGAACCCAGGTCAGTGCCGTTCCCTCCCCCCAGCACCCCAACCCCGTGGCGCCCCTCCAGCAGCCTTAGCGTGGAGGGGCGCCCAGCAAGGAGAGGGGGACCCAGGGGCTCCGGCAAAGCCCCGCGTCCCCCAGACTTGCACACGGCGGGGTGACTGTTGCCCTCCCCACGCCAGAGCCCACGGAGCGGCCCCGCACCATGTGCGAGCGCTGGCGGCAGAGCTTGCTGGAGCACTACGGCGGCAGCCCCCGCCGCGACCAGTACGTGCCACAGTGCGAGGCGGGGGGAGAGTTCACCCCGCTGCAGTGCCACGGGGACAGCGGGTACTGCTGGTGCGTGGACGAGAGCGGCAGGGAGATCCAGGGCACGCGCTCGGAGCCCGGCAGCACCCCGCCATGTAAGAGCTCGGCACCCCGAGTGTGACACCCCCTTCCCCGTCCCTCTGACACAGCATGGCCTCCTGGAGCGAGGGTGCAGAGCCGAGGGGCTGATGCTCCCCGAGCCATCTCTCTCCATGTGCCCCCCCATTTATGTGCCAGGTCTCCCCAGCGTCGCGCCGCCCAGCGTCCGGCCCTCGCCCCGGCCCGACGTGTCCCCACCGGCCACGGGGACCTTTCTGCTCTACGCTCAGGGACAGCAGATCGGCTACCTCCCGCTCAACGGCACGCGGCTGCAGAAGGAGGCGGCGAAGACCCTGCTCTCCCTGCATGTAGAGTACCTCCAGTGCCAGGGTCGGGGTGCAGGACCAGCGGAGGGACTTAGGGACAGGCTGATGCTGCGGCTCCGTGTCCCGCATCTCCCTGGACCGCTCTTGTCTTGAGCTGTGATGGTTTGAGGGGTCACCTCCTGAAGGTTGCTGTTGGTTTGTGGGGATGCTGGCCGTGCCTTGGAGCTGAGACGGAGGAGGAGAGCTCTCCCCGCTTCCTCCAGCCGTCCCCAGCGGAGGGGACAGGTCACAGCCGGGGGCTGCCTGCGAAGGGAAGGAGCACGGGTGCTCGCAGAGGTCCCCCGGCCGTCCGTCATGGTCCCCGGGGCTGCCAGCCGCACGTCTCTACTGTAAAACTTTTCCCTTCCTGGGACTCCTCTTGGAGTGTGGCCATGTGCATCTCCAGCCCAGCCAGACCGAGGGAGAGGAACGCTGCAAGCTGGGCCACGACCCTCCCTGCACCCCGGGGAACCCAAACACCTTGCCAAGTATTTCCTTTCCCCCTCCTGAAGGTCATTCCTTCGGGCTGGCTTCGCTCTTGGAGCTGTCTCTCCTGCAGCCAAAGGGTTCCAAACCCATCTGGACGTGGGTGTGTGCCTGCGACAGCTGGCCTGAAAACCTCTGCTGCAGGATTCAGCTGGGGGCGGGGTGAAGTAGGAACCCCTCGGTGTTGGGATTTGCTGGGGAAAAAGGGATTTGAGCGTCATTCCCTGTTGTTGCATCTTGCAGAGTGCTCCCAGTGCCAGCTGGTGGGCTAACGGTGCTTATTGAGCCTCCTGGCCGTGGCCCAGGCAGGATTTCACCCTGTGTCCCTCTCCCAACCCTGGCAGGGCTCCATCGTGGTGGGGATCGACTATGACTGCCGGGAGAAGATAATCTATTGGACTGATGTGGCCGGCCGGACCATAAGCCGGGCGAGTCTGGAGCCAGGCTCTGAGCCGGAGACCATTATCAACTCAGGTGTGTTCCCATCACCAATGACATCTGCCCAAAGCCACATCAGCGGGTCCACACCACTCTCCGCCCATCGCAGCACTGGGGCTGTCCTGCTTTGGGGTCCTCCATCCGCACGCGCATCCCTGGGCTGCGGGTCAGGCCGGTCTGGGCACTGTGACAGGTCCAGGACCTTCATGTCCCCAGCCACCGACCACGTCTGTCCCTCCGGCAGGTCTCATCAGCCCCGAGGGGCTGGCGGTGGACCACCTGCGCCGAGCCATATTCTGGACCGATAGTGGCCTGGATAAGATCGAGCGAGCCCGGCTGGACGGCTCCGAGCGGCGGGTGCTCTTCGATACAGAGCTTGTCAACCCCCGGGCCATCGCAGTGGACCCCGTCCGAGGGTGAGCAGCAGCAGTTCCGGAGGGATTTGCATGCAGGGATTTGCAAGGTGCAAGTCGGACACATGTGGTGGCGGCCAAGGCCCCATCCTGGCCCTGGGAGCAGCTCTCCTACAGTGCACACCCCGTAGGAGGGATTGGCTCTGTTCCCCACCTCCTCTTTCATTTAATAATTCAGGATTTGGCCAAACCTGCCGTTTCAGTGTCAGGATGTATATTATTTTTAAAAGCTTTGAAACACGCCTGGCGTTGGAAAACACAAGCCGTGCCTCTAGGGTGCTGTTGCGATACAAAATGTGCTACTCCTAAGACTCGCCCTCGTCTAGGAGCTACAGTTTGGGTCGTAAACATGTTTGACATAATCATTCTGGTTTTCTTTTAGAGATTTTTTTTGAAATCAAATAAAGATTTATTTCAGGCACCCTTAAGGGGGAAAGCCAGGCCTCTCTCCTGACGAGAACCAGTAACAGAGAGCAAGCCAATAATCTCCTACCACTCCTTACTGTTGCGTCCCGTTTGTTCACGATATGATTATTTCCCAAGCAACCTTTACTGGACGGACTGGAACCGTGAAGCACCCAAAATTGAAACTTCCACTGTCAATGGAGCCAACAGGAGGGTCCTGGTGAACAAGGACATCGGTTTGCCCAACGGCCTGACGTTCGATCCCTTCTCCAAGCTCCTCTGTTGGGCAGATGCAGGTAATTTCACCCAGGATGGGTCCGACTACGACACGCGAAGCCTCGAGAGGGAGAAACCAGTTATGTAGAATCATGGAATGGTTTGGGTTGGAAGGGACCTTAAACATCACCCAGTGCCACCCCCTGCCCTGGGCAGGGACACCTCCCACCAGCCCAGGTTGCTCCAAGCCCCGTCCAGCCTGGCCTTGAACCCCTCCAGGGATGGGGCAGCCACAGCTTCTCTGGGCAACCTGGGCCAGGGGCTCACCACCCTCACAGCCAAGAATTTCTGCCTCACATCTCATCTAAATCCCCCCTCTTTTCAGTTTAAGACTGTTCCCCCTTGTCCTGTGGCTCCACAGGATCCAGAGTCCCTCCCCAGCTTTCGTGTAGGCCCCCTTTAGGGACTGAAAGGCTGCGATAAGGTCTCCCCAGTCTCCTCCAATATATGTCTTTACGCCATTGCTACCTGTGGGCTTCTCCGCCCCCTTTCACTGTCCTGCCCCAAGAGACGTGGTGCGATGGGGGTGGAGGACTCACAGCATGAGTTGCTTCTACACCCTTCGGCTGAGCAGCTGTTTCAAAATTCAGTGAATCCAAAGAATGCATTTGGTGAGGGTTTGTTTGGTTTTTTTTTTTATGGCCCGGTAACTGTCTTGTGTTTAAAAAAGGAACAAAGCACCTGGAGTGCACGTTGCCCGATGGCACGGGCCGGCGCGTCATACAGAACAACCTCAACTACCCCTTCAGCATCATCAGTTACGCCAATCACTTCTACCACACCGACTGGAGACGGTAAGGGAAGAAAACACACTCCCTCCCCTGGCCGGGAATGCTGCGCTTGGCAGTTCCTAGGCCTCCGCCGCTCCCTGCCGGAGTCACGCTAGGGAGCAGCTTGGGGGGGCTTTGAGCCAGAGGTGGGGGCTGGGAATAAACACTGTCCCCAGCCTGTTCCCTGGCCCCCAGTCCCCGCACTTCACCAGAGCACTCTCTTGCGTTTCCTGCCGTGCCACGTTCAGCAACACCCGCTTGTAAATCTCAGGGCAGAATGGTTGTTTAGAAACAAGCCCAGCTTCCTGGGAGGGACAGAAATAGCTGTTGGGGTTTGTTTTTTTTTTTTTTTATTTTAAATAAAACTTGGCATAAATGGCTGAATCTAGATTAAATCCAAAGATTCCGTCCTCAGCCGTTCCCTCTCCACCGCCGCCACCCAAGGCCCTCGGGAAGTTGCCTCTATTCCCACTCCAGCTGGAAGCTCTCAAAACTTCAATCAAATCTTAGCAGATTACAACAAACACTTAAATCGTCGCCACGCTTGGAGGAGATTCTCAGGGCGATAATCTCTCCTTGGAAAGCTGTCTCTGTGACTCCATCACCAAAGAGAAATGCACTGAATTAGATGGATGTAGATTTTATGGGGCAAATTTCTTTCCACTTGTTCTGCAGGTGTTCGGACCAATCTTTTTAGCTGCCTCTGTTCTTAAATGCATGTAGACGGGGGAAAAAAAAATGACCAAGTTTTATAGATGAGTAAAGCATTTCTCCCTCTTTTATCCCCAGGGACGGTGTGATAGCCATCGATAAAGAAACCGGCTCCTTTACCGATGAGTATCTTCCGGAGCAGCGATCACATCTCTACGGAATAACCGCAGTGTATCCCTACTGCCCTGGAGGTAAAGCACAAGAAAACCCGCCCCCTCGTTACTGTCTGACAGCAGCTACATGCCTGACACGCTAAAGATCTCCATTTCTCTTTGCAGCAAGGAAATAGTAACCGCTATTTCGAGAAACAACGATCTTTGCACCCAAAAGAACTTCAGAGACCCAGAAAACTGTCACTGCATACAACTAAGGGGGGGGGAAGCCCTTAACCAAAGCCAATGAAGCGACCTACTTTCCTGCAAAAGATTTCCAAGTATTTTTTGAAGTTATACCTCAAGTCTTTACTACTGTATTTTTTTAAAAGTGAAAAACATTGATATATTACAAAAAAGAATGGTCCTGTGAATCCTAGGCCATTACTCTAACTCTTGCTTATGCAAGCAAATTTAAAATGTAGCTTTCTTATTCAAATGTTTTATTTTATCAGAAGAAGGAGGGATTAATTTTTAACAGTTTTGACAATCTGACCAACGGGTCCTTTTATCCAAAAATAAGCGCCTCCGGGGAGCTTTGGATTGCAGTGTCTTGCTGGGTCTAAATAATCTACAGCCCTGAAGACAGAGACTGTGTGTGCTCCAGAAGTGTGCAGAACAGTGACGTGATACGGCAAAGGCATTGACGTTTTTCCAGAAGCCAATTCTGTATTTTCACCACTGCCTCAATGCATGTCTTTTAGTATTTATATTAGAAGAATATGCTAGAATTGATCTGTTCATGCTTGTTGGTTCATTCTAAGTGCCTTCATAGACCTACCCAGCGTAGACCAATACATGTTCAGAAATACCATTTACGTTGTAATGCTTCACTTTTTCTAGGTTACTTCAATAATTGAATAAAACGGTTGTTTTACGTTTCCCTTTGGAGTTAGTTTTTAAATATTTCAGTTGGAGGGTAGACTGGAGAGAAGCAGCAAGCAAGCCAGGAGCGAGCCGCTCCTACTGCGGGGCCTCGGCAAAAGAGGAATCCGCAGAGCCTTTGCGTAACACTCCCTGCTCAACACAAAGCCAAACACAATGAAAAAGTCCTCTTTGCCAACTCAGAGCTCATCAGAACAATTCCTCTATTTCCCCCAGCTCCATTTATTTAAAGAAAAATGATAATTCATTAGAAGTCAGAATTCAATTTCCTGTTTTCTTTCAAAACAGTAAAATAATACAATTTCAAACTGCATGCCAGAGTTGTACATAGTTCCTAATTCTACTAAGTACACAAGAGACTAAAAGGTTTTATCTGTTCATCTCCCGACTTTCCCCAGTCTGTGGTCCGTCTTGGGATCAGCAATAATGGCCTGAACTGCTACAATGGCTTCGTTAATTTTTGTTTGCAGCTCTCGGAGCTCCTCTATATGCAGCAGTCGGAGAATCTGGGCAGCTTCGTTGAGGACAGCATCTGGGTGAGTTGCACAAAGAGAAGTCGTATCAAGCATTTTTATCTGAGGTCGTAAGAAAAGCTTAACCTAAGTTAATGCTCCGCACTTCATTCCTGCTTGTGGTTTTCATATGGGAAATCGGAAGTAACTTTTCTTGCTGCTAGAGAGGGACAGGGGGCTCTGCAAAGCCTCGCTCGGCTTCCGGCAGCCCTCGCAGTAATCCACAGCCACGTCGGGTCAGTATGAAGCTTTCCGAGTAGTAATTTAGGGGTACGTGGGGCAAAAGTGAAGCCAGGCGAGTGGAGTCCCAGGTCACCTGGCTATTGCTTACAAAATAATCTACCGGGTCACGCCAACTTGCGCTGCCTCCGATTAGATTTTAGGGAAATTATGCAGCTAAAACACACGGAAGAAGCACAGAGGTCCTCTGCTGGTAGAAGCCAGATTTACAAGCCCAGAGTAAGGAGCTGCATTCCTTCCGCTTGCAAATGTGGCTGCCATTAAAAGCCATTTAAAGTTATTTAAACATGACTCTGAAACAACGTATTCCACAGCTAAGATTTATGCTTTTCTGTTCCAAAACAAAATGCTCAGGAGTGCTCGTAAATAACAAGCCGGGAGGGAGCAATTCTTTCCACGACAGGCTTCTAGACGAATTGTGCTTTTTTACTGTACACATTATCTACATATTTGACAGTAATATACTTGTCAAAGGCAAACATCACTATTTGAAAGTAACATTAAGAGAACTGCTTACCTCCTGTGTCAAAACCAAGAATGTGCTTTTCTAAAGCAACAGGCAAACCCTTTGAAAAGAAAAAGCACGTTCAAATGTAATTAGAAATGTCATTCTGCGCGTTTGGAAAATAAAATCAAGTACTACAGCAGGTAACTCTGGAGGAAAGGACACTTGAGATTTGCTTATAAAGACATGTGTGACAACTTCAGAAAGTCATCATGCTTGATTAAATGAGTGCCTTTGTGTCTTGAAGCATCAAACCCGGAGTATTAATAAAGAAAAATCTTCACGCCTAATAATCCCCCGACTTGTCGAGCGAACCCCACTGGATACACGCTGCCCACATTCGATCCTTAAAAGGCGAACAACAGTACTGCAAGAGAACACCCAATCCAGCAACCCAGACAAACAAAAAGCACGCACAAACTAGGGTTTCTTAGGAACTATGGCCTTTAGACAGCTGCCAGTTTTCAAAGCGCTGGCTGATTTGAAAGAGAGTTGTAAAAATTCTCTGTAATCAAGTGAGTTTCTCGAGCACTGGACTTGCAACCTCCATCAACATCCTCAGGAGCATTTTCTCAAGTGTTAAGCTTCGGAATAAAGCTAAGCATTCGATTTTCTAAACACTTGCTCTCTTAAGGCAGTACAAGGAAAAGTTTTATTAGCGGTAATTTATAAGCGTTGCTCTCTTTCCTTACCCTCTCCAGCTGTGGAGGAGCGGTCATGCTAAACAATCACTCATGTTTCAACACGCACATAAAATTAGACTTAAATAATGCAAGTCTGAAAATTTGCTTTTACTACCTCTGTAACTTTTTTCAACATTTGCCTTGCACAACAATTCAAGTTGAATACCATTAGTTTCTACAATGATGGGGCTGTAAAACCTTCTAAGCAGCGAGGATTTCTTTTAAAGGCTTTTATATACATGTAAAAGAATTCCGAGTTGATCAAAACACCACAAACTAAATACAAACTGCTGACTGAAACTAACTCTAATACCCCATTTTCAAAAAGTGGTTCTTTTCCACGACCTCTACAGTAAAATGGATGTTCACCTGCAATCTTAGAAGTACACCTGCATTGTCAAAATTTAAACAGCTCGTTGTTAAGAATGCCACTTCAATCAGATCCTAGCAGCATCAGAACTCTGTACATACACTCTTTAAGGGATCAGGTTTATACTTAAGGTTGCAAAGAGCTCATTGCCACCCTAGCGTGTTCTCAGAGCCGCACGAGCAGAAAACATTGATTCGGTCAGTTCTTTGTGCATGAATTCCCCAGGGCCATTGCAGGCACCTCCAGTGATGGGTGACCACAGCAGCACCTTCAGAGGTGGTCTTCTGACACCCCCCGGTAGTGTAGCATTACTTTCCCTGCCTTCTTCCCTCTACCCCATATATCAGCTTTGGCAGAGCAGCAGACTGGCCTTCCCCAAGTCCAGTACCACTGGTTTCATGGCAGGCACTGGGCTGTGCAGACACCCACTGCTGTGCAACCACAACAGGGACACGCACGTTTATTTGCACAGTAGCTTTAAACAGGGAGAGGAGTGAAGAGCACCTTCACATCTGTTACCATACAGACTGCTTCATTTCTCAGCCTCATTCCCCAAAAATGCAATTTAAAACTGCTGCACAAAATGCTTGCAGCTAACTGCCGTGTAAGTGTCAATAGTAAAACTACATTATGTGGGAGTGGGAGGAAAAAAAACATTTCCAGATTTCAGAGTAGGGGAAAAGTGTACCCACTTTGTTGTGCTTTTACACATGCCCCAGGTATAGCCTTCAGAAGCATCCTTAAAGCGACCCTGAAGGGCGTCTGTTGTACTTGATCCTACCTAGGATCCACTCATCAGGCAAGGAAAGCCCAGGACAGGCTACAAGTCCATCAGTATAAACCTGAATCCTGTTTAGACACTGAGTATATTGAATTGCCAACCATTCAAAACAATCCAAAAAAAAGAGTCATGTCTTATCTTGAAAACTGTACTTTGACAACCCAACAAGATAAATCTCATTTTATTTGGTACATTTAAACCACAAGCACAGCAGTATAAGTTTCCTTAGCACAGTCCTCACACATATCCTTCCGTCAGAGAACATTTCTGTAACTATTTTATGTTTTCCCCACTCTATCTTGATATTGCCAAGAATGCAACTCATGACATTTCGTATATTAAGTCGTCTGCCATGCAGCAGTGGGACATTTATAACCTGTTTCCAGGGACAAGACTTAATACACAAAGCGTCACTGGCTAGTATTTTGGACATTAACAAGCCAGCCAAAATCAGAAGCAGAGGTTTATTTTTCCTCTCCTTCTATCCTGCGACCTACTTATCCCCGCTGCTTTTAAGATGTTTTCTTCATTCATCCGGTACATTACGATGTTGATGATCGCTGCTGGCACAGATGAAGCTGTTTTCCTGACTCCAACCCCCTGCTTTTTCTCCACCCTACTTGAAACTTAGCGTTTCTAACGAGAATACACTCCCAATGATATTTATTGTTCCGTGACACAGTGACATTTCAACCTAAGATCTGACAATGCTTTGAAGGACCTACTGAATCTGAACAATTCTTTGTCATGAAAAAATTCAGTTCCTTAAAGAAGCTAGTTCGGCCAAACTCACAGAAAATCCAATTTTGATCCCTGCATGTCAGCTGTGCAGCTATGTAAACAACAAGGAAAAGCAGCTTTTTATATATTAGTTATAGAACCTAAAACAACTACAGCAGTCTCAGCTGCTTTCATATTTTCCTGCTCTTTTAATGGTTTTATGGGTATACAAGACCAAAGCTTTGATTTACTGTTCCAACGCTTCTGGCAATTACTGTGCTGCAACTCAGAGCACCTGCGATTGCCACTTAGTAAACACCATAAGCAGTGTTGCGATAATAAAATAAAGCATGGACTGTTCTGAGCAGCTGCCAGAAAAGATGAAGGGACTTGCGCTCTTTGTCCAGATCCAGTCGCTTTATCAGGGACGCTTCTACGCATCCACCTGCAGAGCAAGGGAGGCTGCCCGCCCTGGCTGCGCCCAAGACCCAGTGCCAGCAGCTGCTGCGCCAAATGCCAGAGAGAAGAGCTGGAGAACTGGGATGTTTAAGAAATGACAATCTGAAAAGCCACAGTCATCCCCCAGAATACCTTACAAACGGCCAGCTTGTGGTTAGAAAATAATTCTGCAAAATCTGAGGTTTAAGTGCAGAAGTTTCCTTCGCCATTTCTTTTTGGGGAAGGCGGGGAGGGAGGAGTTGAATATCCAATATCCCATTCCTTAAACACATACGAGGTGTACATACAAAGCGAAACACTCCATACAAGGAATGTTTCAACCTGTTTACACAGCCAACGCTGCCGATTCCAAGGAAAAGCCAGCTCACACATTTCTTCTCCGACTCTAGACCTGCTGCACTGAACAGTAAGAGTAATCCCCTAGCAAATATAAAGATAGGAGAACAGCTATTTACAGGATATATCATACAAGTACATATATTTGTATTGAACTGAAACAAGAGCTTTGTGTGCTCTCCATAATCCTCTGGGCCTTTTAGAATCAGGATGGCAAAGATAAAGCAAGTTTCTACCACCCTCCTTAACAAAGTTTTTAAACAGAACCTGTTTTGACGAAGATGGCAGACATTTACGCCTACACTTTCTAACTCGATATGGAATAATTAACACTAGACCCATGCACTGTGTATACAAACCTCCTTGGACTGACTGGCCTTCGCTATGGCGTCCTGCGTCAAGCGCTCTTGAACCAAAATGCGAATTGCCTAGGAAAAACATTCAAAGGCGAGAGTAATTAATTTATGTCTTGACGCGTTTCTCAGCAATTCCAAGGGAAAGGGAGCCAACATTATAACCCAGCATAACCTCAAACCCTCAGCTTGGTGATAGGCCTTTTGGAAAACTCTTTCAGACCTTAAACCTTTTCAAATAGCACTTTTCTTCCCAAGTGGTGTCTTAAGGTGTAGTCTGTTGGGCTGTGCAAAGGCAGCCTAACCAGAAGAGACAAGGACATTACACTATTAATTTCAGCCACTACTGGCCCAGAAACTACAAAGTACTAGGAGCAATCAAAAAAGCTTGTGATTCCCAAAGCGAGCTGAGCGTGATCCCGAAGCGGCAACATCATTTTTATTTTTCTGAGACCACACACCTTTAATGCTGCCGCAACACAGCTTCTTCAGGAAGGAATTCCTGCTAGCGGCATCTTTTAGGAAGGGCTGAACCGTCTTCCACATGCACAGAAACCCGGAGCAAGGCTACCCACCCAGGTTTTAAGAAGACTGAGAGCGGAAAGGAATTCTTTTTAGACACAGGAACAAGAACACCCTTGATTTTAACAATCCTGCTGCTCATCTGTTTTTACTGGCTACCGTACATAGTATGCAGTCGGATTGGAGCTATCAGTTACTGATACCTACAGCTGTAAATGCCTCTAAAAATAAACCTGAAGGAATACCACGCAGGCAGACTTCCACCAGAAAGAACTGGGTCTGTCAAACACATTCCTCAGACTTTCCCTGATAAGTAGCCAAATGTGACAGAAGCAGTCTTAAAGAATCATAAAATGGTTCTTACTGCTTCATGTTTCTCCCCCAGGGTTTCTCCCGCTTTTGGTCATGATTAAAGTTGAGATCATACTAGAAAGTTGCCACTGAATACTTCTAGAAATTTTTCTAACTGAAGGGAGTAGCCTGAACAAAAGAGTGATCTGAAGAGTTTAACTTTAAATGCCAGCAGTGAAACCAGACCCTGTAGAAGAGAATTTTGAGTGCCTTTTGCATTAGAACAAGGATATCCAACTGTGTTACACAGATGCTTTCTGATCAACGTGCCAGATTTAAATAATAAAACGGGACTCCAAATACGTCTCTGCTCACTCCATCCAGATGTCTGTAGCACGCTTGCACCCTTTGGCATTCCCTAAACATCCAGCCCAGAGCGTCCAACCCTCAACAGGGATCATAACTTCTCTGCATGCGCACTGCAAACCTGCTTATTGCCGTGTAGAATTAAGGAGTTTCATTGAGACACTCTAATACCATAAAATGTTGAAAGCTATCATTGCTGTTGTTCATGTAACATGAATTACCATTGCAGGAGTCTGTTTCACTCTAATTAAAAGCAAGAAAACTCAGGCTGGTCGTCCAGTCTCTTCTGCCTGAAAAAAGTAAGACTAGAAATGCGGAAATAGCGACGAATGTAAATACACTTATGCAGAAAATACATTCTGCTTTCTCTTTGACTTGCTAGTACCAAATCAGATGGACCCAGATAAAGTTTGCTAGCCTTGAGACAATCCTGTAAGAAGACCTAAAGGAATTCTGTCTAATACGGGCTCATGCTGCAGATCCTCAACGTTGCCATTCACAGGGTCTCTTCTCTCTCTACCCGATATCCCCTTTACACTGTTTTTTGTGGGGTTTGAGGGGTGGGGTTTTTTTAGGGGTTTGATACACGAGATCTCCACCGCTCTTTAGATTAGTGAAGGGTTCAAAGGCTATTTTGGGAAAGCAAAGGAGGATACCATACTGGGGGAATGAGAAAGTGGTTGATGGGATAACTGCAGGCCATCATTTCCTTAGAAACCTGAACTAACATGATAATACTGTTTAAATATACCTGTTATAGACTTATACACACTATATAAACTTCAATATCCATGGCATTCAGTTTCTCCAAAATAAGTTTAACAAATATCACAGGTACTCTAAGGAATGGATATTTTTGTTTTTTCAGAGAAATTAGTTTATTTTAGTGCCAAACAAAACTAAGCTTATTTCCATAACATGATACAATCAGACAGGAACTCAGGACTGCTAAAGTCTCAGTAAATACAGCACCTCAAAAATACAGTACAGGTTTGACCCAAAATTTACAGACAACTAGAGTTCCACCACTAAATCACAAATTTTCTCAAAGTCATAAAAAAGATGCTTTAGAAAATTAATGAGCCTATCTACTGCATTTAAAAACCATGATTAGTTGTCAAGACTGAATTAAACTGACTTCAGTAACGGCAAGGAGTAAACAGTTCATAGGACCAAAAGGAGGAGGAGGAAGCTTTTAACTGTGGCTCCTCCCTAGGACGTTTGTTTTAAAACATCCCTTCCATCACTTAGCCTCTATGTTTTCAAGTTTTCTAGCACTGGAGTGCAATCTTCTCCTTTGAGTGTGTTCCTCAGTATTTCTGAAGTTCACTAAAATCACATAAAACAGCACTTCAGCTAACCTGAGCTGAAGCACTTCAAATTCTGAGCAACGGTTCTCAGTGTTGGAATTCCAGGACCTCAGCTACAATTGAACTGTTTACCAAGATAATTATGCCTGTATTCATTTCCATTATTTATATTCTGTGTTCTTATCTGCTTGAAAAGGCACATATACATGAGTTTTACTTTCTATTTATGCCTAAAAAGTCATAGTTATCGGTAACTGAGCACCACAAGTTATTACAGACATGCCAGCCACTGGGGTAAAGAAGAAAGCAGGTGTGAAAACTGTGGAACTTACCTTAAGCATTACCAAGTAATCATCATGTCGCTGAATTTGAAGCAGATTAGCTAAAGCCATCACTCCAGCCTTGAAATCAGGATTATTCACTGCAAAAATAATCATAATCATTAAAAATATATGCTAATTTAACTGGCTCCAAAAGACAGAATTGGCTTCCGGACTCCACAGCATCAGATTGCTCTTAGTGATGATGGGCAGGGCCATGGATATACAGCGGCGAGCAACCACTTTGTCTGGCTACAAAGCAATCAAAGTGTGCACCAGGCTTCGTAATCAGGTTGCAGAACACCATCCAAGCACAAACAGCATTGTTTTCAATCCCAAACACATTACATATGCCCTACTGCACAGGAAACCTGCGTCTTTAAAAATAAAGCCAATTACATGAAAGTGTTCTCTTCCATAAGCCTTTCTATCACTGCAGAGCAGAACTGCGCCTGCTGGGTGAGGGCAGGACCAATTCTTAGCTGTCTTTTTCTAGAAGGAGCAATGGGAGAAGACTTAAGGGATTTAAGGCTAATTATAGTAGCTACTTTCCACCACTTCCATTTATTATGAATGTGCCCAGCGGTCAAAAAAATTAAAATGATTACGAGAGGGACAGCTGGGGAAGACTGAGACAACATGTAATACACGACAGTCCTGAAGTAAACAGTCTGCTATCACATTTCCTTAGCCTTTTTTTTTTTTTAAAGATACATTAGAGTCTATAGTCAAAAGACATCTTGCTGTTTCACCCTAGCCTGCAGTAAGTAGTCATACTTTATAGAGCTCTCTGCAAAGTTGTTAAGGTAAACACCCTTCAGCTGCTTCCTCATTCCTTGATAAGAGCCCTCACAACTTGTTCATACCTGATCAATTCGCTGGGCACCCTGTTCTCCTGGGAAAGATTCTCCCCTCTGCCCTTCCCCTTTTTCCCCCAACAGGAAAAGCTCCGCATCAGACACCTGGGATTCACGTGGAGCTGTTCCTCTTCCCTTTGGTAGGAATGCAGACAAGTGCAAACAGCTCAAAGTAACTCTCAAAACACTGTTCAGAGAGAGGCAGTTTGAGCCAGGAGAAAAAAAAATATATGAACTCTGCATTCCTAAAGCTTTACATGGGACTTTATAAAGCTGTATGTATCACAGCATTTCACAAAGAGCATCACACAGGCCATGGAACGCATTCACGTATGATGCATCCGTACAGGAGGTTGCTGCACACTTACCATCCAAGTTAATCAGCGGTTCTGCATTTTTTGCTGTGTTGTCAGTATTTTTAGCACCGTCAGGAGTAGAATCCTTATACTTGTCAGCTGTTAAATTAAGAAGCAAACGCAAACACCGTTAGAGCTAATGACAAAAATAAGTAGTTAAAAGTTTAGAGCCAAGCTGTAGTTTGCAATAGCTGTATTTCTGGGGTGTGGTAATTGCCCAAGAGCCTTCTGGGTTTATAAGCTGATGTTTTAGAGCTCCCTACTAAGGTCCCCAAAGGCTGTTCTAGTGAGCTCCCCTAACAGCTCCCATCTGCAGAGAGCTTATGTGCTATCCCAGAGCAGCGTCAGAGCATGCTCCACGCTTATGTAGGGCATTATGCTCTTGACTAAGGCTCTTCCTACAGTCTTCATCCCAGAAGGCTGAACAAGCTGCACCTTACGGTTCTACTACTTTTAAAACTCATCAGTTCAACTAGCATTGGCCCTTTGCCTCAATCCGCAGCGTTATGTAGGGCTCAAGAACTACAGATTGAAGTTGGTTCTGATCAGCAAGTAAAACATTTCCAGGGAAGGCTTTGCTGCAGCATTCATCTACAACCCACAAAGGGGTTTTTCAAGCCTTTTGAGCATGGGACCTCCTGGCTCCTCCATCTTCATATACCCCACATCACAGGCAGCTCATTTTCTCCATCATCAGGGACTGAAAACCAGCTCTACAGATTCCAAGTACTTATATCCCATCCCTGTCTTGGGCAGACCTCAGCCCTGCAGGAATTAAAGGTAATGGAAAACAGTACCTCGGCTATTATTACGTTTGCCTGCAGTAATTACATTTGTATCTGCACTCTCACTAAAAGAAAATGAAACTGCTGCTGATTGTTGAGATTTAACTCAACTTTTTTCATAAGCTTGCCCTAGTTCCCAAGGGTTCAGGATCTACTCTCTGTGAAACAAGGGTCTAAGAATAACTTATTCGAATAAATGTAGTACTAAAGAAAATGCATTTAATACACTTTAGAGTAAGTTCTCATAAAGGCAATCCCACAGGAAGAAGGGTATAAATACATACAATGAGGTTTGTTATATCCAGAAATAAATAAATGCAAGTATGCTACTGCACTGTCCCACAGGAGCTGAGCTGAAGAGAAACCGTTCACATCTGAATACGGTGCAAAATCAAACAGATGAAATCGCATTTAAGAAAACAATATATAACTTTGACATTGTCTAAATTTGACAAATACTTCATTAAATTAAACAAACACATTTCCCTACCATTTTGAAATAATAAATATATTCACCCCTACCATTATCTCCATACTCGAGCCTAACTGCTAAGCCGAGAAGCCAGTCCACTGTTTCTTGTCGTTCTTGTATTTTGAAAGGACAGTTTACGTCTTTCATATACTGTAGAGTAGAAAGAAGAGAGAACAAGTACATGTTACTGACCGGTATGGATTAGCTAGGAGCACAGAACTGTTTTGGAAACGGTCACTTTCCCACAGACCTCACAGTTGTCAGAAGACAGTTATTAACAAGAAGCATCATTGTGAAGTGTCCTGCTGTGGTATTTGATCCATTTTAGAGCACTTCAATCCACTGCTAACTCGAGTCTGCCATTTAGTAATGGCACCCACTTTTCAATGAATGTTATTTGCGGTCAGAAAGCAACCAGAGAAACCAAAGATACCTCTTTCTTTGCTCTCTGTTCACTTTACACAGTAAGCAAAGACCTGGGAAGGCGAAAGGACAGAGAATAAAATTTACAGCAAAAACTCCCCATCTAAAGCAGGGAGGAGGAATGATGCTACACCTAAAGCTTCCACAATACTAATATGAGGGTACAACCCTGCCTTTAAACCACCTGGACAAAAATCATAAGATTCTGAGAAGTAATTTTCCCTCTCTTAGGGACTGTGCACAACAGGAGAGGACAAAATGTGTCCAGGACACCATCTCTGCTCTTCTGAAGCCAGAACACAGGACCCAGCACAGCCTGCTGCCAAGACTCCCAAAGCCCAGGACACAGTGACATTCTGCTGTGCCCCTTTGCTGGAGGGAGAGAAGCACCAGACAGCCCCTACTCCAGCAGCACAAGCACTGGAGGAAAAGGACATCAGAAGCTGGAGAGCACTAGCAGGCAGGGCTCCCCTGGCAGGCACACAGAGAAGGGGATGGTCTGGCCAAGCCAAGAAAGACACCACTGATACAGCACCAGTACCAGCAACCAGTAATTCTAATATCACATAGATTTATGTACATGATATTAGAATGCTTTAGGCTCCCTCCTGCAGAGCATGAGCACTGCACCTCCAATCCTCCTGGGAAATGAGCAAGGAGAGCAGTTCCAGGGGAGAAAGGTGAGATGAATGGGCACTGAGCATTACAGAACAGCATTTTCAGCTCCTTGCAGGGCTGTCTGCAGAGAAAGGGAGTGGGAACCAAGAAGGAAAGCTCGACAGCCCTGCGATGACTCAAAATGCTCCCCAGCACCCAGGAGATCACTCACAAAACGATGGCTGCTTGCCATGCTTTGCGCTAGCAGTGGAAAATCATCTATCTGGAATAACAGGAGGTGCAGAGATGAGCTGCACTAGCTTTCTTCCACACGCTTGCAAAGCCTACGAGTACATTAGCCTAATCCATTTTCCTTTTGGTACATAAGAATCATTAATGCAGAAAAAGCTGTTTATTTGTAGTCAATCTTCTTTTGACTTCAAGAGCTGAATCAAATCAGACAAAAACCAGATTAGGATGGATACCACCTATTGCAAAAACAAAGCTGAGGGAAAATTATGTACAAAAAGTTCTACCATCTTAGTAACTCATACAGTTTGGCTTCACTAATACATTTAAATTCCTAGGAATGCAGAAATTCAGAGACAGGACAAATACTCAACGTCATTTACATTCAACAACTACAACAGCTGTTAATCATTATTGACATTGTAATTTAAAATTGTTTTTGAAACAATAAAATACCTTCTCAAACGATTTGGGCCAGTCATCACTGTGTATGTTTCTTAAATTCCCTCGGTCTTCAATCTTGTAATGTCTGATTTTCTGGTCTTCAAGCCAGACAATAAAATTTCTGAATTCCGTTTCATCTGTCAGCAGAAGTAAACAAAGCGAGAATTAGACAGTGTCTTAAGGGCAAAATTCCAATTCATACAAACAAATACTGGTGCCCCCAAGCGCTTTTGTGTTTTACCATAAAGAAAGACCTAACACTAAAATCATGTATTCCAGGATAACCTCTCACCACAACTCAATACTGAGTGTTTTCCATTTTTCAAGTCACTTCAAACCAGCTATGGTTGACTGACTACACTAAAAGGCATCAGCCAAGAGACTGTTTTTATTGGGAATATAGTTATAACCTACTAAGCAAAGAAGGAGAGGTGAAACAATGATAGAGAAATTCAGTTCCTAACCCTCTTACCTGGACAAACATGTTACATGCAGCTGTAACCCCCGCCTCTTCCAAAGAGCAACACACACAAATTGTGACTATGCAAAGGCATTTTCTTCCTTTACTATTGACTCAACTTTTCTTGGCTGTTGACCCAACATCTTGTTATCTGGGAGCTGGAATTCCGCAATACATAGACTGTGGTCCAAACAAAGCTATTTGTACCGGATGAAGCAATTCACCTGCACCTGTGCTTTACTGACAGAATTCATTTCTGGAGACAGCAGATCACAGCTCTGGGGTATCACTGGCCCCTCAAAAAATAGTTGTGATATTTGGGCTTTGGATGAGCTTTAATATCCTGAGTTAATGAGTATAATATCCTCCTGCATCTCAGAGTGGGGCAAGCACACCATTTCCCCCATCAGAGATAAGAATGATACTTCTGCTTCTCAGAAGCACCTTCTAAGCTATCTAAGTGCCTGATTTTTAACCAATGTTGCAAGAAACAGAGACACCGTCACAGCACATGTAAAGGTACGCTTTCAGTAAGACCTTTTAAAACTTCTACGCTAACAAAATGAACCTTAAAGGGTGGGGAAAAAAAAAAAAAGAATGATAACCATAAGGAACTAAGGACCCACAACAAAAGAAAATGCCAGTAGACAATCTCTCTTCAAAAAGAATCGAGTTTACCAAAGCGCTGAAGGAAAGACAATCTATTAAACCGATGGCCCGAAGCTTATAATTAATCACACTGGATAAATATATCGAGCTAAACCACTGCAATGCCTGGAGGTCGCAGTTTTCCCGGCCTAAACTCGTGATTTTCCCTCTATTTGAGCCCAGAGAGCTGCATTAACGCTCAGAGCCCAGCAGACCCTCCCGGCCTTAACTTTCCTCCCTCGTCCGGGAGACAGGGCGGGGGTGAGGGCGGGCGGGTTCCGAAGCGCTGAGGCGAGGGGAAGGAAGAGGGGCCCCGGGGGGCACAAGGCCGCGGGTGCGCGAGGAGAGCGGGGGGATAGGCGGGGAGGTGGCGGTGCCGCGGCCCCTCACCCCTGCAGTTGAAGCCGGCCGGGTTGTGGTAGTCGAGCGCCGAGAGCTTGCGGCGGAACATGGCGCCGGTGCCGCCGCCAAAGGCCGGGCCCAGCCGCTTGCCCCGCCGGACGGGAAGGAACACCCCCTGCCCCCTTTCTGCTCGCCCATAGGCCGGCGCACGGCGAGCGGCAGCCTCTCCTACCAATCAGAGGGCAGAGGGGTCTGCCGGGAGCGGAAGCGGCTCTTCATCCAGCTTTATTGACACGCCGGCGGGCGGACAGCGACAAGGGCGGGGCCTAGGTCAGGGGGCGGGGGCTGAGGCAGGCTGGGGGCGGAGTCTAGGCCGCGGTGGGGAGCAGTGGGCTGCACTGGGCTGTACTGGGGAGCACTGGGCTGAACTGTGCTGTACTGGGCTGAACTGAGGAGCAGTGGGCTGCACTGGGCTGTGCGGGGGAGCAGCGGGCTGAACTGGGCAGCACTGGCCTGTACTGGCCTGTACTGGGCTGAACTGGGCAGCACTGGGCTGAACTGGGCTGTACTGGGCTGAACTGAGGAGCAGTAGGCTGCACTGGGCTGTGCGGGGGAGCAGCAGGCTGAACTGGGCTGTACTGGGCAGCACTGGGCTGTACTGGGCTGAACTGGGCTGTGCTGG
>VWZL01000313.1:226886-243204 GCA_013396915.1 Stercorarius parasiticus | reverse complement strand
ATTTGATTATCTTTTGGGAGGTGCGGGGCGAGGGGGGAACGATCTTGGCAGGCGATCTCTACTTGGCTAACAAAGGCGTATCTGTGTAAATATAAATACTGGGGTGAAATACCTGGCAGCACACCAATGTCAACACCACTACCAACATAAAATAAAGACCAGCAACGTAAAACACCTTCAGTGAGTAGTTTAAGCTAATTCAAAATTCCACACGCACACCTCCCCCCGCCGCCCACTCTTCATGCAGCTTTATTTCTCCGTTTATTTATTAAGAATTCAAGTTGTAAAATACGCAAGTTGTTTAAAAAAAATGATTACAAACCACTTTGTGACAGCGTTTCAGAAGGGCTGGGGCGCGAGCCCCGGGTCAGACCGGCTGCGCTTCGCTCTCCGCGATGGTAAATCAGCGTTAGAAGGAAAAGACAAACCCGGGACGGGGTATTTACACGTCTGCCTTGTAACACTGCGAGTGAAACCAGCTGCAGAGCAAACCGCTTCATCCGTCCTTCATCCTAAAGCTACACGAGCTGTAGTAAAAAGATGGAAACAGGGAGGTTAGGGGAGGGTTGGAAGCCACCACGGGAGGGCTGCGACCATCTAGGCTACTCGTGTCGTATAAACGTTCCCAGATGCCAAAAGTTTTGAATCCAGTGTAAGAACAAACTGGTCTTCTCTGTAGAAGACTAGAAAAAGAGTACGAAAAGGTAGAAAAACCAAAATGCACTTGTTACGGGCTAGAAAGATTCGCCAAAAGGTACCTAAAGACTATTGCCCTCTTGAGTCCACAGGGATTTTTAAGCTGATACCTGATTCAGAACCTCAGTTTAGCGAGGTCACTGCAGACCCCCCAAAATCCTATGTGACACCCACCTAATTTTGTACCCACTTCCCCAAGTTATGATTCCCAAAGTTTCCCAGGAGTGTGGATGGGCGGGGAAAGCCGGGAGGTGTTTAGCAGTGGAAAGGAGAGGTGAGCCACATCCGCAAAAGTATTAGCCCGAGGCAGAGCCAAAAAAAGGTGGCCTCTATCCCCCGAAACGCTGGCGGTGGATGAACCGGACCTGGGAATAACTCCCCAGCCTGATGTGGAGCTCAGGCTGCATGTAAACAAGGTATCAGGCACCTCCGGGAAGGGGTGACCCCACAGCTCCCCAGGCTGCTCCCCTGCCCCTGCCCATCGCAGTGGGGTGGCAGCGGGAAGGGGAGAGCTGGTGGCTGTGGGAAGGGGCAGAAGCATCCCACCACGAGGCAGAAGCATCCTACCATGGGGCAGCATCCCACCAGGAGGCAGAAGCATCCCACCACGGGGCATCATCCCACTGCGGGGTACCATCCAGCCGTGGGGTACCATCCCACCATGGGGCAGAAGCATCCCACCACGGGGCATCATCCCACTGCGGGGTACCATCCAGCCGTGGGGTACCATCCCACCATGGGGCAGAAGCATCCCACCACAGGGTACCATCCCCCTGTGGGGTACCATCCCACCGCAGCGTAGCATCCCAGCCCAGCCCCCAGGGGAGGAGACGCTGCCAGGAAGCCAAAAAGAGCGGGACAAGGACCAAGCGAGGAGAGCAGAGGCACAGAGGTGTAGGAGAAGAGGAAAGACCCGGAAAGAAGTGGTCAACTTTGATTTTCGGATTTCTAGCTACCCCACGATGCCAGGGGCGGGGGCACCTGCCCTAACGCAGGAGGTATTTCAGGCACGTCTAAGGCATCACAGGAGCTCTCTTTGCTTTCGGGATCGCCTTGGTTTCCTCCCTACAGCTTCTCCCACCAGCACGTGGTGTCAAACAATAGCAAAGAAAAGTCTGGAGCGGATGGACGGAGATAAAACTCTCATGCACTACCACCGAACGCCGTCACAGGAGTATGAAGCACCAACCACGACACATGATTCACTTTTAACTCGCAGAGCCGAAGCTAACCATATACAAAATGGTAGAAAGTGGGGGTTCGCTAGAAGCACGGAGCTGCCGGCGTCCTCGCTAACCCGCCGCGGGGCCGCTCAACCCCGGCGCTACGCTACCGCCAGGAAGTAAAAAAGCACAAGACCAAACACCGAGTAACATCATAGTCATTGAGCCTGTCGCTATATATCTGACAACTTAAATAAAAAATAATATTTTGGAAAGAAACCAACAATATCATTCCAAGAAGGTTATGCACATCCTTACAGTTACGTTGCTCAGCACGGCTCTGGTGCTTTAAATATGGAACAATCAAACAATTTTGTGAGCAGAAAAGTGACACAAATTTATTCTTTACATTTTTTTTTTTTTTTCTTTCTAGGCAACTCTACAGACTTCAGATCTTTTGCCTTGCAATGCAGATCATCTTATTCCCCCAAAGGTGGCCAGGTTCTTTAAACATGCACATCCCTGTAGCTTCCAGGCCGTGTATTTTACTTATTTTTGTTTAAATTCTGCGGACTAGCAGGTCGTCCCCGTTCCTAAAAACTCTACATCAGTGTTCAGGGTGGCCTGAGTGCCGGTCAGGCTCCTGGAGGGTTTACAGGATCACGCAGAAGAACTTCTTCTCTCTAAAGGGGTTTTCTGAGGCGGGGACGGGGGTCAATAGAGGGTCCTCCTTGGCGTGGGCTTCGCAGTATGCCATCAGGTCCGCTGCCGCTTTTGACACCTGCAATAGAAGGAGCCCCACGTTAAGGACAGGCCGCCCTGGGGACATCCCACCCCAGGAGGTCCCGCTGGTGGGGCTGGGCTCGCAGCATCCCCAACCTGGGAGATGCAACATCACACCCTGACCAAAGACCCGCCCCACGAACCCACAGCACGTCCCCGGCAGGGCTGGGTTTTCACCTCCGGGCTCTAAGCTCCCGTGAGCATCCTTCGTATCCTTCACCCATTCGCATCCTTCACCCGACTTGATCGTAGCGAGGACCGACTTTAGCCGGCACCGTCTCCCCCGCCCCGTCCCTCGGCAGGGCCATCCACAGCTGCTATAGCAACCTTCGCTGCCCGCAGCCGCCGATTTGGCTATTTACTCAGGACACGCCGGCAGCTCCCAAGCCGCCGGAGCTCACCCCGGCCCCGAGAGGTGAGGTTTTGCTTGCAAGCACCCAGACATGCCTGCATCCAGCAATTGACCCCACAGCACCTCTCTCCATGTCATCCAAAACCACCTCAGTGGAGAAGACAAATCCCCTGGGATCTCAGGCTTGAAGCCAGTGGAGCAGAAGAGGTCAGAGCAGAGGAAAAGCCTCCCGGAAAGGAATGGGTTTTCCAAAGGAAAGAGGCTTCAGGACAGCCTTGCTTTCAAGAGTTTCCCCGCTAACCTCAAGGCTGAGCACCGAGCATCACCCAAAGGACAGTTTTAACAGCAACTGCGACAAACAGCGGGGTTTTAACCTGTTCCCAGGAAGGTGAGATGCCTCGGGGACTGCCGCTCCTTCCCACCACCCAGCAGCGCTCCAGGCGATGCTTCCAGCCGCCCTCCACGGGCGAGCATCTCCCGCTGCCTCCAGCCACCGCCATCGGGATCATCAGCCGAGCATCCCCCACAAACACCGCCCGCCACCGCGTCCCGGCTCCCACGGCAGTTTTGGGAGCAGTTTTGGCAGGCGCTCAGCAGCAGACCCCACCACGCTACCTTTATCCTGTCGATGTTGGCCTCCATCTTCAGCTGCTCCACCAGCTTGCGGGCTTGGGCTATGCTAGCAGTGTTGTTGCTAGCCATGGGCGGGCCAGGCGCGCTCTCCGGACGGGCTGCAGGCACAAAAACACACCCAGGTGAGCTCTTGGGCTGGGCAGAGAGCTGCTCCCTGCCCCGAAATCCCCAAAACAATGGGCTGGGGAGCTGTTAGAGCCCAGCCGTGGGAACGAGGGTGTGGGGATGGGAGATGCAGACCTGGGTGTTTCAGCCAGGGTTTAATCCTGTGTTTACACAAGGGCAGTGAGCCGCCAGCCCTTGTGGGCATGCGAGTGGTCACACGCTGCCAGCAGTCCCCTCCTGTGCCTTCCCCATCGTCCCCAGAGGACGGGATGCCCTGTGAGCCCTGCTTAGGGGACACAGGGACCTTCTCAGCCTGCAGCAGCAGGACCCCAGCTGAGCTGGATTTTGCCTTTTGCCGTTCTAGCAAAAGGCTGTGGTGGCAACAAGGCAAAAGGAAAGCAGAGAAAAGGCTCCCCCCCGAGCAGCCCCGCGCTGCCCGGAGCTGCCGCACCAGGCTCGTTCCCCTGCCGGGAGCCAGGCACATCAACCAGCCCCGCGCCGGTCCGGTGTGTCCCTTGGCCTCCCTTGCTTTGTCCCTGCTGCCAACTTGGAACATTAAGATGCTAAACAGGATGCCGGAGTTTCCTGTTTCTCGAGGTTTCTACCCCAGGCAGGCAGGGGAACGCTCATTAAGTCCACGCCATCTCGATCACGGATGTTTTTCCGTTACCTTCTATCAGCCGCCAGCTCCGGCAGCTGCAAACCCAGCGTTCAGCTGAGGCTTTTACAAGCAGCGAGTATTTTACAGCGGAGACACAGCCATGCTGGGCTGGTCCCTGCCTGGCCAGGTCAAAAATGGGGTTTTTGAGAGGACGTCCTGCCACAGCAGGGTGCAGCGAGCCCCCCGCCAGCCCCTCGGGTGATGGGGCGAGGATGGCACAGCCCTAAAAGGGGGGGCTTGTGGTGTTTTAGGGAGGACACCGAAAAGCTGTGGGCACATTAGGGGATGTATGGGTGTTTGGGCAGATATATGGGATATATGGGCAGAGGCTCATCCCGGGATCTATGGAAGAAAGCAACCTGGATCTGAGCAAGGTGCCCGTGCTCGGAGGTGACCGGAGAGCGAGCCGTGCCGGGGTTTCGGGATGAGACCCCTCCCCAGCCACCCCCCTGCCCCTCAGAGTTCTTTTTTTACCAGAAGCCGGTCTCTCTGCTGGTTTGTGCCTCTAGGGGAAGATCTGCTCCTCTTGGCCGCTGGCTACCTTTAAATAAAGAGAATATTGACAAAAATAAAAAAGGAGCCAGGTTAGGTGGCTGTGCTGCCAGCCAGCGCAACGAGAACATTATTTATGGCACCAGGAAAGCCAGAGCCCTCGCAGACGCCGGGTCCTGTACCCCGCCGGGGAGGCAGAAAGGCTGCGGGTTTCCTTCCGTATCCCCCCCCCAGCCCCGCCGTCTCCAAGCACGGCCCCCAGCAGTGTTATTTGTTCGCATTCAGCAAGGTTTTCGGCACAGGAAGAGGTTTCAAGTCAGCGGGCAACTATCCGAGGGCTGTTGGCAGCCGGGCTTTTAGCTGTTCCCCAGCTCGTGGCCCCCCGCCGTGGCATACCCGAGCCCCGCCGTGGGATGCGGGGCGAGAGGGGATGGAATTTAACCGTCTGGTGCACAGAGCATGTGGCCGGGGCGGAAAGAGCATCCCCTGGGGAAAGCTGCCAAAATTCCCCTCCCGGCTTCGGCACCGCTCCCACCGAGCATCCCCGACAGCCCGAGCTCCTGCCCGGGTCTCCCCTCCTCCGACAAAGCCCTGCACCATCGCTTGGGGTTTAGCTCAAGCATTTGAGGGAGGGGAGCCAGAGGAGGAGGAGGAACGGTTTTACACTGACAGAGGGGAGATTTAGATGAGATATGAGGAAGAAATTCTTTATGATGAGGGTGGTGAGCCCCTGTCCCAGGCTGCCCAGAGAAGCTGTGGCTGCCCCATCCCTGGAGGGGTTCAAGGCCAGGCTGGACGGGGCTTGGAGCAACCTGGGCTGGTGGGAGGTGTCCCTGCCCAGGGCAGGGGATGGCACTGGGTGATCTTTAAGGTCCCTTCCAACCCAAACCATTCCACGATTCTATGATTTGTGCTGCTTCCACACTGGTTTTGCTCAGCTCCCCCCGCAGTGTCTTTGCTGGAGAGGCGTTTGAGCAGCAGGGTGCCTCTCTCCTGGTTTTGCTTCCATTTCTCCCCGCAAAGCCAGGGAGTGGATGGCAGTGGCGGTGCCAGCCCATTTCTGGCACGGCAACAGCCCTGGGCTGGTGGGAAAGCTGGTGGCCATGTAGGTCCACCAAGAGGTACAACACCCAAGGCACCATTGCATGGTTTGGATCCCACAGAGACTCTTCTAATGCAGCAAGCGTTATTCTCGGTGATTTTGTGCCATTTCATACAGAGGACCGTGGTCTGTTGCTCTACCGGTGACAGGGAGTCACTTAAGGACTGAAGTTTAATACCATGGAAGGAGGCGCAGGCGCGGGGAGCACTATCCAACCCTGCTACCACACTCATGCAAGGAAACCCTCCCGTGCTCTTCCTACACCTAGCCCTAGAGCCACTTAGGTGGAAAAGACAGCCCCAAAACCAAAACCTGAGAAGACCGAGACCCCGTTGGGACAGAGGAGGGGACATCTGTGTGAGCTGGGACGATGGCAGGGACCCTGCAGCTCGCAGGACCCTGGTGTCCCCAGGAGCTGGCCACACGCCCCGGCCTCTGCAGAAACCTGATGGAGGAACTTGAACCGGTTTGGGGTTTTACAGCCTCCCCACGCTGCGAGCGACTGGGCGTGCTTCCTTCCACCTCAATAACAGAACAAGAGCAGGTGACGCTTTGACTTGAGCTCATGAATATCCCCCAAAAACAAGCCCTGCAACAGCCCAACAGCAAAGCTGTTCAAACAGGGCAGCCACAAAAGCAGCTTTTTTAATCCCAACGTGAGGACACCCCACTGTACCCCCCGGAGACACCAGGAGTAAACCCAAAGCCTCCATGCCTTTTCGTTTGGATTTGATTCAAGCCAAGCCAAGCTGCTAGAGCATCCTCCTCTCCTTCAACCCCCAGGGCCTCTTCACTACTAATTGCAATCAACCAAAGCACACCCCTGGCGGGTGCCGCTGCCCCACACCACAGCAATACGTGTATTTCAGACTCGATATAAAGAAATTCTTTACGCTGAGGGTGGTGAGCCCCTGGCCCAGGTTGCCCAGAGAGGTGGGAGATGCCCCATCCCTGGAAACATTCCAGGTCAGGTTGGACGGGGCTCTAAGCAACCTGAACTAGTTGAAGATGTCCCTGCTCATGGCAGGATCTAGATGGCCTTTAAAGGTCCCTTCCCACCCAAACCATTCCATGATTCTATGATTTATTTCTCTTCCGCAAGACCCGACATGGTGTAGGGTTCCTGGCCACCGGACCCCATGCTGAACTAGAAAATACTTGTTAGTGGGTAGACACCAAGAGCATCAGACTGAAGATAAATTAACACCACCCCAGAAAGTATATAAATCCTCCTATCAGAAGAAAAATGCCAAAATATGTCTGTTAGAAGGGAATTATTTTTCCAGACAGCTTATTTCCTAGCAGTGCCACCCCTCCGTGGGCAGGCACCGGGATGAGTGTTTCAGAGCCTGGGTTGGAGATTCTCTCAACCCAGCGATCCCCCCAACTCCATTCAGGGAATCTGGGTATTCCCAGCACGGGCAGCCCTTGGACACAGAGGGATTGTGCAGGGATCGATGGGGCTGAGCGAGCACAAAAGGAGCCATCACGCAGGGGGGACACGTGCCGGCGCTCGTCACATCACTCCCATTTACCCACCGGTCCCCTGCGGCCGGCAGAGCTCAGCTCCTGATCCCAGCCATCAACATCCCGGCCACAAAGCTATAAATCACTGCGCTTCCCAATATTTCCCAGTCCCCCCGTTGGCACAGGGCTCTTCTCACACCTGATGCTGTTGTGCTAAATTTTGCCTGCAAAGAAAGGGATTTAATGGCACTCACAAGGGAATACCGGCAGCGTCTTATTTCACCCACTTAATGGCACATGTTGCCCAGATAATAGGACTCCTGCCTTGGAGCCCACAGGTTAATGAGTAAGGATGCTATTTTATTGTCATGCTAATGATGTTTAGCACGTACAGGACATGGATACCTTCTCTTTCGGGCTCTGCGCTGTGATTACAACTCAGGATCTTGCCAGGCTGTTTTGATACTCCTCTGTCGTGCAGAGGGGTCAGGGGTTATTCGCCGCGTGTGGCGAGAGGCTGCATTCATTTAAAAGGATGCAAAAGCGCTTGCAATCCGTGTCTGGACTGGGAAATTTTGCTGCTTGATTCTTGCTATGCTCCAAAAAAACCCCACCTAATTTGTTGTTGTTCTCTGTTTAATGAAGAGCCATTGACATATTTAAATGATAGTCGCTTCTTTCCCCAGCGGCACCCAGCCAAACCAGGCACCAAAAATCGGGATTTAGTTGGGCAAACAGTGAAGGATGCTCCTGATGTTGGGTCTGCTCTTGCTCTGCTCACTCCAGCTTTGCCAAAATCTTCAGCTTTTACCCAAGAAACGCCATCCCGTGAGCTGCCCACCGTCACTGTTTCAGCATCCACAGCGTGAGTTGACGGGTTTTGGCTTTAATTTGCCCTGCGTTAAAAGCCACCGTTGCCTGGGGCCAAGGGAGGACCAGCCATCCTCCCTCCCAGTAAGCTAGCCACAACCACCTTGCTTTCCGGATGCTTTTCTCCCTCCCGACACATTTGTGGATCCCGCATCCTCCTTAAATATTCATCACGGAGGCACCGACCCGCATCCCTCCTGCCAGCAGGCGGCCCAGCCGCTGGAGACTTGTTTAAATCAGCAATAAAGTAATTTGCCAATTCACCTGCTGCTCCCCATCCAGCTCCGGCCCCGGTGAGCTGCCGGCGCTGCCTCTTGGCCCAGCCTGCCACGAGCTGCTTTGCCACACNAAAAAAAAAAAAGGCACCATGAAAGGAGCATTTCTTGCCGCCGGAGCAATCGAGCCCTCCCACTAAGCCGCCATCCTCCTCCTCCTCCCTCCCAAACTGGGCTGCGATGGGGCTCTGGCATCCCGCAGCCGCCAGCCCTGCTTGCGAGAGTAATTAGCCTTCGTTTGCCAGCTCCTCGTCAGCACAAGCTGCTTTGCTGGGAGCTGCGCCGGGTGGAATGGTCCCCAGCCTCCTCCTGCCTCGCACCAGCTCCATCACCAGCCCCAAACCCACCGAATCTGAGCCCAAACTCCCACCCTTGCTTTCCCCCCCCACCCCTTTCCTTTGGGTTTTCTCTCAAGTTGGGGTGGTGACCGGATTTCTCCTAAACGTTAAAAAAAAAATGGCATTTTAAGGGTGTTTAGTCCAATTAGTCCATTTTAGTCCAATTGCCTTCAATAGGCAGCTTCCATTGCGGAAGGGGGACTCTCGAAGCACGTTCTGCGCTGGGTCGGGTCCATCAAAGGCACACCAGCACCTTTGCAAAATATTTTCTTACATTCTTCAAGCTTCAAACAGGCATCGAAGTGAGATTTTCCAGGTGTCACGAGGCACCTCCCGCATCTCCAGGGGTCTGCAGCCTTTGCCCACCCAACTACAGTCCTCTGATTTTTTAAACCTCTCCTCTCGCCCAGTTTTCCAGACTTTTTTTTCGACTTCCCAGTGGGGTTTTTTTCCTCCGCTGGGCAGAAAACCGTTCTCCCCAGGCCTCCCGGCTGAACCAAAAGGAAAAGCGGTGGCTCTGCAGGAAAAGAAACCGAAAGCGCTGCCATCTGCCAGGGCAAAAACTTGCCGCGTTCCTTCCACCTTCTGAGACGGAAAGCAGCTCCGCGCGGCATCACCCGCCCCCCAGAACGGCTCCTTTGCGGAATGAAAGCGGGACCCTCCCCGCTTCTCAGTTTCTATTCAAAAATCATGCTTTCCGTCACGGATGCACCGGTATTTTCCACCCAGTTAGCTGCAAAGTGGGTGAACTCCACTGGGGCCAGGATTTTGGGGGACACACAGGGCTCAGGCTTGGTTCTACCAGGCAGGCATCACCTGGGGATGGTTTTTTTTGGTCCGGAAAAGGTGACAGGGTGGGGATTGTAATGAAGGGATTTGTTCCAGCTCTCGCTCGTGCTGGGATTGCTCCTGGTCCATGCTCATCCCAGTGGCTGAGGCCGGCCCAGCTCATTGCATCCCAGACCAGGCGCAGAACCAACGTGGCCCCCACCGAGGCAAGGGGGTTCTCCCACAAAATGCCTTTTCCCCCTCAAAAAAACAGGCGTGAAGGGGCATCCAGAATAGATAAGGGAGCGTACGGCCCTGCCGTCACCCCCCCGCAGCCAGTCCTCGGCCGGCCAGCGGGTGGGAATCCCTCGCGCGGGGCAGGCTGGCTTTCGAAGCCGTCCTGTTGCTTTTGCTAAAAAGCCATCGCTAAAAATAGGCAGCTCAGCTGAAAAGGAATTACTAAATATACATACAGGAAAAAAAAAATATAAAAATATTACAGACAAAAAGAAAATAGCAAAAGGCCACGTTTCCAGGGGGTGGGAGGCGGTGCAGGCACGTTGATCTCCCCAGCAGTTGCAGACCTGGCTGGGAAAGGAGCCTTAATACGCCCAAATTGCATGTGTTTCATTATTTCCTTAAGCAAAGAAAATGTTACGAGCCAGATTTACACCCGTGGGCTCCCATCACAGCACTTCGCCGGGGCAAAAGACCTTAATCCTCAGCGTTGGTTACAGCCACAGCCCCCGGTCCCCATCCACAGGGATTTTATTCCCAACATCCATTTTTTATGCCTGATCTCCAATACGGCGCTTAAATCACCAAAAAACTGCCCGTAGGTCGGAGACATGCCGGCAAAGAAAGAAATAAATAAAAAGGCGGCCGGGTAGAAAAACGAGCCTGTTTCCATGGAAACGGCTTCGTTATCACACCAGCATCCCATCCCTGCCGCCCATCAGGGGCGAGGTGGGATGGGTGCCCGTTTTGGCCCCGATGCCGGTGTTTTGCCCGTGGCAGTGGGTTTTGGTGGCTGGTCTCCCGCTGCTTTTTGCGGTAGTCAGGGAGGGTGCAAAATCTGTTGCCCATCTTTGCCAATTCAGCCGTATTTCACCCCAAAAGCAGCCGCCGGGCTCAGACCCAGCTGCTCAGCCAGCCCTGGCTCTGCCGGCAAATCCCATTCTCAAGGCGCAGGGAGCTGCTGCAAAGATTTTTCCCTTCCCTAATTTTCCCCGGGGGCGTTAAATGAGGAGCTGAGCGCTGGAGCTGGCTTTGCAGGGAGCCCGGCTCGGGATGTCCCCTCCAGCCACCCTGCGCTGCCGGAGCCGACCGCGGCTGCAGCCCGGACCTCACTAATATCTGTGAAAGTGAGAAGCTCAGCTTTTTTCTTGTTTTGTTTTTCTCACGGGCGTCCTAACGGTTGAAAACAGAAGCAAACAGAAACCAACCTCAACTTCCTTTTTTTTTTTTTTTATTAATTTCTTATTTATTTTTTTTTAAAGAGATTATTCGAGTGAAGGAAGAGCCACCGGACAGCACAGCCTGGGACATCTCCTCTGGTCCCTCCTGCCACCGTTCGTAGGGAATGGTGGCTCTCTCCAGTGGGTACCGACCTACTCCGGGGTCGGCACAAGGCTCCGGCACCGCGGGAATGCCGCCGGGTTGCCGATCCCTGTGCTGAAGGACGGGGGTTTAACAGCAGCATCGTTTCCCCGGCTGAGGATGCTGGAGATTTCCAGCGAGCCAAAAAGCCGTGCAACCCCCAGCCCTGCCCCAGGGCCGTCGGGGAGGTACCCCTGAAAAGGCAAAGCTGCCATCTGGGGGGAAAACCCTGGGAAAAAGGTGTTTGTTTTTAATGCTCAAGGGACAAACCCAGCAACGTACACGGATCAGGCACCGGGAGGGTGGGAGCTGGGCCAAAAACTGGGGAATAAGGATGCCCAAACAGGTGGTCCAGCGGCCCAAGCGAGCGAAGCTGCAGCTGAGCATCACCTCCATCCCATGGTCTGAGTTTTCATCCAGATTAAAAATACTCATAATTTTTCTGACTCAAGTCTGACCCCCCCCATCAGCCCCTCGTCCCGCTCCCACTCCGGCTCCCGGCGGTGCTTCCCGGGGATAAGCCAGGGGCAATGCCTGCCGGGGGGGCAGCCGGGCTCCCCCCTATCTGCTGATGCTGTGGCACAGAAAGAAAAGGGCCTTGGCTGTCACGTTTCGGTGTGACACGCCAGAAGGGACAGATAAAGGCACGCATCCTGTCACGCCACCCCCTGCGCCGTCTTTCGGGCTCTCCCACAGTGAAGGGTTTAAGCACAAGCTTTAAAAGAAAAAACACTAATGCAGTTTTGATGAAACTTGCCTGACAGGAGAACAAGCAGCTTGAGAAATTCCCTAAAATCACCGGCACTCCCCGGAAAACCAGGTTTCTCAGAAATGCCCCGTTAGCTGCCAAGGGCATCCCCGACCTCCCTGTTGGGCTGGAAGATGGAGACATCTCCACAATCTTTGAAGTCCCCTGGACAGACCAAAGTGTCTCCAGCGCACAGATGGTTCAGTAAATAGGGAAAAGAGAAGGAGGAGGGAATCGGGCAGAGAGGAGAAGTGCTGAGGAGGGATGTACGGACGGGTCATGCTTCACCCTGGGCTGCTGCAGGTGGTTTTGGCAGAGGAGCTGGAGGGAGCCCACCCAACCATTGCCCACGGGTGCAGTCCTCCCCTCCCGATGTCCCTGCGGTCCCCACAGCAAAGCTCTCACCTTCCTTCCCCCCACCGACATGCGGGGCTCCCCTGTGGTCCCACATCCTCCCAGGAGTCAGATGCCTGGATTTCTCCCTGTCAGATCCATGAAACCTTTGGAAAAGCGGCCGCAAAGCCTCGGGACAGCACGAGCCCACAGGTTTCTCCTGTGCTGGAGGGTCTCTGCCCTGCATGGGGGTCATCCCAGGCTGGAGGTCATAGAACCACAGAATGGTTTGGGTTGGAAGGGACCTTAAAGGCCACCCAGTGCCACCCCCTGCCCTGGGCAGGGACACCTCCCACCAGCCCAGGTTGCTCCAAGCCCCGTCCAGCCTGGCCTTGAACCCCTCCAGGGATGGGGCAGCCACAGCTTCTCTGGGCAACCTGGGCCAGGGGCTCACCATCCTCATCATAAAGAATTTCTTCCTCATATCTCATCTAAATCTCCCCTCTGTCAGTGTAAAACCGTTCCCCCTCATCCTATGGCTCCCCTCCCTGCTCCAGAGTCCCTCCCCAGCTTTCCTGGAGCCCCTTTAGGGACTGGAAGGGGCTGGAAGGTCTCCCCGGAGCCTTCTCTTCTCCAGGCTGAACCCCCCCAGCTCTCTCAGCCTGTCCTCCCAGCAGAGGGGCTCCAGGTCAATGGCACTATCTGCAGCCCTGGCCAACGCACCTAACATCAGTTAAAATACCACGCAGATATACTTGAAAATACTTGAGTATATTATTTTGCATTTCTACTGCAGCAACAGCCAAGGAAAGACTAGTTCCTCTTCTACAACATGCTGTACCCATGCTATATAACAGGGCAAACCCTTTAGGATTATTCTCAGCCTGGCAAAACATTTACCGAGGGCACGATTCTTCCCAGGCTGGAGAGACCCTGGTATAACCACGTGAGGGGCAGGCGGTGGTAACCCAGCGCTACCAACACCCAGGCACCGACGGAGCAGCAACGATACAGTAAAAAGGAATTAATCGACCAAAGAAGAAATTCCTGTTGAAACCTCGATCATCTCCTGACTACCAAAATGCACCCCATGAGACCTGTTTCCCACCGTTGAAGTGGCAGCAGGCTGGGTAGTCCCTAATTTCATGGGGCAGAATTTTCTGCTGTCAAGGAGACTCTAGGTCGAGGAAACACGCACCACCTCCCAGCTGGCCAGAAAAAAAGCAGAAACCCTCAGAAAAAGCTCTTTTTTTTCCCATGGAAAGACCTCTAGAAAACCAAAATCACCCTTTAATTAGAAGCATCATCACCCCTATGATTTCTCGATTCCTTCACTTCTTGATTCCTTCCCTAAAACAACTCAAATTGACTCGGAAATAAATTCTTCATACAAACTTTGCTCAGAAATCCTAGTTCCCTGCTGCTTGTGTCGGGAAAAAGAGAGATGGTTAAAACTGCTGAGGAAGGAATGAGCTCCTGTCCCGGGAAAAGGAGTTCAACATCTGTTCATACAGCTCTGAACTCCTGACCCTTAATTAAGGGAAGCAGCCAAGAGCTATTATTTCATGTTAATTAACTGATCCATTCTTGGGTTTCGGTTTTTAACATCCTGTTCTTAAGTATCTGCCAGGGTCAAGACAAATACCTTCAGGGGAAGGTGCGAGATGCGGTTTGAAAGCAGAGGGAAGACGGAGGGAGCGCTGCGGGGCGGAGGCGTCTCACCCGACCTCACATTTGCCAAAGGACTTGAGGATTTGGCTGTGGTCAACATCGCTCACGAAGGGACAAACCCGCCCCGAACCTCATGCAGAGTCATCTGGAATCATAGAATGTGTTGGGTTGGAAGGGACCTTTAAAGGCCACCTAGTCCCTGCCATGAGCAGGGACATCTTCAACTAGATCAGGTTGCTCAGAGCCTCATCCAGCCTGGCCTTGAATGTCTCCAGGGATGGGGCCTCCACCACCTCTCTGGGCAACCTGGGCCAGTGTCTCACCACCCTCAGCGTAAAGAACTTCTTCCTGACGTCTAATCTAAACCTGCCCTGCTCTAGTTTAAAACCATTGTCCCTCGTCCTTTTGCTACCTGCCCTTGTAAAAGGCCCCTCCCCAGCTTTCCTGGAGCCCCTTTAGAGACTGGAAGGGGCTGGAAGGTCTCCCCGGAGCCTTCTCTTCTCCAGGCTGAACCCCCCCAACTCTCCCAGCCTGTCCTCCCAGCAGAGGGGCTCCAGCCCTCCCAGCATCTCCGGGGCCTCCTCTGGCCCCGCTCCAACAGCTCCGTGTCCTTCTTGTGCTGAGGGTTCCAGACCTGGACACATGACTCCAGGCCACGGTGACTTACCAATTGCCCGCCCGTCGGCACGGGGGGTGCAGCCACCCCGGAGGAAACGGGGCAAGCCATTGAGCTGCCCTGATTTGCTTAAAATGTCACGTTTTTAGGGGGCAACCTCCCCGCGACACCGGGAACTGGGAAGGAGCATGTGGATTTTGCCGTAGGTCCTGCCAGGCTGAGGGGCTCAGCCTTCTGCAAAGCATTTTTCAACCCAGCTAAAACAAAAGCCAAACCGCCCCTTTTTGCTTAAAACGCGACAGCCGCGTCCTGCCTTTTCGCCCAAATAACTTCCACAGCCCGTGAAGCCCTCGGCTGCGGGAATCGTTGCAACGAGAAATCATTCTCCCATGATTTCACCCTTTATTAGAATTTTATTTTAAGTAACACTCACAAGAAGCCTCATAACCCTTTCCGGCCGCTGGGGATAACCCAACAAGTTACATCAGCAAAGAAACAACCCCGTTAACCACCCCCATTACTTTAAGCCCCCCCCATGGAATTACCTTAGACTGCTTTAATTAGGTATCCACTGTACAAAAGAATTAATTAATTAGTGATAAGCACCTGAACCACATTACTCATAAGGCTCTATTTCAAGCTTCAAATACAGCAAACAGGTCACGGGCAGTGCTGCTGCCTGGTGTTTCTTTTCCCATCCCTGCCATCAAAGCTGGCAGGGTTTTTGTTTTTTTTTTTCTTTTTCTCCTTCTTTATCTCATTTTTCAGGTTTTTCACAGCATCCAGAGCTGGCGCCTTTAGAGCTACTACTCAAATAGCGGGTGGACCGCATGGAGATGGGCGAGCTTTGATCGCTCGCTGAGATTTGGCGTGCTTTAGGGGTGGGTGATGGCGTAAAACCTGTCTCTTGAGGCTCGGGTTATCCCGCAAACGTTGCGCTCCCAAGCTGGTGTGCTATGGCATCGCCACGGCACCCGTGGAAGGAGGAAAGCCTTTGCGGATGGCCAGATCCCAAGCTGCAGGTCGGGGGGGGATCACCACTAAACGTGGGCGATTTTAGCAGGTTTCGGGGGCGGAGCGGGGGGGAAGAGGGGAAAAAAAAAAGAAAAAATATAGAGGGAAAAGAGAGGGAAAAGAGAGGGAAAAGAGAGGGAAAAGAGAGGGAAAAGAGAGGGAAAAGAGAGGGAAAAGAGAGGGAAAAGAGAGGGAAAAGAGAGGGAAAAGAGAGGGAAAAGAGAGGGAAAAGAGAGGGAAAAGAGAGGGAAAAGAGAGGGAAAAGAGAGGGAAAAGAGAGGGAAAAGAGAGGGAAAAGAGAGGGAAAAGAGAGGGAAAAGAGAGGGAAAAGAGAGGGAAAAGAGAGGGAAAAAATATAGAGGGAAAAGGGAGGGAAAAAACAGAGGAAGAAGGAGAAAAAATATAGAGGAAAAAGATTAAAAAGGAGAAAAAAGAGGGGAAAAAAAGAGGAGGAAAAAAGAGGAGGAAAAAAGAGGAGGAAAAANGGGGGGAAGGGGATGCGGAGCCCTGGCAGTGCTACAAACCGGGTTAGCTGGGGCTGGCTGGGGAGAAGTAGGTTGCTCCTCCGTCCTCGGTCGGTGAGCTGACCCATATTATCTCAATTAAATTTAACTTCTGCGGCCCGCTGCTGC
>VWZL01000313.1:173861-185223 GCA_013396915.1 Stercorarius parasiticus | reverse complement strand
CACCCGACCCGGGACCCCGAGCTGGGTTTTATTACCAAGTTATTGATAAACCTGGGGTGAGGGGGGCAGGTCTGGCTCTGCTGCAGCCCCCCCCAGCCCATTGCATGGTGAAACACAGGCTGCACTCAGCATCTCTCCACCCCCCCACTAGAAAATCCCCCCCTCCCGTCCCCAATCCTCCATCTGTTCCCTTTTCTGGGACCCTAAAGGGACTCTGGGGGGCTCTGGGCCTGGGGGTTGTTCCCAGGGTTTGCCCTCAGGCTGCCCAAGCTGCTGAAAAGCCCGTGGAAATGTGTTATAAAGCAGGAAAGGCAGTGGCCGGCGAGGGGGGGCAAACGGGGAGGAAAGATCACAGAACCGGGGGGAATATTTTTAGCCCGTCTGTGTGTCTGCTCGTCGGCATCCCTCGGCGAGCTTCATAGTCACCCGGCTGACTTCAGTCACATCTGACGGAGGGACAGACATCTCAGGGCTGCTCCCGTCCCCCGAAACAGGAGAGAAACCCCCATGAGGAACTGCCCCCCGGGAGGGGAGCCGCAGCCCCAATGCTACGAGACATCAGAGAATCCACACCAGCACGGCGGGGCGGGAGGAAAACCAGTCTGTGAATCTCTCTGCTGAAAAATAATGGCAATTCACCGGCGTGCACGCGCTCTCCATCGCAGCCAGCGGGTTTGGATTACGGAGCTCGCAGAAGCCACCTCTCCACAGGGCGAACTCCGGGAACGGAGTTACAAATCTGCGTGTTTTGCTGCAAAACTGATCCGGGAGCAGAGGGAAGGGGAAAATGTCGCTCCAGGATAAAGCCGGGATACAGGTCCAATGGGTCGGGGAGCAGGGCTGGGCTCGCTCCATCCCCGTGCAAACCGCGGCGACGTCGGGAATGAACCCTGCGCCAAGGGGTCATGGACCAGCCTCCCCTTCGCACTGGGGGAACTGGAGGTGCTCCAACGCTTTTCCTCCGCTGGGGCCACTCCAGTTGCACCCTCCTGCCCTAAACTGGTTGGATTTGTCCCTCCCTGCCATAGAATCATATAGAATCATCTCGGTTGGAAGGCAGCCACGACTCCAGTAAGCTCTGGCCATAAATACATTTAAAGCAGCCACGTCTCCAGCGCAGGAGGACACGAAAGGCCCCGCTTCATGGGGCAGGGTGGGCTCAGCATCACCTCCGCCCCTGGCGCCGTGCCCCGGCACGCTGGGGAGATGCTTTTCTTTGCACAGAATGGTTTAAAACAACCCGCAGCGGGCAGGTTTTGGGCACCCTTCGCAAGGTGGATGATGCTGTCTGTATCCCCAGGGAGGGTGGGAAGACGGTGGGCAGCCGGGGGTGCAGGCAGACACCTCTTTTGCCCCGGAAAACAGGACTCTGGCCTCGTGCTTTGTAAATACGCACGGATTGCAGCAGGGAAAAGCCAGCCCAGGCCACCCCTGTCCCCGTCCCCCCTGCCACCAGCCCCGGGGACAAAGCAGCCTGGGGTGCCCGAGGCGGTGGGGAGCTTGGCTGTGGCCCGATGTAACCGTCACCCATCTATCAATGATTTACCGCCGCTGTGAAGTGCTGTTTGTGCTGCCGGGGCTTCCCAGCTGCCCCAGCCAAGGTCAGCGCTTCGCTCCGCAGGGGGACGGACGGACGCCGAGGGGCAGAGGGGCCGGTGGGGGTAAAACAGAGCCCCCTCGCACCCCGCCAGCACCACGGGCTCATCCCGAGCATCCCTCCTTCTCCGAGGGGCAGCCGGGGACATCTCCCTAAATCTTACACCCAAGGGATGTGCAAATGGCCCTTGCCGGGGCTCTGCGTCATGGGGGGGGGGATGAAAATCCCCTTTGGAGACAGTGGCTGCCAGGGCTGGGAACCATTCCCTGCCGGGGTCACCGACACAGCGGCTGTCACAGCCCTGGGAGCACTGTCAGCCGCCAGGCACCGGGGTGCTGGGGCTGGACCGTCCCAGGCTGCCGGCACCGAGGGCTCCGGAGGTGCCGGGCAGGATTTGTGCAATGGCTCCGCTCTTTGAAGCAACCGCCGCAGCCTTTTAAACGCCTGACCAAACACAGATTGATTTTTAAGAAATGGACTGAGCAGGCCTCCGTGAGGATCCATAGCCTGGCTAATATTTATCTAATGGGCTCCCACAAATAGCTCGTTAACCCCTTTGTATTTAATTAATGGGACGCAGGACCCAGCCTGCTGCAGCCCAGCTCCCCCCGGGCGCGTTGTTGGGGTCCCTGCAGCCCCGTGTCCCTTCACTCTGGCCACCCCCCTTTTCCTCCCCCCTCCACCTGGTGCCTCTCCTTCCCCCCTCCCTCACTCAATCCCACTCCCACCTGCACCCCCAGGGGATCCCCCCTCTGCTCCATCACCCCCGGGGCCAAAAAAGCCATTTGCAGGCACCGGCTCAGAAACAACTGTGGGCTTTGCCTGAGCCGTTTGCACCCTGGGCTGGTTCCCCAGGACATCTCACCAGAGAGGTGTCACCACCAAGTGCGCCAGCACCCGTGGGGGAGGCTGGAGAGGGGTCCCCCCACCCAGGAAAGGCTTGAAACCCCACGGCTTTAGGCACCGATCCCAAATATCTTGGCTGTGAGGGCGGTGAGCCCCTGGCCCAGGTTGCCCAGAGAAGCTGTGGCTGCCCCATCCCTGGAGGGGTTCAAGGCCAGGTTGGACGGGGCTTGGAGCAACCTGGGCTGGTGGGAGGTGTCCCTGCCCAGGGCAGGGGGTGGCACTGGGTGGTCTTTAAGGTCCCTTCCAACCCAAACCATTCCACGACTCTATGATTCCATATCACAGCTGTTGCAGCAAACGCTTTACTTATCTATTTATTTACTTACTTAGCTGTGAATTAATACGGGAGGCTCGAAAGCGTCCTTGTAAACCAGTGACAGGTGAGCAAATGCACTGCAGGGGCTGCAAAACTGCCGTGCGCTATTTCAGTCTATTTGCCGAGGCAGTATTTTGGGCCGCTCCTTTTGCAGGGAATGCACGTGCATATCCACGTGTATATGTGTATATGCGTATGTCGATATGTGCGCACACACATATATACCTATAAAGCCAGGGGAACCCGGCATTTCCCAGCGCCTGCAGCTGCCGTCTCCCCGGCCGATGCCGGCATCGCTCTAGTTTGCCGGCGGCTCCTGCCAGTGTGCTGGGATCCCAGTCCATGGGCTCCCCGAGTACCCCCCCTCCGGTGCAAAGGGCTGCTTTGGGGTGCAAGGAGGGGCTCACCGCCCTGGCAGGAGTAAGCAGGGTGGCTGGAGGACGGTGGTATTGCTCTTTGAATTACCGGCTGCCAAATTTCTTGGCATGATACTGCTGCCAGACCATCGCCCAGCGCGAAGGCAGAGGGTGCCCAACATCAGAGCATCGCCTCCAGCACCCCCTGCCTTCCCTCCCTCCCTCCCTCCCGTCTCTGCAGCACCAGCAGCCAGCGAAACGGACTGGTTTGTTTTGGTTTTGAGGGCAATTTTCAGTGGAAACATTTCCCAGACGCCCCATTTCCCCGGGAAGCGGCAGCTGCGCGGGCTGCTTCCTGCTGCGTGTTTCCCCTGCCAGCTCGCACATGCGAGTCCCAATTAATCGGACAAAGAAAAAAAAACCAAACCCAAACATGTTTAAATGGTGAGTCAGTCAAAACGATCCACCCGGCGCAGTTATCCTGCCCCAAAGAGCACGCACCCCCTCGGGACGGTGGCGGAGCCCCCCCAGCGGGGCACAGGATGGCAGGCGCAGGCAGGGCTCGGGCAGAGCACCACCAAATTTCAACTTGCTGGGAAATATGGCCCTGAAATGACATCGTGTCCCCTCGCCTCTGGCATATGCGGCGTCCCCGGGTGGGCCGGGGGGACACCGGGGCCGGGTCGGCCTCGGGGATGTGCCAGGGACCGGCCTGCTCGGGGAGGACCAGATGGTTTCCATTCCGGATTCCTCCAGCATCGGCTGATGGGGATGGGAGGTCCCGGGGTGAACGCAGTGCCCAGGCCACCCCCCGCTGGGCGCTGTGGGTGCTGTGGGTGCCCAGCTATCCCACGGATGGAGGAGCGGACCCAAAGCTGACCCCAACCCAGGGTCCTACATCACCAGGAGGGAATTTTCTCGGTTTTCAGACCCTTGAGAACCCCCGTTCCGCCCTCCCTGGGGTCCACGTCACCCCTGGGCTGGAGGAAGCCGGGGTGCTCAGCGGGGAGCCGGGGCTCTGGTTTCATTAGAGCAAACTGGGAGGGAAAGAGCGGGCTCACCCTTCCCCGAGGCTGCGTATGGGAGCTGGTGCGGGGTGGGAGAGAGGAACCATGGCTTTGGGGACCCAGCTGGGCCACCCCAAAAATGCCCCATCCCCTCGCCACCCCCTTTTCTGGGGTCCCACCCCACCAGCGGGTGCCGCAGCCCTCTCCTCTGCGCCCTCGCCTCTGCACCCGGTGATGGGGGTATTCGCACCGCAGCACCCATGCCCCTGGGCAGGGCGTTATCGGCGCAAGCCCCGATCGGCACAACCCGGCTCTCACGCGTCCTGACGTCTTCACGGCACCCTAAAAATCCCCGGGAGGTTTCGGGGGTGCTGCACGCAGCCGGGTTCCCACCGCAAACACCCCATGGCAGCGTCAGGAGCCGGCACCGGGCGCTCTCCGCTTTGCAAACCCAAGCCGTTTATGAGCTATATGAGCACGGTAAAGCAAAAGCAGCTGTGGCTACTACCTCCTTTCATGGGATTTTTTTCTTTTTTTTCTTTTTCTTCTTCCCCCGTCCTCCGAATTTTTAAGATCTAGATACAAAACCCTGGGAAATAGAGGTTTGGAGTATAACGTTGACACCCGTTAATGCAGGGGCATGAAACGCAGCACCCTGATTCTCATCCATCCCAGGAGCTGGAGGTTGGGATGGGGATTACGGCAGTTCCCACCTTGCACAGAGCCTCCACGCCCCAGGGCACTTATTTCCAATGAGCTTTTTTTTTTTTTTTTTAACGAAAATACTAAAAATAAAGTGCCGGTGATGGGCGGCGGGGGAGAAATCCCAGGTGTTTCTCGTTTGGCCCCGCCGCAGCTGGTGTTTGCACAGCGCTGCCCCGTGCCAACATTCCTTCGCCCAAGGCTTTATCCGAGCAAAGGCGAAGGGGTGAAGGATGCTGCGGGCAACCTGCGTGCCACCACGGAGGAGGAAAAGACTGGGAATAGTACTGCCATCCTCACTGAAACCCTGCTTTCGGCACCGTTGCCGGCTCCGGTTGCTTTGTCAGCACTTGCTGTATTTAGGATTAATGTATTTTTGCTCTTTTGGAGAAGTGCTCTCAGCTTCAGAGCTGCGAGCGGGAGGGGAAAGTTAATATTAGCGCATCGCCAGCCGGCACGGGATGACCCTGCTGGGCTGGGCCGGGGGGGCTGATGGCTAAAGCCACATCCCTGGGGCCAGCGACACCCTCGGGGGGTGACTGCCGGAGGGGGTTTGCTCCAACACCCAACGAGCTGGGACAGGGCAGGGCAGGGGAAAGCGTGCTGGAATATAGAGCTATTTTTTTCAAAGTATAACAGAAAAACAGGATTAAGCTGATTTGTCCCCCTGTCTTTCACACCCCAGGCTGTCAGCAGTGGAAAAGCTGTTGTTTGCTCCCCCAGCGCTGCTCGACCCTGGGGCTCAGCTGGCTGCGAGTGGCACCGTGGGGACCCGGACACCCCGGCTCGGGGACGAGCTCTGCCCCAGCACCTGCCCTCTTCCAGATGGGAAATATCCGAGTTTTTCCAACTCAGCTGAACGGGCTCCTAAAATCGGCTGGGAACCCACCCGGGTTGTGGGTGCAGACCCCCACTGCCAGGATCTCGGTGCCACCCCCTCCCATATGGGGCAGAGGGACCAGGGGTCCTCCTGCTGACCCCCACGCCCCCTCCTGCTCCAAAATCCAAAGCAGGAGGCACAGACACCTCCTTCACCTCCCACCACGCTCGTCCCTGCCGCAGGGCATCCGCTTTTCACAGCCAAGAAGCGATGTGTCCCTTGGCTGGGGTTTTCTTAGCTCTTCAGGGGCATGGCTTGCTGCTGCAGAAGGGCCCTGGCCCAGCCAGTGATCCTAACAGGTGATCAACTGATAAACAAGGCAGGGAAAATAGTGCTTACAGTGTATTTTTCCAAGGATAAATCCCTATTTTTCAGGTATAATCAGGCCAGTTTGCAAGGCAGGAAAGGCCATTTCTATTTCTCCATCACCAAGCTCAGCAAACAGCCCTACCTGTGGAGCCGGCTCGGACGCTTTATCACATTCCCCTGTTTGTGTTTATGACAGGGCTGGATCTTAAGCTGTTGCATGAAAAACACGGGGCCTGCCCTCGTTTGCATTGGGCTTCACACCCAGCCTAAGCCGATGCGGCGCCGCCTCCTGCCCCTGTCCATCAGACACCCCAATTAACCGCCGCAGTGATTGCTCAGATCCCTTCTACCCGCACAAGGGCTGCTCCTTCCTGACCCGCACCAGCTCACTCACTGGAGGGAGATGCATTTATCCCCGGCCATCCCAACGACGCCGGGAAAGGATAACACATCTGTGGGACCAGCGGCATCCCATCCCGGTGCTGCTCCATCCCATCCCGGTGCGGCTCCATCCCATCCTGGTGCGGCTCCATCCCATCCCGGTGCTGCTCCATCCCATCCCGGTGCGGCTCCATCCCATCCTGGTGCGGCTCCATCCCATCCCGGTGGCGTGGGAAGCTTCCCGCAGCAGTGCCCCGGCCAGCCAGGTGGAGTGAGCGTGGAGGAGACGTTTAATTACACAGCACCGGGTGTTTTTCCACTTATAAAGGGCCATCTGCATTCCCTCTACCTGCGCCGGCTGCCATTAGTCCTGTTTGACAACTAATTGGCAATTAATAATATCTTGGCATTACGCAAATGGATTATGAATGTTCTGCTGAGGGATTTTTTTTTTTTTTTTTTTAATGTGTTTGCCTTTTTGCTTGGAAGAACAGCGGTGTTTGGGGGCTTGGATTATCTATTTTTTTTTTGCTATGAGCTAGAAAAGCGGGTGTTTGGGGGTGCAAAAGCAGGTAATCCTTCCCGTGGCACTTAGCATGAGTCGCCAGCCCAGGGGATGGCTAGTACTGGCCTTCCCAGGCTGGCCCAGCGCCGGGCGAGGGCTGCGAGGCAGGGCTGAGCCTGCTGGCAGCAATGCCACCTTCCCGCTGATGAAAGGCCACCGGGACGCGTCTGTCTGCGGCCGAGACGTGCCGGGCTGGCCTCGTCACCACTGGTAACGCTTTGGGTGGCACGGTGGAGTAGGAAAGAGCATTAAAAATAGCCTCGGATACCAATAGGACCAGCAGCTTAATGCAGTCGGAAAAGAGCCCGCAGACAGCATCCAGCTTTGCTTATGCTAATGGGGGCGAAGATGACTGCAAACAGCTCGGGGTGAGAAGATGGGGCGGCGAGGAGCGAGCTGGGACTTTCCGCGGGCCGGCAGCCAGCGCCAGCCCTTTCATCTGCTGGTGGGAGCGTCTGGTTCCTGGGGGGCAAGGCTGCCCTGCCGCCCCTCATCCAGGGTGGGGGGCCGTGCCCCAGGCGCCCCCTCAGTGCGCGGGGAGCAGCGCCCCTGTGCCCCACGGGGGGGGAGCCACCTCCACGGCCCCCGTCCCCTGGGCCGGGGTCGGCAGCGAGGTTCGGCCGCCCCCGAGGATCTCGTACCCCCAGCGAGAGGCTGGGGAGAAGCTGGACAACCAGCACAGGGTCAAGCCACGGTCCTCCGGCAGCTTCAGAAATGGGGGTTTTTTGGGAAGGGTAGGAAACACAGCACCACTTATTTTGTTTTCTATTTCCAGGCGCTTTAATATGGAGCCTCGCGCGGCGCCATCCTTGGCCGTCCATCTTCAAAGCCCCTTCCCAGTGGGACCAGCTGTGGCACTGGGGTCCCCTGGGCTTGCAGTAAGCGAAAGCCATGGTGGTAGCGACCCCTGCTCAGCCATTGAGCTGCTTTAAATCCATCGGGACGCAACCCTGAGATGCTCCTCCGTAGCACAGGCTGCTTTCTTACACTCAAAGCTGAGTTCCCACATCGCCATTCCCTTTAATTTTTGGGGGGGGGTGGTGGGGGAAGCAGATATTTCGCATCAGCCCTGCTGCCGCTGCCAGCTGCCCAGCAAGTCTTGCTCAGGGCTTCAAGAGGCATCTTTAAGAAAGATAAGCAAGATAAAGAAATTAAACCACCCCCCCAAATAAAAGGAAGAGGCATGCAGAACACCTGCGCTTTTGTCTCCCTGACTCTGGGGCTGGTTTTGCAATCGGATCTCCCGGCACACGAACTTACGCGAAGAACATGGAAAACCAGCGAAGGCCCCATTTTTCCCCAGCCTGGGCCACTCCCGGCGCCAGGTTTGCAGACCCAGAGACCAGGAAAACGTAAGTCACTTGTAAAATCGGCTGCGTGACGCCGCCAAGTGCTCTGGGAGGTCTTTCAAAAGGCAGGGGGGGAGGCTATTTGGGGAAAAGCAAAGGGAATTTTTTCCCTGCCTCTGCCCAAACACATTGCCTTACACTAAACAGATCCTCCTCAGAGGAATACTCGACAAACGCTTGGCTTCCCAGGCTACGCAGGAACTTCTTAAAAAAAAAAAATAAAATCTGTGTTCCTTTGATGAATCATTTGCATTCAAGGTAATTAAACTTTAATCAGCAAAGCCAAAGAAATTGAGATTTTTCCACCCGCGATGGGACAGAGATGGACCCGATTTCCTATCACACGTAACCCCCACCATTAAAACTGCCCAGCTCCTGCAGGCCTCTCCTTCCCTCTTACAGCATGGAAGAAGATGGGGAAGAATGAAAGGCAGGGGGAAAGAGCAGGAAAATGCATGCATTTTCCAAGTGAAATGACATTCCGTAGATCATGGCGATAAAAATGACCTGCTTGTTCCCGTCTGCTTGCTTATGCCGTAGTTGCACACCCTCGGTGCTGGAAAAATCCCCCCCGCCCAGGTGGGGAAGCCGCGGCGCAGCAAACCTGCTATTAGCCAGCGGGCAGGACTGCGGGCAGCCTGCGCACCGTGGGCAGGAGGGCACTCCCCTTCCCTTTCCCCATCCCTGTCCTCTTCCCCATCCCTCTACCCATCCCTCTCCCTCTCACCATCCCTATTTTTATTCCCATTTCTATCCCCATCCCTATTCCCATCCCCATCCCTATCCCTATTCTTATTCCCATCCCTATCCCCATCCCTATCCTCATCTCCATCCCCATTCCTATTCCCATCCCCATCCCTATCCCTATTCTTATTCCCATCCCTATCCCCATCCCCATTCCTATTGCTATTCCCGTTCCCATCTCTATCCCTATTCCCATCCCCTTCCCCATCCCCATCCCTATTCCCATCCCTATTCTTATCCCATCCCTATTCCCATCCCCATCCCCATCTTCATCCCCATCCCCATCCCTATTCCCATCCCTAGTCCCATCCCTATCTCCATCCCCATCCCTATTCCTATTACTCTATTCCCTCTTCCCCATGGGACAGACCCTCTCCTCCAGCAGCTGGAGCAAGATCGCAGGTTTTTTAGCCAACCTTGATTTTTAGCATTTTTTTTAGCTAAAGCCCAGGTTTTTGGGGGGACGACGAGGCTGCAGGACCCAGCACATGGGTGACAGCCCCGCTCGGCCATTTCCCCAGGGATAAAACCTCCGGAAAGCAGAGAGGAGCACGGCAACGGGGCGAAACCAGCCCTGAGGACAAGCTGTTTGCAAAGCCACTGAGCATTCCTCCTCTTCCCTGCAATCCTTGACACCTGCCCGTCTCTCCTAATAACTCGTCGGGACGCCAAAATGACAGCCTGCACCCTTCCCGCGGCGCGGGGCACGCCGGCTCCTCGGCCAGCATCCCTCTGCTGGAAAATCCGCGTGCTGAGAAGGGCCGGAAAATAATGGCCAGAAAAACAAGTTAAAAAATGACATTGTTGGGTTTCTTTGAAGGGCCAAACGTGGGTCTCGGCGGGGGAAAGGTTGACAGAGACCCCCACATCTCCTCCTGGGAGCAGCGGGGGTCCTGCTTGTCACCCACCGCATGGACAGGGGACCAAAAGCTGGCGTCCAGGGTGTCAAGGGTGACGCTGTGGGGAGGGGGTGCTGGGGGGGCCGATGGGGTGGTGGCCCCCGCAGCACGGGGCTTTTGCTTCGCATCTCGGCTTTGAGAGGGGCAGGCGAGACGGGGGAGAGGGCTCGCTGCGAAGGGGAGGAAAGAGAGGAGGAGGAAATGAAAATTAATTAACTAATAAATGTGCCGGGTTGGCTCGGGGTCAGCGGGAGAGCAATCCAGAGGGCTGACTCACTCTGACTCAGGCTGCCGTCCCGGGTTAGGCTGGGCTGGCCATTAAAATGAATGATAAATGGGCTGAAATCTGGCGTGGGCGCATCTCCTGTCCCGGCCGGGCTGTGGGGACCGAACCCAGAGCTGGTGGGGCCGGGCATCCCCGCGAGGACCCGCCTCGTGCAGGAGAGAAATCTCTTTCTCGAGGGAAACGAAGCCAGATTCACCAGCTCAGATGGAGCCAGACCCTTTGGGTGCAACTCCCTGGCTCCCTATTTTCACCTTAGAACTGGCCACGTGGAGTGCGGGTGGGAAGTCCCCCTCCACACAGCCAAAGCCATAGGAGAAGACGATGTTGCCACCGGCACGGTGATCCCAAACACTAACCCATCCAGAGCCAGCAGGACAACCAAAGGGATGGATTGAAGGGATGGATTGAACCCTGCCCGCTTTCCGGAGCGGGGAGGCAGCGCCGGTGCCGCCCGGCGTGTCGGTGCATGCCGTCGGGGAGGTGCTGCCTTCGCCCCCCCTCCCGCGCGCCCCGGCGTCGCCTCGTTCCTCTCCGATGACTGGGCGCGATTGCTTCTCCCATAGCAGGCTCTGGCCGCGGGGAGAAGGTGCCCCTCGCCCCCCTCCGTTCCCTGCTCCCCGGGATGCTGCCCCAATGGGGTGGGGACACGGCGGGGGGACGCGGTGTTCGGGTGCGGGGCGAGGAGAGGGGCGCAGGTTTCGAGGCGGTCGAGAGCATCGCTCGAGGCTGGGAGGCGTCACCTCTCCGCACCCCCTTTTCCAAGGGGCTGTGATGGAGGTTTCAGAGGAGTCGGGGCTCTTTGGGGTGGGGGGGGGGGGGACAGCTCCCATCTCCGCCCCCCCCAACCTGCTGGGGACCAGCCGTAGGTGACACTGTGCCATTTAAGATGGCCAAGTTGGGTGAGATGGGTCCCACCTCCTGCACAGGCATGAAGAAAAAAGAGAGAGAGAAAAACTTCTGCAATGGAGTTGGTTTTTTCCCACCCCCGGAGGCTTTGGCACAAACTTGCTTTCTTCTTTTTTTTTTTTTTTTTTTTTTTTAATTTTGTTCCTGCTCTTTTTTTTT
>VWZL01000313.1:154638-173839 GCA_013396915.1 Stercorarius parasiticus | reverse complement strand
ATTTTCAACCAATGCGTTACTGAAGTCTCTCGCCTCCTGACAAAACCCGGGCTCCCCGCCAGCACACATTTCTGATAATTCATCCATTATTAAATGAAATCAAAGATACGGTTTAAAAGGAAAAAAAAAAAAAAAAAAAAAGAGAAAAAGAAAAAAAAAGACATGGGACTGTTCACATCCAAGAGAGGCTCTTTACAGCTGGGCTGGGAGTTTCTTTTAACAGCAAAAGGATCTCTCCAAGGAAAACCCACCCCAAACGCTTGCCCTGCTCCTCAAACTGCAAACATCTCCGGGTGGCCATGCCAAAACCCGGGGATCCATGGCGTTCTCCTGCCTGGATAAAGGCGATTCCCTCCTTGCCATGGGCTGGGCTGATAGAAGCCCTAACCGGGGTGGATGCTGGCTGGAAACGTCCCCTCCCTGCCAGCGGGCTCCCCGGGGACAGCCTGCAACCCATGGCCAGAGACAGCCCGACTGGATCAGCCAGATCTCTCCAAACCGGAGAGAGAGGAAAATCTGATGGAGAGGGAGGGGCACAGCAATTACAGCCTTTTCGCTTTAATAACCCTCGCTGCTTCCCCGAATTCGTATTTACATCCTTCTCGGCGCAGAAGTAGTAATTAAAGTCTCTCCGCTCAGGTCTAAACAACAGCAGACCCTCCTGTTATTAAAAACAGAGGCAAAGCTGAAAATAAACCTGATTTTTATGGCCAGGGAGCCTCAAATCCCTTTCTCCAGGCTGGCTAATCAAGGGGGCAGCAGGATTTAGGGCCGCATGTCCATGCTCTGCCATGGCATCATCGAATCATGGAACGGTTTGGGTTAGAAGGGACCTTAAAGACCATCTCGTTCCACCCCCCTGCCCTGGGCAGGGACACCTCCCACCAGCCCAGGTTGCTCCAAGCCCCGTCCAGCCTGGCCTTGAACCCCTCCAGGGATGGGGCCTCAATATGTGGGGCATCCATACCCTGCGTTCATCTCCATGGAATGCGGGGGATGGAAAACCGCTTAGGAAAACATCTCCGTGCCACTGGTCCCTTCTCACCCCATTTTTTGGCCGTTTCCACCAGCCGTCAAGGAGCAAATGGGTCTTGGGGTCTGCAGCCACCGGCTAACGGGACAGAGCACCTTGTGCCTTACCAGAGCAGCTCATGCCCTCCTCTCGCTTTAAAGAAGCTATCAAAAAAATGGGAGAAAATTAATTATTCACTAGGACTGCTAATTAAGCTGATTTCCTCTGCGAGGGCATGGAAGGAAATGAGCTGGAGAAGCTCTTAATTGTTTAAAAAGAGCCGTCCTACAGGTGTTCCTGTCGAGCTGCTCTGCTCGCCGAGAGCGCCCAGCCCCGTGTTTCTCTGGGACGGGAGGACTTTGCCGGTGTCGGTGCCGGCCTCACACCTTGCAGGTGCTTTCAAAGAAGGTCACCAGTGAGCCATAAAGTGCTCCTAAATCCCCGTCCTCAAACCGGGTGACCCAACGCAACGCACCCAGCGCCACGCTGCTGCCTTTTCTCTAGGGACTGAGTTGGGGCTGCAGGATGCTCCGTGGGGACTTTGGGTGAAACCAGACCGGAAGAAATAGCACGTCCCTCGTGCAGGCTATGTCTAGATGGCCCAAGAGCTCGAAGAAGACCTCATCCTGCGACATGGCACCGGCTCCTGGACAGCCACAAGCAGACGGTGGGTCAGGTCTGCACCGTGGGCATCCCCAGTTGCCACCACTGGGTCGCCATGGGGTGCTGGTGCTTTCCCCTGCCCCATCCTTTGCCCTGGCCCCAGTGCCACATCCAGGCCCAAGGCACCAGGGTCCCCACAGGGCAGGTGGGAGGACCCCCCATTGCCACCAGGCTTTCAAGGAGAGGGTGAAACCTCAATGGCACGGCCAGTGAGACACACGGTCTGCCAATACCCGTGGCCAGAAGGAAGCCTGAACATCAGTTCTCCATGTCATGATGGTTTGGGCAATCCAGAGGCGATGCCTGCCAAAACCACCCAAGCCACGTCTGCCATATATATATATAAAAACCAAAGCTACAGGCAATTTAATAGCCCGCAATCTGCAACCCCGGCTCATTTCCCAGGCTATGGCGCGTGTATGAGCTGTTAGCAGCAACCCGGCACCGGGGACCCGCCATCGCTCCCACCATGACCCTAAGGCAGAGCGCTGCACCCACTCCCCAGAGCACCCTTGGGTGGGTGGCTGGGGAAAAGTGAGCCCTCGGTGCCCTGTGGCAAGGGAACCGGCTTCTTCCCGGCTGCTGGGGCACAGCGGTGGTGTCCAGGGACGGCGATCCTCTGGTGGCCCCCAGGCCCTCCTCCCAGCCTCCCACAGCAAGGAGCAGTCCCACTGCCCACGCCATGCCTTGCCCTCCCACTCGCACCACCATTTCATTTCAGTCCCCCTTTATCCAGGACCTTCCCTTCTTGTCCTGTAGGGGTTGATGGAGAAAAACGCTCTGGGATCTCACATGGCGGAGAACAAAAGGGGTTATTTTAAAACAAATGGATTCGTCTCCGAGGCACCTCGCCGAGAACAGGGCGATGCTGCGCCAGCCTCGCTTCTCCAAATGTGGTGGGCTTGTGGCTGGGGAGCACATCTCCCCCACCCCAGACCTTCCCTGTCCAGCAGCTCCCAGGATGAGAGAAATCTGGGGCTTGGTGCAGGCAGCCGCTGGAGAACACATGAATAAAACCAAGGGAAAACCGAGCGGATCCAGCTGAACGGCATTGCACGGGGAGCTTGGGGTTTTCCCAAGACAGCACCATCCTCCACAAGCGTCCCTGGGGACCTGTGCCATTCCCGGCACAGCTTTTGTGCCAAAATGGCATGATAAAGGAAAACGCAGCCCCAAGGAGCATGGCTGCCAACGCTTGGACAAGCGTGTCCTCACCAGGAGAAGAGAAATCTTGGTAACTCCATGATTGCCCTGAGATCTCTGCTGAGTTTCCAGCAGCTGGAAAGCTTTTACAACCGTTCGCAAGCCACACGTTAACACATGGACAGGCACTTCTCAGTCAACGTCGCAGCCCCACGGCTCGGCTGGGAGCCAGCTAAGATGGCCCCTCCAGCACCAGGTCACCATCTGCACCACCTTTCCTTTCCCTTCCCCAGCCCAACGCCATTAAAAACAAGCACTCGTTTTCCTACCTGGTGCTGGGAACATCTACGAGTCAAGTTCCTCCAGCAGCTCCATGGCAAGCTCGGGGTTATCTCAGCAGAGCTGGAAGATAAAGCCACCGAGAGAAAAGCTCAGTGTCCCTGCAGAGGTGGGACGCTTCAAAGCAGGTTCCTCCTGCACGGCTGGTGGGAGCCCATCCCGCAGGAGCTGGTGGGACCGTGGCGTTCTCCACGTCCTCCTGGGCTGCTGAGGCACCAGGATCCTTGGGAATCGTGCTCCGCTTGGAGAGACCTACCCTTTTTTGACTGGTGTCCAACCCTAAAGCGCATGTTCTTACCTGCTCGGTGGAAGACGGGGGAAGGCTGGAGCACCTTTCCGAGAAACACATGGGTCTCAGCGGGGTGTGGATCTCGCCCAGCTCCTCCTGCTCTTCGGCCAAACGAGGGTTAGGAAAAAAGGAGGATGCAAAGTTGCAGCAAGCTGGAGAAAAGAGGCTGGTGGTGCGAACGCTCCCCGCAGCTGGTGTCTACACAGCTCTGCCGGTTGGTTAACAGTGGAGCTCTGATCAACAGGTACATTGATGTCAAGCTGGGACTTGTCTCCTCGGCGAGGAAAGGGAACAGCAGAGATTACTAAGCAATGCAGGAATGTGGTTTGTTTAATATGAGCCATCAACACAGAAGAGTAAAATAATGACAGATGTGTAATCACATTTCCTGAGTCTAAAACCATGAGATAGAGAATTTAAACACCACTTTTCCCAAGATCAAGAAGAGGAGCCGTTTGGCTAAGAACTCATTTGGTTACTAATTTCCTCGGCATTAAATCAGCTGTTTCCCGAATCTCTTGACATACTTTGCCCAACTGCTCCAAGGACGGGGCTGCTCCCCAGCTCGCTTTGATGTGAGGGTAAGCAGGGTGAGAAGATGCTTTGGAAACATGGATACGCCGGCTGACCGAGCCGGCCCGGATCAGAGGTTCCCCAGCATTGCTTAATTGGTTTATTTTAATGAAAGATGGCGAGATAAATTTCACGTGGCTCTTTATCGGTGAAGCGGCGAGTGGTGGGAGACAGGAATCAGGATCTGGGTTAAGCCAACTCTTCGAGGGCAGGCTGGGGGGGGAAATGGAGCCCTTTCCCCAGGAAAAGCCTGGCAATCATGGAAATCCTGAGTTTGTTTTGCTTTGGTTTCTCCTGCAAGGCTGGTCTGCAGAAGGCATGTGGCCGAGGGACACCAGACCTGAAGCCCACCAAGATCAGGGGAAGAAATCACTGCTCAGCCTTGGTCTTGGCCTCTGGCCGTGGCAGTTTCGCGAAGGTCTCGGGTGCAGGACCTGGAGGGGAGCAGTGATGTGCCATCCCCGCACTGCAGATGGTGGGGAAGGGCTGGGAGGGAACGGTGTCATTTGCTTGTCGGGTGTTTTTATTTGTCTCTTAAGATCAAAAGTGGGAAAAACACCACGCCAAGTGGGAAAGGTGCCACCGAGCGCAGGAGCCAGCGGTAGAGGGACTCCGGTCTGCCTCTGTTACGGATTTAGGAAGCGTATTGTTTTCCCCCGGCCAAATTATCAGCCCTTCCTCTGCTTTCCCTCCCTGGATTTGCAGGACCTGTGGGCCCAGGTTTCTTCACTCATGTGCATCCATGGGATTCTCAGGTGGCCTCAGATAGTTGCAAAACCAGTGCTGGAGTGGAAGAGTCCCCAGCGTACCCCTTCCTCCTGCCCGGCCGTTGCAGCAAAGGGCAGGAAAGCAAGGCTCTGCAGAGCCCGCAGCAGGCTCTGCTGGGAAATGGGGGCCTCCAAAGCATCCCCTGATGTGGTGGTGGCCACGGAGGGGTCACCAGACCAGCCTGAGATGCTGGGGAGGACACCGTCAGCATTAGACCTAGGTCAGGTGTATTTTTCATGTCCAGGAACAGACCTGGGATACATGGTGAGCCAGGGGCAGAGCAGAGCAGCACCTCTTGGTCTTGGACCCCCCAAATTCATCTTCATCTTCTGGATACTCAGATCTTCCCAGGAAGCCTGTCCCCAGGAAACCCAGGCTGGTAGCAGTGAGGTTTGCAGCTGGTCCCCACACCAGCTCTCTAGGTCACCAGAGTCTGGAAGAAGCTCCTGGACACTCATCCAGACAGCTTGGAGAACATCAAGAGAGCAGCCAAGCCTTGGTGGCCTTGTGCTCTTTGTGAGCTCCTCTCTGGCCCCCCAGGATCTTGGTGGGGTGTCCGACCCTGCCTTTTAGCTGTTCCAGGGGAGTGGTACCCAGATGGGCAGGGAATTTGCATGGCACATCCCCAGCCCAGAGACACCCTGGCTGCCAGCACCAGCAGAGATGCCCAAAGCCAGGGCTTTGGGGAGCTGGGAAAGCCAAAAAGAAGCTACTCAAGGGTGCAGGACCACTCTCCTGGGTCATGGAAGACCTTGCAAGGCTGCAGCGCACTGGGGCCACTGCACCATGCAGAGAAAATGCATCCCCTAACAGGGAGCTCAGCCAGGACAGAATTTATTCATTTATTTTGTAGTTGCCATCATGTCCCTGTGTTGGACACCCTCGCCGGTGCTGGCAGGGCTCCTCCATGCTCACTGCCACAGGAGCTCCGCTGACCATGCGGCTGTTGTCCTTACGGACCAGTGATGCCATCAGCTCACATCTCCCCAGCGTGAGCCGGGAAATGGTCCTTTATTTCCAGTCAATTGAGCACACAACGGTTCCTCCCCCAAAGGTGCTGAACGAGCACATCCCCATACCCGTGACCATGTCCGCGCCTTCCTCCCTGACTTTATCTGAGCGCACTGAGTGCCTCCTGCTATGAGAAAGGCAGCTCCCTCCCCTAAATGGACTTTAATTAGTCTGACTGCCTGCCAACAGCTGTTCTGGTGACACCCATGCTCCAATTAAGTCTTGGTTTCACCCCAAATTGTGCAGAACCCAGGCACGGCTTGTCCCTGGCCGGCGGTGCAGAGAAACGCCCCAGGCGGTGCTGGCCGAGCTCAATGGCCACGTTCAGCATGGGGAACTGGGAGGCAAACACCCCCTCGGCCAACGCTGGGGTGGTATCGCGCATCGTTGGATACGATGCGAAGGGATAATTTGGGCTATAGGGAGAATGTAGTGAATTTGGGAGCCCGTGGAAGCATCCGTGGAGCAGGAGCCGCCATCGGAGGCAGAGTAACCTGCCAGCCCTGCCTGTGCGGAGCAGCTCGCCCCGTGCCCGGGGCACAGACGGGTTCCCGGGTGCGTCTCCTAGCCCCGTGGCTTCCGTTCAGGGCTGCAATTTGGTCGCCACTTAATTTATTAAGAGTCACCTTGGGTGGGATGCAGACGTGGGCTGCGAGCCGAGCTGAATCACACCCTCCCAGCCGGTCCTCTCCGCGCGGGGAGTCTAGACGGCTGGCTGATGTGGAGCCATCTCCTCTCCAAGATACCTGCATGAAGGCTGGGGCGCTCCCCACATCAAAGGGCCCCTGAGCTACTAAAGTGAGGTTATAATTAAGCCACCCCGGGGGCAAGAGGGAGAGAGTTTCTCCCAGCACCGGCCGATCTCCCTCCGTGGCTCCATCACTTAGGGTGGTGTCCTCTGCCACCACCTCAGGAGGCTTCGGTGGCCGTAGCAGGGACTCTTGTCCCCACAGCTCATGGGGATCATGCCTGCTTCATGCCGACTCTAGTCCAAAAAACAAAAAAGAAAACCTTTCTTTGCAAGCCGGTCACGCTCTGCTGCCAGCTTCTTGGCTCCCTTGCACACAAGGAGAGGAGCCCAGTGCAAGGACGGGGACACGGATGTGGCAGGAGCTCCTTATACCCGTTTTGCTGCCAAATTGCCCCAAAAGCCAAGGGACAGCCTGGGCAGCCACAGACTTTGTAGGAAGGGCTGTCCCAAAGGGCAGAAGGAAGACGAAGCTCTGGAAATCCTTGGAAACACCACCGCAGCCTGCCAGCGACTCGCACCGTAGGTGACCGAGCATCGTAACGCAGCAAATTGCAATTTTGACTTCAGAGAAAGCCCAGGAAAGCAGCCGTTTAATTAACCAGGGGAACCTGCTCTATGTCACTCCTTGCTGTAAAGTGCATTGGCGTCTCTCCTTTAGCTACGCAAAAGGCCCCGAGAAACCCAATGCCTTGCAGGTGGGAGAGGCTGGATAATGTTTTCCCCTTTTAGTGGGGTTTTGTCCAGCTGGACCATTTCACCGCTAGCCGGTGAACCACAAAAGAAAGAGAAAATCGGCACAAACAAGGAGGACGTAAGCTCTGGTGGGCAGGGAAAGAGGAGCCAACCACTGATCCAACCTGCCAGTACCAGGAGGGCCAGGTGTAACATCGCCTTAACAAAAGCTCCTCAGCTCGCCCTGAAAACCTGAGCTCTGTAGAGCATCAATAAAGCCCACATTGAAGGATTAAAAGCTGGCGAGGAGGTCCCGAGAGGCAGCTGTCCACCAAAAAGCCTCCATGAAGTGGAGGGTTGCTCCTGGGGGTTTCACCAGCGCCACCAGTCAGCCTTTTCACCCGTAATCCCAAGATCGCTGCAAAATCACCGCCGGGAAATGGTGCGCGGCATCCCCTGTGCGTGCAGCAGAGCTCACCCAAACCCGCGGGAGGATTTGCTTTGTAGGGAGCTTAAAAATAATACAACTCTAAAGAAAATAATGGATTAAAAGGGGGATGTCTCACCCATCCAGCTGGCTATCCCCCTTTAAAGGGTGTTATTTAGTAGACTGACGTTCCCCTCCATACAGAACATCGACTGGCTGAGCCTTAAGCGACGTGTCCAGCATCACCCCAGGCAGCCCCGTGGCTGGAAGTCAAACCCCATGGTCCCAGCACATCCCAACGCGTCCTCCCAGCACAGCCCTCCTGCCTCAGGGGTAACAGCCTCTGCGCCAAGACGATGCCCATTCCATTTACTTTCCACTTTCCCGGAGAAGAGTTTTCGCTTTGTTGTTTCTTTTTCCCATCGGCTGTTAAATCCAAAGACTGTTGCGAACACAATTTAGGTGCGCGCTCACAGCTATGCAGCGGCCTCATTTCCCAGCAGAGGCAACCGGGGAAGGTTTACTTGGGAAGGAAACTGGTGTAAAAAAAAGAAGAACACCCCTTTCAAATGTGGAAACCTTGCTTAGAGCTGAGTAAGGATTTAAGGTTAGTAATATGCAAGGAGCAAGCCAATGCAAAATTACTTTTATGATTCACTCTGTCTCCAACCTGGTCTAGAAGTCTTTGCAGACTTTGACTCAGATGATCAGTGGCATTGAGATGAGAGGGACAATATAGACGTAAAGATAATATAAGGTGCAGTGGCATGATTTTAGAGGCTAATCTGCCCAACCAGAGTTCACCCTGTTCTTCCCATGGGGTACAGTCATGCCACAGGGGAAGGGCTGGAGCAGAGGACAAGAGCTGGTCACCAACATGTGCCCTTATCCCGGAGCATGAGGGGCAGCAGGACCAGGCGTGACGAGGAGAACCACCGGTGTGACGCTCTGCTCACAGAGCCGTCCCCCTTCCTCCCACGGCTTTTGCAGATTCGCTCCTCACATAGCAACACCGGTTTGAATTTGAGGCAAGAGAAATTACCCAACCTCAGTGCCCTGAGCAGTTCCAGGGCAGTGGGTAAATGCAGGAACTTGTCAGCACTGCAGCTGATTTGCAGATCATTTATTTGCTTATTAGATCACATTTGGCTAATAGTTTCTGTGATGCTCTGTAGTACGAACTAATAATTTTTCCCTGGAAACCCACCAGCATCTTGCTCGATGGCCAGCTTGTCGGCATCCTTAATTAAACCAGTTTTGCCTTCCTAATAGAGCCCTAGAAGTCAGAAGCAGAGCAGGAGGTGCTTACCTACCTGCCACCCCTTGATGGCAGGAGTGGAGGTGAGGAGGAGGAGGCTGGCCTGACCGATGCCATGCCACGTGTCTCATCACAGCCCCAACCTGCGGTACCTGAGCTCAGGTCCACGTGGGCATGCGTGCTGCATGACCATGGACATGGGTACTTCAACGGCTGCTCCTCTCCCACCATGTCTTCTCACATGGGATGGGGCGGCTGGGGGCAGGTGGAAAGGTGGAAGGGGCTCTCAAGGCAAACGGGGTACGGTGGCAGCCTCCCACGCAGGGTTCCTGGAGTATTTTCCATGGGGAAATGCTTTGTGTCAGCTTTGTGGGGATAATCCATCCTCTGCTTGCCTTTGAGCCCTTGTACCAATGGAGCAGCCATGGGCCTGGCTGCCCAGGAAAGCCTGCCCACCTCCGATGCACTGGGCACCCTCTTCCCATCCCAGCTTATCCCAGCCTACAGCACAACCCATGGTCTCTTCTCCAGGGACCCAGTGTCCCTCCCAAAACCCTGCTCTTCCCATCACCACCGAGACCTGCACTTTGTCTCCTCCTGCCCCATCGAGGCGCTCACCCCTCTGGCGTGGGGAATGCCTCCTCCTGACACAGCTCAAGCATCGCAAAAATGCGTCCCGGCCGGCTGGGGCTGAGCGAGCGGAACACCGCAGGCAGGCATCCCGAATCCACCTTTTCTCCAGCCCGGGGCCAACAGCCCCATCCCACCATCTCTCGCCCCTTCTTCTCCCTCACTCCTCTCCCTCCATCTGCGAAACAAGAGGTCTTTGTCTGCTCCCCCTGCTTCGGAGGAGCACGAACGGCTTGAACTTTCCCTGAGTGAGTTTTTCCCCGCCAGCAGGACTGTGTGCTGTGCCGATGCCAGGTATTAACTAAGAGGATGACTCAACAAACCGGTTCAGACTAAGCAAGAACAACCCTTCGCTTTTCTTCCAAGACTCTGGCTCAGCCCAGCACAGGCTGTTCTGGAGCATCAGAAAAGGTTAGTTAACTTGAAATATAACTTTTTAAACGGTTTATTACATCTCCCCTCCTTCAGGTTGCAGCTGGTATGGGAGGATGCTGGAAATGCAATCAAGGAGATCATTCCAAGGTAGTTTTTCCCTAAATTTTTCTGTCTGGTTTTGAGGTTTCCCTGTGAGATCTTGGCATGTGTTTTGCAGAAGAGATGGACTACATGGCGTGTGCTATGAGAAGTGCCGTGTGCCATGGGATGGAGATGGAGGGCTTCAGGAAGGATGAACTCCCCAGTTTGTGTTTGTCCAGGGGATCAGCAGAGACCCACGAGAGCCCAGCATCCTGAGCTCCCCAGCATCCTGAGAGCCCCAGCGGCCTCTGGCTTGTGATGGGGCAGAGGCAGGTGGCACGGAGGGACCCATCCAGCTCACAGAGGGTCGGTGGCTCCAGCTGTGACATGGAGCAGAGGCAACACTGGAGGTTTCAGCTTGGGAAAGCTGCAACACTGAAATGGGCCGTTAAAGGCAGTAGTTAAAAAGAAAAAACAAACTAGAGACGACTACAAAAGGCCGAGCAGCATGTGGGCTGGGAAACCCAGCTGGCAGGGCCACGCTGGAGGCTGCAGCTGCTCTTTGGGATTGAAACTGTCATTTCCATGGAAAGCATCATTAACGCTGTGTTTTTCCCTGCTGTTCCAGAGCCGCTTCCAAGCCTGAGAGCTGCAGTGCTGCCAGGAGCCCACACACAACCTGCACCCCCTGGGACTGCACCAGCAGCCCTGGCTGAGGGGACACCACAGGAGGTGGAGGGGCATCTCCGATTTTTGTCCTGCAGCCTCTCCTCTGGCTGCTGGTGAGGTCTGTGGTGGACTCAGAGCTGCCAGCGTCCTCGCTCCCCTGGATGCTGCCCCGCACATCCCAACTGAGCCATCTTGACCACTGGCTGCTGCTGGCCCTGCGATGTCCAAGTCACTGCAGGGCGATAATATGTCCAGGAGACATCTCCTCCCTTTGCTTTCTTGTGGACCACATGCACAAGGAGAAGGAGGCAAGACAGGAGCGTGGAAGGGTTATTAAGCATTGGAGCAGGCTGCCCAGGGAAGGGGTTGAGGCACCACCCCTGGAGGTATTTAAAAGATGGGTAGACATAGTGCTTAGAGATATGGTTTAGTGATGGTTTTTGTCAGAGTTAGGTTGACGGTTGGACTCCATGATCTGAAAGGTCCCCTCCAACCTGGGCGATTCTACAGTTCTATGGGCTGTGGAGCAGCACTGCCTGAATGTGGGGCAGAAAAGGCGCCCCAGCTTTGGGAGCATGGAGGGAGGACAAGGGGTCGATACGTGCATGGCAATGCACTGGAGGTTTGTCCTGCCCGTGGCTCACCTGCATTTGGAGAGAAGGAAGCCAGGAGGTCTTTAGTGGCAACCTAACATCTACGCCCAGCTCCACCAGGAGAAATCCTGTCATCAGCTGGGACTTTCCCAGCAGAGGAAGGAGCAAGACCAGTTTAGGAGGATCACTGGGCAGTGACCTGCAAATGCAACTCAGGGAGAACAACTCCAAAGCGATGCCGGCGTGGGAAACCAGCTCCCCCTGCATCTGCAACAGGCTCCAGACCGAGGAGGTGCCTGGAGAGGGGCTCTGCAAACTGCCATTATTTGCCCTGTGTTATTCCACAGGGACAGACAATTTCTGCAGAGCGTTACCTGAGCTGTCACAATTCCAGCCCGATGGCTTTAGTTTTTCCTCTGCCGAGCCTGGCAGACACCTGCTTTCAGCTTGGGAAGGAAAAAATCAAGGTGTCGCCTTCGCTTCCAAAAGAAAAACCCACCGAGCTTCCAAACGAGCTGACCCGTGACCGAGCACACCGTATCTCCGCGATGGGAGGCACGACAAATGCTCGCCGTGAGGGATGAGCGGCGGGAAGACGCCTTGTGCCTGTGGGTTTGCCGTGGGAGAGGACCAGGGCACAACGGAGCTGCTCCGGCTGGAGGGAGAGCTGAGCGAGGTTCAGGGCGGGAGGAGGGAAGGTTTCCCAGCCCCGAGACGTTTCATTTGGATGTTTTTCTCCGCGAGGCTTTCTGCTTCCAAACAACCAGCGCTTTCTGTTCAGCGGCTGACCTCAGCGGGGAGAAAAATTGCTGCACAAAAGGGACAGCGAGGCTGACGCCAGAAGCATAAACTCGGCGCTGGTCCCACGAGCCATTCTGGGTGGGTCCAGACAAGGCGTTTTTCAGAGCCTTTGTTAAAAACAGTGAAATATAAAGCCTCAAAAATCTGGGTTTTTTGAGAACTCCGAAGTGCCCCTGGTTTGGACCCCCTGTGCCGGCACCCCCCCAGTTTTCTGGTTTGGCCCCTACACCAAAAGCATCCATATCTGCCCCGTTACTTTGCCTTCTGGAGATCCTTTTGCTCATTCACATGAATAGAAAAACATCACCTCAGTGAATAAACCCTGCGAGAGACGCTGAAATCCTGAGGGCCTCATCGACCCTCAGCGCACTACTGTGGTTTGATTCCTCTTCCCGTGTTCTTGCCTCCTTCACTTGGCTGTGGAGATCGTTGCAATTTATATTTGTCGCTGCAGGGCTCACGGACACCCATCCCTCAGGAGGCCACGTGAAGAACCCCAATTGATCTTAATTGCATTAAAAATTAACGTGCTGCCCAGGAGAGCAGTAGCATTTCAGTATCTGCTGATGGACCTTCCCAAAAAGACCTTCTCCAGAAGGAGAAGGTGTTTCCTAGAAGATGCTTCATGATTTTGACCCGTGAGTAGTCGGTTTGGGGTGAGTTGCCGTGTTTTGCTCTCCAGGGGAGGCCACCATGGAGCACATCGGTGGTGGAGAGACCCAGGAGGTGGTGGCTGTGAGCAGGTTTCCCATTACAACAGCCAACAAAACCGAGCCATGGTTTGGCAAACTGCACGCTCAAAATGTCTCAAAGAGAGTTTTGAACTAAATAAAAAGTCCTATTTCTGCATGTTCTCAAGAAAAATTTGTCTGGTTTTTTTCCCCAAGGTGGGGCAATTATTCCGCTCCAACACTTCGCTCAATTAATTAAAATATGCTTAAGAGGAGAAAGAAGAGATGAAACCTGCACCCAAATTTTCCATAGTACTGGGCCTGTGCCAGAACACATCTGAGCTAAGCCACCCATGAGATTCGCTTCCCAGTCCCAGGCCGGGAGTTTTCTCAGGAATGCATGGGCAAGGAAACCCAGCCTGGGGAGGCCGGTGGGATTCAGGGATGGCTGCAGGATCAGCCCATCGTCTCCTCTGGAGGCTTCTGTTTGGGGGTTCAACTGCTGGTTTGGGGGTTCAGCTGCAACATCCATCCTTTTGGATGCTCCAGTGAGCATCCCCACTGGAGCCCGGTGCTTGGCATGGCTGGGGTCTCTGACGCCCTTCCAAGCACTTCCCTGGAGCCCCAAAATTGGCAACGAATAGGGTCACTGCTCACACTGGGAGGTCCAGACATGGCAGACGGGGATGCACTGGTGGGATTTCCAAGAAAATGCCAATGAGGTGCTTTTCTGCCCTCTGGGTGCTTCGGGACCCCAGCATGAAGTGTGTGTTGCTGCACCCAGGACTGGGCATCGCTGTCTCTCCCCAGTTGCCTCCATGCTCTGTTACAACCCCACTCATGACTTCAATTTGTGATGTTTTGCATGACCCTGTGAAGGTATAAATTGCTGTGTCCGCCACTAGGTATCGATGCTATTACTTGAAGGAGTTAGAAATGCCTGTGGAGCTCTCTCAGTCTCTCTAATGGCCAGAAATACAGGAAAGCCTTGCCAGGGTTGGGTGCTGTTCTCCACTGATGAACCAGTGCGTTGCTCCAGCAAGAAATGATCTCGTTATGGTCTCCCCTAACAAACTGTCTCCCGGGAGCCGGCTATGCTGCCTCAGAGCCTGATGGTCTGATACAGGATGTGTTGTGCAGCCAAAATTCACAGGCAAAATGCTTTATGTTCATAAAACGCCAAGAGGCAACCAGACCTCAGGTGATGTGAGAGGGAGAAGGTGAAGCCCCTCCACCCTCTTGGGCCACCACCGCCTCCCAGGGCTGGGAAAGGGGTGGCGGGCACACACAAGGGTAGCATCCAGGCACTTTCTGAGCTGTTTTCGCGGTCCCAGCACCATCCCGGGGTGAAGAGCTGCATGGCCTAATGGTGCGTGAGTTCAAAAATACTCCCTTTGGCATCACTGGGGTTCCAAGCTGCCATCTTTGGTGCTCCCCGGTGGGGATGTTAAAGGATGCTCTTGCCTTCAGGAAGCATGTCTGGGCTGGATCAGTCATGCCAGCTGGCAATGGCACCCGCTGGGACTTTATTTCTGGCTCCGGGTGTTAAATCCCAGACTCTCATCCCAGGCTGGGAATGTGGGAATAGCAATGGGTATCTGCAGGCAGCGGCTTTAGGGCTGGCTCTTCAAGTGTTGGCTCGATGGTGTAAACCCCAGCTGGGTTTTCAAATCTGTGCTTTGGTCACCCACATCTACCCAGCCCCTTCAGCCACCTGCCCCATCGAGGCTTCCCAAGCCTCCCCTTCCCTTCCCAGGGTTATTTGCAGAGCTGAGGAACCAGCGTCAGCATTTTGTCTGGAAGAAAACTCCAAGAGAGGAAAAGACAGAGGGAAAAGCATCACTTGCAGGAGAGGGTTTGCTTGGGTTGGCCTCTAATAGGAGCCCATTTAATTCAGCATCGTTCGCATGGCCGAACAATTGCAGGTGGAGGGGTTTTCTCCATCCCTTGGATGCTCTGCCGCAGGGTGTTCGGAGCTGCTGCCCACCAGGATGGCTCGGAGCACGCTCCACGTTTGCAAGCTTGTTTGAAAAACATTTGGAAATTTCCCAGGAAACAAGTTTCCAAAGAGGAACTGGACATTGGGATGGATCTAGGACCTTTTATTCCAGCTCTAATTAAAAAAAGATAACCCGTCATGTCATGGAGAGGAAAGTTCGTCTCTAAAGGAAAAGTCAAAACGTGCCCTTGGGAGGAGGGTCAGCCATGTGCCTGCAGAACACCTCCGTCTTGATGAAACTGTTGTTTTCTGCCAGGAAAATGACTTTATAATAAAATAATAAGTATTATTAGGCATTATTATTATCCCACCGGCCCATGGGAGATGGGATGTGGCAGAAATCATCGGTCTTGGCTGTGCCAAGGAGTCGTCACTGGAGCGACCCAGTACCAGGACCTCGCTGCTCCGGAGGCGTCCTGACAGATTACCCCAATTCCCCAAAGTTTACCTTGGCTCCAGAAGACCCTTCCAAGCAATTCCTGTGTTTCTGAGCTGACATTTAAAATGTTAGGAGGTTCTGGCTGGCTACGGGTTCTTCTCTAATTACTTTCCAGTGCTTTGCTTGTCATGAACTCATTAATAATAGCCTGATCCAGTGTGGGCAGATTGCAAGAGTCGTGTTTTGTCCACAAACACTTGCTTTTTGGACCTCCTCCTTGTCGGAGACTTACCCCAGGAGAGCTTCAAACAAGAAGGACTTTTTCCAGTTTTCAGGAGGACTCGCAATGACTTCATCCTGTTTTCTCGGTGCAGATCAGAAGTTTATTCTCAAAAAAAAGAAAAAAGTATTAATCCAAAGATTAGGTTTGCAGGGGAACGCGAAAAAGCAGTGATCTGGGAAAAACAAGGTGTATGAAGACATGAGAATATCAGTTCAATACCACAAGCATTAAAAAAAACCCAACCCACAAATAAACAAAAAAACCCAAACAAACAGAAAATGTGAATAATTCCCACTGCTGTTCACAGGAAGTTTGTTATGCTTTTTTTTTTTTTTAAAAGACTAATATTTTGATTTTTAAACCTCTACCATGAGAAGAAGTCAGGCTGCTCCATGCCCAAGAGCAACCAGCCGAGCTTTGGAGGTTCTCCCTTGGAATGAACCCTTGGAATGAGCGGGTTTTGGGAGCTGCCAAGCAAAATCGCTTGGCTCTGCTGGGCTCCCCCCACCCACGGGCACGAGGCAGGAGAGGGCCTGCAACGCACTGGGTTGTGTCTGCCACGGGGTGAGATGCATCCAGCTGGCAATTTGGGCTGGAAAGTCGGGATTTGCAGAGTTTGCCTGCAATGGGCAGGAACGATCGCCCATCTCAGACCAGCATGTGGGGCTTTCACCCCAGCTCCCGACAAAGTGGGGTTTAACGATGCTGTTCCTTCTGCTCAGGCTGGAAACTACACGAACGGCCTCAGAAAGTTATCAGAAGTCAAGCGGGGTTGTGCAATGCTAAGCTCAGCCCAAAAAGGAGGTGCTTTGCTGCTCCCTCTTAATTACGATGCTCCTGAGCGACAGCGGAGTCGGAGCAAGGGCTGCTTTTCTCTCCCCAGCCATCTCTGTGCCATCTATCTCCCAACAGTTCATTTTAATTATGCAATTATAGTGTGTACAAAGCTTTCTGTGAGCTTTAGTGGCTAATTAAAACAGATGGTGAGCTTAATGGGACCAACTCTTTTTTCTTCTTTTAATTAATGTGTTAAGAGTTTATGGGCCAGCCCGTGGAAATCTGTTACTTAGTAGCTCTGTGGGTCTACAAGCCACCCTCACGTGTATGGCCCTGCCACAGGCACAGACACGCGTGGAGATGCTGTCCCGAACACGCTGGTGGTCTCGAGCAGGTCTCCACACACCTCATGGGTCACTTCCACGGTGCCGTGTACCTCACTGGAAAGATACAAGCACCCTCGAGATGAGGATGGATGGATGGATGGATGGATGGATGGATGGATGGAGATCTTCCAGGCATGCACCGACCTCTTGCAGGACCAGGACACCCAAGCATCTGAAGAAGACATTCATCTCAAAGCTCTGCTGGAAACAATGGGGAAGAAAGGGGAGGAGGCAGACGGCTGTGGGATGGGCACATGGATGGGTTTCAGGGCACAATTCCCTCTACCTCCAACCTCAGGGCAGAAAGGGGGATTCAAAGTGCTCTTGGGGTCAGGGTGTGGGGACCAGCAGTGGTCGGGGAGCAGCAACGGGGCTCAGCAAGCCGGTAGCAAGGGGCAGCCCTCCAAGGTGGAAAAGCAGGGAGGGGATGCGGCAGGATGGGTTTTGCCGGAGGCTGAAACAACGCACCAGCATCCTACTGTGGTTTCATGACACATGGCCAACAGCAGCCTCCAACGTGACGCCAGGCACTTTCGACACATGGTGCGGGTCTTCCAAGGCCAAGCAAAGCTGCAGATCTCATGTTTCCTGGAGGAGCTGCCCCACCGGCGAGCGTCAGGCGTCGGGATGGACGTGGAGCAGGGTGGGAGCAGACGGGACACCGAAGCCAGGGTTAAACCGGGAAGAGAAGCTCGGAGACAGGCAGGGCAGGGTCGCGCAGTGCGGAGAAGGCAAGGAGAGCCAGGCAAGGATGGACATTTCCAAAGGAGCCTTCTGTTTGCCCAAGGTGCCTTGAAGGTGCAAGATAAGGCAACAGCAGGCTGTGACATCTTGGTGGCCCTGGGAGGCAGGGGCTGTGCCTGGTTTCTGCCGATGCAGGATGAGGGAGGCATCAAATGATGGCAGCGGGAGCACTGCTCACAGCACCCACAAGGAGGTGGGGTCCCCAAACAGCACGTATTTAACTTGCTGAGCTCCCCACCACAGGACGCTGAGGGTGCCAGTGGTTACATGGGTTCAAGAGGATACTGGAGAAGTTCATGGGATAGAAATCCACTGGGTTGGTAAATTCACAGAAGCCCCATCGGGAAGCCCTCGAGCTGGCCGCGTAAGATGCAGTATCCATTGCTGAATGGCTCTCACGAGCCTTTGGCAGTGGGACAGGCCGGGCCAGGAGGATTAACTTCAGCGGGGCGATGCACTGATCCGCAGTCAAAGTGCAAAGCCAAAGAGAAGCAGGCATTCGGAGAGCTGCTTCCAAGCCTGGGGGCTGCTGGCAGGCACGTTAGAGCAGGGGCTAGCCTGACAAACTGGTAATTTTTTTGTAAACTGGCCCCAATTATGGTAACAAACAAGGCACAGTGCATAACTGGAGGGGAATCCCATCCAGCCCGCCGTTGGTTTGGGGATAAATCACGGCCAAGGCTCTGGCTGCACCTTGGGCTCGGTTGGGCCACTGGGATTAGCTTCTTGAAAGAGCAGTGGTTTCCTGGGAATGGTCCCCAAGCAAAAAGGACCACTTGATGCCATTTAACAAGAAAACCTCCCTACAGAGGTTCACTTTGCCCAAGCCCCAATGCTTTTTCAGGCAGTGGGGTGCTGAGCCACCCTCCCCGCTGCTGGAAAGGGCCCGCATTGCACCCACCAGGCAGCACACGGAGCTCTTGCTGCCTGGAGGATGCACGGCTGGCCCGAGCAAGCTGGAATGATAAATCCCTGGTCAAGGGGAAAAACAAATATGTGTTATTTCTGAGAGCGCCAGGGCTTCATCTGGTTTCAATCTCCTGCCTTTTATCACTGACTGGACCACAAAGCGGCTCCGCAGCCTCATGGAGGGACGCAGAGGTGCACGGTGCTGTGCAAAATTAAGGATGAGCCCTCTTCGAGGGTGCATCCCCCAAGCCCAGAGGGCAGACGAGGGCGGAGGGGACCGGGGACAAGCGTTGATGCTGCAGGCTGGCATGGGCTTCTCCGCACATCTGCAGCCCAGCTGCTGCGCTACGGCTCGGCATTGCTCAGCTTTTCCAGCCCTCCCTTGAAAGTGACGTTGAAAAATGTTAATGGCAGGGAGAGGGACACCTCCAGCGAGGAAAGCGCGGCTCAGCAGCCACATCCCGGCACCCAGAGCAGCCCCGCTTGGCACCGGAGGCATCTGGAGATTGGGGGAATGGATTTGGAGGAAACCATCCAACCCTTTCCAGGCCAGACCACAGGGATGTACTCACCCGCGCCAAGCATGCTGTCCCCAGCGAGGGTCACACCATCGGGCCGGTATTAATCACCTTGTGATGAGCCCTGTCCCCTGGCTGGGCTGTCCCGGCTCCCCCCGTGCCCCTCTCCGGCCGCAGCTCGCCGGAGGACCACACGCTTCCCAGCCCTTCCATTGCATAAGGAGCTTGTTGCTACAACAGAAGTTGCAAAAACCATGGAAACTGCTCGTCTCAGCCAAACCCAAACTTAACTGTATACACAGCATAAAATTTAGTTGCTTTAAACTCACATTTTTTGGCTCAGCTCTCCTAGCCACATCCTGAGCCCGAATGGATTGAATTACCGAGCGCAAAATAAATTCCATCTGAGCGGGCTGTGGCCCTTGTCTCCAAACAAAGGCCGAGGTGTTTGCTTTGCTTTGCCTTTTTTTTTTTTTTTTT
>VWZL01000313.1:127761-152468 GCA_013396915.1 Stercorarius parasiticus | reverse complement strand
AGGGAAATACCCTCAGCACTGCCCGAGCCCCGGGGGTGTCATGGGGGGGCAGGAGGGGTTCTCCTGGGCAGGGGGCACGCCTGGGCTCCAGGAGACCGCCATGGCGTGGGTGGGAAGCAAGGCATTACGCGCCCCAGGTGCATCCCGCCAGTCCCCAGATAAACTCAAACCAAAGTGGGGGGTGTGTGTGTGTGTGTTCAGCAGCCAGACCCCCACCACCATACCCCAACTCACACCGGTGGAGAAAGAAGCCGGAGAGAACCCCCCTCGTGGCCCCTCACCGCTGCCTGCAGCCCGCGGCCGGCGCGGAGGGCGTCTCTGCGTGCATGCGTGGGAAGCGGCTCAGCCGGCTCTGCCTGTCCCTGCCCTCCTGCTGCCTGCACCTCGCCTGGCCTGACGGCCGCTCCGCCCCAGAACCAGCGCTCCAGGCGGTATAGTCCTTCCACGCACCTGCAGACCCGCTCCGTGGTCTCCTCCATGGTCTTCTCTACGAAGGACATCTCCGCCATGGTCTTCTTCACAGAGGACATCTACTCCCTGGGGTCTTGTCCCAAAGGGCCACAAGAGCCCCTGCTCCACGCTCAAATAAGCCCACCAGGAGGGCTGACCTCAAAGCCATCCTTAATGAGAAGGTCCCCCAAAACACGCTTTCGATATCCCGCAGCTACACGCCAACCAGCCCTGCAGAAGTGCCGTGGGAAAGGAGTTTCGGGGAAGTTTTCCTTGATGAACCATAATTTGCTCAGAGTGACCAAAATGCTTCATAATTTGCTTAATTAATTCTCTGCTGGTGGCTCGTGCACCCTTAGAGAGTCTGGTCAAGGCGAAGGCTGCAGCTGGGAGGGAAGGCTGGAGCACGGGCCCCACTCCAGCCCGCACAACAGTTCCTCAAGGATATTTTTATTTATTTACTGACTTTACTACTGCAATCCTTTTTGGAGAAAAACAAAAGGCAGGACAGGGTTACCACTGACACCCTCGCTATGGGGTTTGTGCCTTGCACGGATGCAGAACCCAGCTAAGGGCTGGGGCTGTGGTGGCCATGGCTTGCTGTCACCCTACAGCTGCCACCACTGGGGAGGGCGGTCACAGCTTCCCCCATGAGCAGGAAATAATGGGATGGCAGCTGAGGACATGGGGATGGTCTTCTGTGATACATCACATCCTATTTTGCACACTGGGAGGGGAAGAATCTCCTCAAAGACAGTCTTACCCAAAAGCGATGGATGCCCTGCAGCAGAAACAGCCCTTCTGTTTGTGATGTCCCTCTTCAGCTGGGCTGAACCACCCAGACTCTCTTCCACATCAAGGTGTAACGTCCTTGGTGCTGGGGCTGAGCCGCTTGGAGTGAATCCTTCCTCACACCTCCTCAGACCTGACATTTAATAATCGTTTAATAATGATTCGCATACACCCCGTGGAGCTGTGGAGCAATAATTGCCCGGTTCCTTTATCGAAAACCACATCTGGCCGGGAAAGCTTGGCGTGGCTGCGGCTTTGATCTCAGCTCCCCGTGACTCCTCGCTGCATCGCCTGCGCCCAGGCTGGGTCACGCTCCCCCGCCATGCCATGGTGTACCTGTGATCACGGTCTCAACGAGCTACTGTCTTTTCCCAAACCGTCGTACAGCAATGACATCGCGGTTTCCAGAAAATGATGGTGCCGCGGTGATTCTCCACGGCCGGGCTGCTCTAGCTCCTCCGTGATGAGCAGGTATGGCTGAAGAGGATGTCTATAGAGGGAAAAAAAATAATAATAATAATTAAAAAAAAATAAAATCACACGGAGTTCCCTCCGCCTCCTCCTGAGCCATTGAGGCTGCTTCTTGAGATGAGCAATCACTCGGAAAGCAGAAACCTGTCTTTCAGACATCGGCAGAGCTGTTATTACGGTAAATGAGTTTTTAAGCAAGGATGAGAAAAACAAACCAACCCAAGCCCCAGCCTTACAGCTTGTAATGGAAAGAAGAAAAACAGCCACTTGCTGTGGCCCATGGCCACCATCCCAGGCTCCCTTCAAGCCCACACCCAGCTCTTCTGGGGTCCAGCATGCCACCAGTAACTCCAGCTTTCCCAGAAGCTGCTGTGGGACCTCCTCCCAAAAACCACCGGTGCCAGGAGTAGGGCTCTGCTTGCCCCATGCCCAGTGTCCTGCAGGGCTGGCATGGGGTGAGCAGACGGCTCGGGGCAAGCTCTGGAGGATGGACACATCCTCTATGGGAGAGGATGGAAGAAGAGGGACCTTCTCAGCAGAGAAGGTTTCCAAAGAGATCAGCCCAATCCAATGTCTGCTGTCGTCTCAATCTGAGCCAAAGCCAACAGCTGGCTTGGGCTAAAACAGAAAGGTTCATCCTCACCTTCCCCAAGAGCATCCCACCCATGAGGAAACGGGCATTCGCCTACGGGGGGAGGTGGCCTGGGGTCTTCGCTGGCCCCACGTCCCCAGGACGGAGTTGTTGTCCTCAGTGCATGGCTTTTCTCCAGTCCCAGCAGCTGACGCAGCATGAGGTCGGGATGCACCACGGGTGTCCGGGAGCTGGGAAGCTACAGAGGAATCTCCTGCCATCCCCACAGGGAGGGGAGCGGGAGCAGCAGGCCTGCAGACGCGTTCTTTGCGGACAAAAAGAACCCAGGATCCAGCCTGACCCCTCATCACACGCGTCTGAGGAGCCATGTGCATATCAAAATAATCCCTTCAAAGGGACCGGGGAGGAGAGAGCACTGAAGTATTGATGAGCCAAGCTGGCGCGGGCATTGATCTCCAGGCATTTGTGAATTTTATTAATAACTTTAAAGAGGGCACACGGCACCACCTCACACAGACGCGTTCCCCCCACCGCTGCCCCATGCCGAGCTGCCAGAGCTCCCCATCCGAGGACAAGCTGGGGGTCCCCTCGTCTGACCCCAGGCTGGTACATCTCTTGCCCTACCAGTCTGGCTCTGCTTCTCTAAGGCCCGGAGACTTGCCTTACGCTCTTAGGGCCTTGCAAACAGAGCCACAAAGAAGAAACAAGAGCATAATTTGATGCTGCAGACAAATACTAATTAAAATTTTTAAATTTTTTTTTAAAAATGGGGGAAAAAAGAAGAAAAAAAGGGCATGAAGCAGAGCCTCAAAGGACTTTTCAGCTGTACCTCCTCTGGGTTTTTTCAAGCAACAGCACAGGAAGCCCCCATGTCCCCGTCTTCACGTCTCCTCTCCTCCCAGCCCAGGCCAACCTCTGCTCCTGCAGAGCACCTCAGCACCCACGAGGGACTCTTGCTGCTCCTGACCCGACGCTGTTTTCCTCTATAATTCTTGCCCCGACATGGATCGGAGGATTTTTGGGACTCTGCTGCAAGACTTGCCACGTCTTGTTTCCAGACTGGCTTGCCTCTGCTTTCCTCCCTGGGCTTTACAGATAAATCAGATGGCTATCAACAGGGGCTTAAGATGACCCTTGCTGCAGATAAGCCGGGGTCTGGTGGGGCAAGCAGCAGCCTGCACCTCCCGGCCAGGAGCTTGAAACATCTGAGTCGCTCCTGGAGAAGGGTTGGGCTGGATGGGGGGGTCTGCTTTTGCCTCCCTTCTCCTCACCCCCAGGTCTGTGCAGCCTGCCTGGCTGATGGTTCACACCAAAACCCCTCTGACCTGCAGGGAAACAGCTTTCCCCATCTCCTTGGCACTCCTGACTGACACATCTGCTAAATTGCTGGAGCCTTGGAGAAGAGATGTGGCACAGCAGAAGAGCCGTGGAGTCCCCAGGCAAGGTCTGTGGGCTCAGGAGGACACCGGACCCCCCGAGACCACATGCAGGACCTACACAGCACCATAGAGTCATAGAATTGCCTAGGTTGAAAGGGACCTTTCACATCATCTAGTCCAACCATCAACCTAACCACTCCATGGTGGATGCAGGTGCCTCATGGGATGCTGCAGAGCTGGAGGGGATGCACAAGGGTGGAAGACCTTCTCTGAGATCAAGCTCCAGCCCCATTGAGCAATCCCATGGGATGCTGGAGCACTTGGGTGGATTTGGGGAGTCAGAGACAGCAGCACTTGCAAGCCGTAAAACCTTCCTGATAAAACAAGGCTCCAGAAGCTCCATCTGATGGCGCTTTTTGGGGTTTACTGATGAAGAGATGGCTCAGACAGGGTCTGCAGGTACCCAGATGGCAAAAGATTCCTGTCAGGTGCTTCCTTCTCGGCCTTGAAGAAAATAATTGTGTGGCAAGAGCTAGGAGAGAGCAGACGACACAGGACAAATTAACTTGGGAGATAAAGTACAAGGGCCAAGCTCTAATGAGGTGAGAAGAAGGTTAGAAGTATCGACTACCTTAAGCGTGAGCAAAATGACAAACAGACCCACCAGAGAGAGATCTGAGGCAAGTTTTCATCCAAATACTGGCAGTGATTCCCACAGCTTATGCTCCCCAGAGCCATACGAGCAGCGAAAAGCTGGTCCTGTGCAGAAACCACAAACAGGAAAGAAGAGACAACACAGGGGCTCCAAAACCCAGAATTTGTGAGGGTTTTGGGGAGAGGTTTTTGTAAGGCAGATGAAGGAAAAAAAAAAAAAAAAAATCACAGTAGAGAAGTCTAGCCCCATCGACACTTTTTTGCACTACTACGGTGACATGGGACAGCCCTGGGATGCAGAACGGCTCTCAGATGTGCTGCTGTCACCCTCTGTTTGGGCAGCCCTGAAGCTCAGCAGAGCACCGGCTCTGAAGTCACACAGGTGACCTGGAAAAGCAGCTGAAAGCTGGTCCTGGGGAGCTTCAGAGGAGGCAACAGATGCTGAACCTTCCTGTGTGATAAATATTGCAGGAGAGCCTTGATTTTCCTTTGCAGATGTCTCTCCACAACATGGGAGAAGGGCTGTAGAGCAAAATAGTCCACATGTGATTTGGAAATGGCCAGGGCACAGAGGTGCGGAGGCAGGAGACGCTGTGAAGACCACGAGTAGCACACGGCAGAGACCAGCGAGGGGACACCAGAGGTGTGGAGAAGTGATTTGGGGTTTCTCACAAGGCAAGAGCTAAGAGGCAGCCAGAGAAGTTACCAGGTGGCCGATTTAAAACTGACCAAAGGACAGACTCATCGCTAAACTGTGGAATTTGCTCAGGAGGATACTGTGGAGAGCAAAAATATTCATAAATGCAAAAAGGAAAAAGAGAAGTTCACAAACTATAGTTCTACGCGTAGTCTTTAAGTGCGAGGTTCCTGGTGCAGCTCCTCCAGCCCAGGAGATGCTGTGACACCACAGACCTCGTCGATGGCCAGGCTGCGAACGTGGGGGTCTCATAGCTGTTTGCTGCATCCCTTATTGCCAGAGAGAAGATGCTCACCTACAGGGGCTTTTTCTCAGACTCAGGGCACGCTTAGCCTGGAGCAAAAAGCCTGCTCTGTTGGTGATGGTGCTAAAAGGAAGACAAAAATATGGGAACAAGGTTGGGATATGCTGATTTGCAGCTATCCCATGAAGAAAGTGAGAACGTCGCAGTCTCCATCCCACGACAGGCTCGTGCTTTGACCAGCCTAAGATGGCCTTGAGTAGCATCACCTGAAGGAAAATGCCCAAATGATCTGGTTACGGCAGCAGACTAGACCTTTCTTGCCAGCAAGGTGTGCTCTCAACTGTCCTCCCAGGCAGAGGAAAATGCTCCTGGTACCTGCTCAGAGGGGCTGGGAAACACTTTTGGATAGCCTGGTCTCCTGCCAGCCTTCCTGAGGAACAAGATCACCGATCCAGGTCTGCACCGAAGATGCTCATCCCTGTACAAATACAGAAAAGACACCCGAGAGATTTCAACAGGAGGCACATTCACGCCAAATGCTTAGGAAAAGCCCTAGAAATCGGGGGGTATTGATGTTTTTGGCTGACACCGCCAACAGGGCAAGAGCTTTCCAGTGACGGACCGATGGCATCGGAGCCAAGCCTCGACACAGGAGGAGGGCTGAAAGCTGCCCGGCCGCCCGCTCTGCCAACCTGCTGCCAAGGGTTTTCAGGCCAGGAGGGATTTTCTCTCCGTTGGAGCCAAGCGATCGTGATCTTGCATTGATAAACGGGATTTGATCCAATGCCCACGCACAAAGATAATGTGCTGGCAAAACCCAGATTCAGTGACTGCGCAGCCCTCGTTCCAACAGAGTGCATCAACAGGTGTCGAATTTGGGGGAAAATTAAGGTCCAACACTGACAATCCTTACTCCGTGACATTTGTGAACCCTGTTAATGCTACACACTATGAGCAGGTCTCTTTTTGGAGGAGATGATGAAACAAAGCCTTACACAATGAGAAACAGAGGGTGACAAGCTCTGTTGGTTCAACAGTTTCTTCCCAAAACAAGGAAATCTCCAACTGTGATCGCTTTGGTTTAATAAATAAATAAATAAATAAAGCAACTCAGCACTAGTCTGTTTTAAATGTGCGTGTTAGTGTTGGTGTTAATAACAAATGTAATTATTTAAGAGCTCCTGTGCACGTAAGGGCAGTGAAAACTGCAGATGTTGGCAACCCTTGAGTATTCTTCTTTTACACTTGCCATTAAATCAATTCAAAGTTCCCATCTCAGTGTATCAGAATTAATTATGTGCTTTTCGACAGAGATTACTGGAAGACGACCTTCGTTTTGTGTTGCACGGGTCTGGCATCGCCTCATCTCCGGTGCCCATACCAGGAGGGTGACGCAGAGCACAGGCAGGGAGCAGGGTGCCGGGGGGAGGATTCTACGTCACTCTGTGGCCACTTTTGCCCCGAAAGGTCTGAAGATGCTCCTGGGCTCTGCCCCACAGGCAGGTCACTGAGCACCTCTTATCCACAGCAGGAATGGAACGGAATGGAATATTTCAGTTGGAAGGGACCCGCAGCAATCATCTAGTCCAACTGCCTGACTCACTTCAGGGCTGACCAAAAGTTAAAGCAAATTATTGAGAACATTGTCCACATGCCTCTCAAACAGTGACGGGCTTGGGGCATCGACCCTCTCTCTAGGAAGCCTGTCCTCCCTGCACACACACCACCGCAGCAGAAGTGTAGTCATTCGTGCCCAGAAAAAAGTCCATTCTTGGCGCACTTCAGACCCATGTCATGTGCTTTGGAGTTTTTGTTGGGGTTTTTTCCCCCCTCTGCTTTTTTTTTTTTTTTTTTTAAAAACCAACCAAGTTTGGAAAGTCACAGGAAATAAAAACAAGAAATTGCTGACAAGTGTCCCACTGTAATTGAGTGAGAACACAGAGCTCAGCTCTATGGGTTCCCAGAAATACAGTCCAGATGTGGCTCTCCACAGTGATGCAGCCAAGCCACAACCCCCAAAATGACTATCCCTGTGACTGGGAAACTTCCCCAGCGCCCCTTCCAGCCACGCACAGCGACAGGCGATGGCCTGAACAACACCCGGCCAAAGGCTTGAGAAAACACAGGGGTTGGCAGCAGAGCCTGGAGGGGCCCTACCAGTCCCTTGACGTTGAAGGTCTGCATCAGGAATACTGGAAGCAAACTCATTTGATCCACACAAAGCTCAGAGCTCCGTCCAACCTGGCCTGGAATGTTTCCAGGGATGGGGCATCTCCCACCTCTCTGGGCAACCCGGGCCAGTGTCTCACCACCCTCAGCATAAAAAATTCCTTCCTTATATCTAGCCTGAACCTTCCCTCTTTTAGTTTAAAAGCATTACCCCTTGTCCTATCGCTACAGCAGATACCTCTCCCCTTCCCCGAGGCCAGGCAGTCACCTCATGCTCACTCAGTTTTCCCCAGGCACCGACTCACCCCACCTTTGCCGCAGGATCCCCCCCGAGCAGAGCTGCTGGAGGCGGCAGCAAAGCCAATGTGACCCTCTCTGTCCTCCAGCTGAGGAAATGGAAATGATGGGGATGGCGAGAAGGCGGTTGGAACTAAATGATCTTTAAGGTCCCTTCCAACCCAAACCATTCTATGATTCTACATCCAGTCTCAGCTGCCCTTAGAGGTGAGAGCAAACCCACCAGGCAGGCTGTGGTCTGCCGTGGGGAGAGCCAGAGGTCCGTATGGAGCTGGGGAAATGAACGCAGCCTCCCCAAATCACAGCCCTGCACTTTCTACTCCAATATCAAACATGAAGAACATAACCCTGGGGTTAGAGGGGAAAAAAAAGTCCCTCCCTCCCCTCCGGCGCAAACTCAGGCTGTGGAAACCAGATGGCTAACCAGTAAAGCTAGGCTGCTTCTCCAAACACCATCAGGTTGGTGCAAATCACATGGTTTTTGACAGATGGTCCTTTCGCCGAGAGTATTTGCCCGGCCTTGCCCTACCCGTGTGTTTTCTGCAGACAGATTGCTCTGCACATCCACGAGCCCCACGCGTATCTGAAGCACGGCAGCTCCTGCCTCAGAGCCCCGAGAGGCTTCTCTCATCCTTTACAGGGCATAATGAGACATTCCCCTCTCCTCGCCGTGCACGGTGAACCACTCTGGGAGAAAAACGTACTGAAACCAGCAGACGTGCTTGCATTATTTAAGTTGGGAGCAAAAACGTTACCTGCCAGCTGGTAGCAGTCCCTTCTGCCTCCCTGGCCAGCCAGCGACGTCCCCCCAGCATTGCAGCTCTGCTCCAGCTGCCCAGACACCACACGTCTCTATTTCTTATATCTTAAAAGGCCACTAAAATGGGCCAGTGGACACCTCTCCCATCCATCCGGGAAGAGATGAGTTTACATAGCATTTAAATCCCCGGTGAGATGAACCAAAAAGGCACTTCACACTTGCCCCATCACAAGTCCCTGGCCATCGGAGGCTGCACGGGGCAGGGGACGGTCTCCCTCTCCCCGCAGCAGGGCTGGGAGGCAAAGGATGGGCTTGGGGACGCTGCCTGGGACACCAAAACCCCGCTGCTCTTCGCCCATCTGCCGTGGCAGAACACTCAACGCAAGGCAGCACACAGCCGGGTCTCCGGGATGGCTGATGGCCGCTGCTGGAAGCACACCACCGGGCTAACCCCGGGGCCGGCCAACCTGCCGGCTCAGACGAGGTTAGTCCAGGGAATCCCCGTTTACCCATTTCTAATTTGGGCACCCGCTTCTCTCCGCCTGCCATGACAGGTAAGGGGATGCCGGTTTTATTTCCAAAGCTTAAATGACCTCTTTCTCCTGGAATACCTGCAGCTCTCAGCCAAGTATATTGAATTTCCCAAATGAAGAGTAAAACAGTCTCTCTCGCAGCCAAATCCCTTCCCTGCAATTCTGCGTGTAGTTCCCAGGGCCTCTTTCTACACTCTTCGTTCGAGCAACACCTCCTGCCGCCGTTATTCCCCTGGCTGGGAAAAGTTCTTCTAACCGGGAGCCTTATTTCCCGAACAGGAGAGAAGATTCGCTCCCTGTACTCCACTAGAGCGATTATCTCCAGTGGCTGTTATTACCTTATCAATAATTGACGGCGCAGCCACACTCCGCATGGCGCCTGTGCTGCCTGCACGGTTTCTAAGCTCGCCGCCGCCTGAAAGAGCCACCGTGAGTAATCGCGTCTCCTCTGGTATCGCTCGCGCTCTCAGCGGAGCAGAACGAGTAACTCACGCTGCAAATGAGTCACGTCCCCGGGAAGCTTCTCCTTTTAGCATCCCATCGAGGAGAGCAGCTTTGCAGAAGCACCTGCTAAGGACTGCAAGCCCTTGGCATTTAAACAAATAAATAAAAGGGGAGATAATTAAACTCTGTATTTCAGTCTTATAGGAGGAGTTCATATAAAGAGACTCTTTCTCCTTCCAGAAAATCCAATACAATTAAATGATTAAAAGGGAAAAGCAGACATAAAACCCAAGGAGAGGAGGCCAGACAAGCCGCTGTGAATACAGATCGTGCTCTGAAGTCTTGATCAAGACTCGCTCACTCCCCCGTTCGAAGTACAAGCTGGTTGCTGCTCCCATTTATCTCGCACAAAATAGCAACTGTGATGCACAAAGCTCGGGACTAAAACAGCATAATATCTTTGCAAGAGCCCATTTGACTCATTTATCCTGTACACACACACAATACCCGTGCACAAATGCCTCATTTCCTACTGAAGAGACGATCATCTGCGTACGTGATAGGATCCCAACACACGAGCCTGCCATCTCCGATTAAAACCCAACCATTAGAGTGATTTACGGCTCCGAGGAGGCACAAGTGTCCTTTTGTGACTAAATTAGGCACCGTGTGAGAGATGAAAGATGATCTGCCCCTTCCCAGTTGTCACCGGGAAGCTCAACAACCACAGCTTGGATGAACCATCTCGGATGTCCGCGACATCTGTGCAGTCATTGACTAAACCTTTAATCTTGGAGGATGGCTTCTTCTTTGAAACCAAGCCAAACAGCAGTTGAGAGCTCCTCGATCCAACCAGGTGGATCTGTCTCCCGTGGATTTATTGGCACATCTCTCCCAGGGAGATGTGCCTCCGTTTCTCTATTTACCTGCATTTTTCAACACGTCGCTTCAGAAATCCTTCCACAGGAGAGTGGGAAGCAATCCTCTGTGGGACAGCAGGATGCTCTCCGCAACGGTTTGAGCAAGGCAGAGGGCAAAAGATAGGACTACGGCGGTTTGGAGAAGACTTCTTGAGGGCAAATTCCCCATTGCATGGCTGGTACCAGCAACACGTGCAGGCTAAGCTGAAAACACATAACCCAAAAGGTTGACTTTTCGACTTTCCAGGCTTACTTCTCTGCCCCCAAGCATCTCTGATAGCAGTCTCCAACCCCGTCTGCAGCAGTGAGGAGAGCCTGGGAATATCGCTCTGCAGAGAGGCAGCTGGGTGTCAAGATCAGCCCTGGAGACATCGTGGCCATCGTCAGAGACAAGCTGAGGTTAGAGACATCAGACCGCTGGAGCCAGGCTTTTTCCCTTCAGAGGAGAACAACCAGGGCTCTTAGGCAACAGCAAAGCCAAGCCTCGGTGCCTGCGGATAACCCATCCTCATGCAAAGCCATGACTCACGTCTCCGCAAGCAACACATGCCGCCGTGGGCACCAAGGCTATTAGTCTGCGCCTGGACCCCCTCCTATTACTTCTAGCTGGGGGAAATTAAATGGAAAAGAAATTCAATTAAGAAGGTCTTGTCTAACACTTCGAAGGCCCTCTCTGGAGCTGTGAACAGGTCTGATGGGGTTAGGAGCCCCCTGCTCTCTCCCTCTCCAGCCATCAGCTTGGGAAGCCTGTGGTTGCAGCGGCGATTTGCTGCTGGTGCAGCTTCCAAAGCGGGACTTGCTGCCCAGCTGTTCTCTGGAGCCACCGAAACCTAGTACTTAACAGCAAAAAGAGCTGCCTTTCCCTAAAGAAGGGCAGCCACCGGGCTATGGACCCGCGCATGGAGCAGTCCTCACAGGGCTGGGTGTCCAGATGGGCTACTGCCACCAACCTCATCTGGAGGGGCTGCCATGGCAGACCCTGCCCACTCTGACACGGAGGAAGGCACAGGTTTGGGTGAGTGGGCTCTTCACAGGCGGCATTGTCCCAGGCTTTGTGACAGCCTGGGGAGCAGAAGACCAAAGCATGGAGGAGAATTTTGCCCGTGCACCAGCCAGGGACGAGGCGCTGGGTCCCCACCAGCCCCATCACCAGGGTGCCATGGGAAGGCAGGACAGGAGATGCCAAGGGCTTACACCAGTCCCTGGTGACAGCAAGGTGGGGAAAGTTTCTGCTCCCTGCCGGTGCCCTGCCAGGTCCTCGCGTCCCCAGCACGCTTTCTATGCTCACCGCAGCCTACAGCGTGGGAAATTAAAGTGCTCACCCGACAGTTGGCCACAGAAGCTTTGCTTCAGCCTCCATTTACCCAGCGGCTCTAACACGGTAAGACAAGCTCATAGAGAAGGAGATGCTGCGGTACCTAATATGCTGCAGAAGATGACAGTAATTTCAAACTAATGGACAACGCTAAAGACAGTGTGACCAGCGTGATGAATCAGAGCTGTGCAGCTTCAGGGGAACAGAGGAGTGGGGGGAAAAAAAAAAAAATAAAATCAAGGTTTATAGCTTTTAGCCCCAGCCAATGTCTTCCTTGGGAAGGCTGAGCCCTCGGGTGCTCCCTGCTTGCAGCCCCCGGGGCAGACGGGACCTCCAGGGTGCACAGGTTACCCCTGTCCCCACGCACAAGCCACCACTCGCTGCGCGTGCAAGTCCTCAGCTGCTCACACCATCCCTGCAGTGCTGCTAACCTGCAAAGCAGGTGGGTGCCTTATCTCACCATCCAGGCTCAGACCCACCAGTGGAGAAGGGATAATTCAGGCTGAGCTGTTAAAAAGCCTCCCTGCAGACTCCCTTCCCTCCGAAGGGGACGGTGAAACAGCACGGGGTCCTGCTCCCTCGGGACTCCACAGTCCTTGCGGAGAAGTTAAAACAGGGTCATTTCTGCCATCCCCAGTGTCACTGGTCCAGTGCCTGTATCTGGCATCCAAAGAGCAGCATCTCTTTGGCCCTTGGGTGGCAGGCAGGGCAGGAGGAGATGTGAGAAGCTCAGAGGTGGAAGCAGAAAAGGCAAATAGTGTTTGCCAACCTTTGGGCTGGAGAGAGTACAAAACAGCATTCGGCACCAAGCGCTAGAGCACCCACAACGTGCTCGCTCCATCCTTTGCCAACAGCCTGCAGCAAAACCCGGCAGGGCTCCACGTGGCGAGCAGCCCTGGCAAAGCCCCAGGGGCTGCCCCCGCTCCATCTTTCCCTCTGCCTACAGAGTGGATAAATCCCAGAGCGTCTACAACAGCCTTCCTCCAGCTCCGAGTGTGGCAGAGCCCCTGTCCCCCCTCGCAGCCCCCCACTCCATCCAGACAAGCTGAGCTACCCCCAGACACTACAGGCGCAGCGAGGTTAGTGTCTGAGCACACGGAGGTGAACCACGGATCCCAGGATACCCGCACGCCTGCTCACTGCTCGCCCTTAGGACTGCATGGGTACCACGAGGAAAGAGCAAAAAGATGCTGGGTGTTCCATCCTTTCCTGATGGAGATGTTTGCCACTGGCTTCAGCCTTGCTGCACACCCATGGCCATGCAGGCTGGGCTTTTTGCATCCTGCCTGGCCAGGCTATAAATCCAGGCTGAGGATGAAGCATGGTGCGAGCACAGGAGCTCTTCATATCCTGTAACACAAGACCTCCACCCTAGAAGCCCAGAAAAAGTAACAGAGACGGGCAGCAGCTGGGACAACACCTACCACGATGCCCATCAGCCCTCGCAAGTGATGCCCTGTGTGAGTGCGGGATGCAGTGGGTGCTGGCAGGGTGCCATGGGTCAGGCCCCCGAGCATGGGGACAGTGAGGAGTGCCACCCTCCATCCCACCCAGGGACCCTGCGTGCTGCGACTCACCATGGCAGAGGCATCAGGGCACCGGAGAGCCGGCAGCGCTGCCAGATGGGGGCAAAGAGCCTAAAGCGTCTCCAGAACGTGCTGGTGCCTCCTCTTGACCCTTTAAAAAAATGGAAAAAAAAAACCCTAATAAAAAAATCACTCGGTTAAATCAGCCTAAAAACATGAAAAACCCTGATTTGATACCATTTAAAAACAGCAACCACCATCTCCTAAGCGCAGTTCTCATCCCGGGGAGGGAGAAGTGCCAGAAATCAACTCGAAATTGCAGTCGATTCTCTGTGGAAGGAATTCAGCCGCTTTGCTGATAAGCAGCAATATAAATCTCTAAGCTGGAGAGGTAGATCATTAAGGGGAAATGTTTAGAGAAATTAAATCCTTTTCCCTGCTTCTTATGCTAATAGGCAAAACCAAGCTGATTTGCAGGAGGACAACATTTAGCAATATCTAATTCAGCAAAGTCCCCATCTGTTCTCATTCTCATGCTGAGTTTGTCAAAAATCAGCTTTCCTTCAAACAACACCCGCGTCACTTTTAACTGTCAGAGGCCAATTTCTAGAGAGATTTGTAAATAAACCACTTCTGCAAATCCAGCCAGAAAAAACAGAGAGGGGAAGGGCCTGATTAATAGCAATACATGTCAGGATTGAAGGGATTGAGGAGAGACGGTGAAGCAAATAAGGGGACAGGGAATGACTAATCAGCGCAGCTGGCAAAATACCCTGGAGCGGAGGCAGGGTTCGGGCAGGCGGCCAGCCCCAGTAGGGTTAATGGTACCAGAAAGGGGAAGTCACCAAACCAGGATCCTGCATCCCTGCTTCTGTTTCTCCTGGATGAAGCGGGATCTGGAAAAAGCTCCATGCTGGAGCCACCCGGCATGCAGGGAGCAGCAAGCTCCTCCCGCAGCTCACAGGGCTCTAGAAAAATATCCTAAAAAATGTCTTTCTGTTCCTTACGGGAAGTGGTGCTGAACTGGTTTGTTGTATGGTTCTCCCTATTGACAGCTATCGAAGCAAACAGATTATCAATATATTTAATTCAAGCAAAAGACACCATGGAGCAGACCTTATCTCAAAACTTGGAAATCAGGGATTTGAGTAACGAGGCCGTGTTCCCATATTCTTCTTTAGGGGCAGGATTAGTCTGTATGCTCCTGTATCCAACTCACGCGGCCGTGTAAACAGCGTATGCATTTTCTGCAGGATTTTCTACAGCTGGAGTTACACTTCTGGGGCAGCAGCCCCACGGATCAGACCCATCGTGGCACCAACACATGGCTGCGCTCCCCCAGGACCTCCGAGAGCAGAACCCGGCCTCGCTGGCAGCTCCGGCGTGGATCCCGCTGGGACACGCACACCAGGTGTAGGCGCAGAGCTCGTTTGGCTCACGGAGGGGAAAAAACCCTGACATTTCCTGCCCTAAAGACAAAACTGGGGTGGTTTTTTTATCCTCATTTACGGGGCAGAAAATCTAGACGGGCGCAGCTGCAGCTCAGGCAGGAGCCCCGGGGCAGGACCGCAGCTCCGCTCACCACCTGCCCGTTCCAGAGTCTTTCTGCCCCTCCGAGCCCTGTGGCCACGGAGCCCCGTCAAGGAGCACACACCAACAAGCCCGGCTCTCCCCGTAGCTGCCCAAATGCTGCTCCTGCCCTGAGGTTCCCAGCTATGGCACCAGCCACCTTTGCTGCACCCAGGCTCCCTTTTCCACCGGCTCCCTCTTCTTCACCAAGTACGACATGCAGCCGAAAAAAGGAGCATGGGAAAGCTGGAAGGGCAAATGGGAACCAGCTCTTGAGGACACGCTTGCTTGCGTACGACCTCCCATTGAAGATGGAGTGCTCTGGGTAGCTAAGAGAGTGCCACAGTACCGGGGACGTGTTCCCAAGGGTGCTGTGACCCATCTGCCTACAGGAGCAGATCATAGTCTGTGTTGGAAGGGACCTTTCAGATCATCGAGTCCAACCATCAACCTGACACTAACAAAACCACTAACCCACGTCCCTCAGCACCACATCTACCTGCCTTTTAAACACCTCCAGGGATGGCGACTCCACCACTTCCCTGGGCAGCCTGTTCCAATGTTTGACAACCCTTTCAGTGAAGAATTTTTCCTAATATCCATCCTAAACCTCCCCTGGCACAACTTGAGGCCGTTTCCTCTTGTCCTATCACTTCGCCCCCAGCAAGGCACTGACCCGCTGGGGACGACATCCGGACGGGGGGATGACATACAGCTCACATATGTGACACTTACATTATTATGGAAGAGAACAGAATCTTGCAGGAAACAGGACCAGCCAGAGCAGTTTCACATTGTCTTCTGTAAATACAGAGGAGAAAGAAGCATTTTTTGTCTGCCCTGTTCAATGTTCCAGGATGATCCCAATCACCCCAAAATGAGTCTGTCCGTCCGAAGCACAAAGCAGGAGTTCAACATTTTCCTTTTCTATCATTACCTCCAGCTAATCCCCATATTGCTGCAAGGTGACTTCCTCTAGCTGCGTGTTAATTGTTCATTTCCTAACGTCCTTTCGTTCAGAAAGTTCTCACTGATCTGTAACCTGCTTTTCCCACGTGTTTGCTCCACGCCATGTATCCACAGGCATCCACCACACAAGGTGACGCAGGTGACGGGTACCTATTGTTCCCATACCTATTGCCTCCTTTTAGAACAACCAAAAATATTTACATTTCATGCTTTTGCCATCCTCTTTTAAACTATGAATTTACTTCAGCTCTGTAGGAGTAACTTGTCCTCCGGCGGTAACATGGGTCCAAGCAATCTTACTGTAGCATCTCCATGTTGCCACCACGTGGTCGGCTGGCTCCTTTCGCTTCCTCTCCTTTTGGCCATGCAACTTCTTCCGTAACTCACTGGAGTAAAGTTAGAGCAACCCTGCGAGACATGTTCCAAAGCCCTTTAAAAAAATACATTAAAAAAATTTATATCTATATATGCATACCTAGAACGGAGCAGATCTCAGTTTGGAGCTTTTGAGGTTCTTAGAGCAGCATGAGAAGCATTAGCTCTTGGTCAACTACCTGATTATAATAAACAGAAGCAAAGAGTGAGGGTGGCCCAGGTTGCCCAGAGAAGCTGTGGCTGCCCCATCCCTGGAGGGGTTCAAGGCCAGGCTGGACGGGGCTCGGAGCAACCTGGGCTGGTGGGAGGTGTCCCTGCCCAGGGCAGGGTGGGGGGAACTGGATGGTCTTTAAGGTCCCTTCCAGCCCAAACCATTCCATGATTCTGTGCCTTTGAGCTCCTCCTGAGGCAGGGGAACCCCACCTGCACACTCCCCATACCACTCTGAGCCCGATCCAGCCCCATTCGCACCAGCAGCTGGAACCCTGTAGCAGCTACAGCAGGGTTCTCGATTTCCTGGGTGTGCAGAAGACAAAGCGTTTTCAAAAGTGATCATAAGACATCAAGATATCACGGACAAGCTGAGAGACGTCAGTGTTGCGTGGAGAGGGGCAAAGCGGTTTTGGCAGAAGATAAACCCCCTGGCGTTCTAACACTCCTCACCGAGGCGGGAGGTCAGGTGCGGCTGGGTTTAAATTCTGAGTGATGCCCAATTCACCACTATCAGTCCAGCCGCGTTTAATGTATTAAACTGTTACGATTTGGGTACACTAATAGTGGACTGCGCCTTCAGTCTAGTCGTGCTCATGAACTAGCACGGCCACTCTCGAGTCTTTGGTCGTGTTCAGTGAGAAACTGAAATGACTAGCTACTTAAAGAGTGCAGTTTATTTAAACAACAGATCTATAGGTTCTTAGGATTGCCGGTGATAAATACACTGTCTGCAAAGCACGTGCAAATAAAGATATTGTTAAGTATACAAAACGCGCAAGAAGTTATAAACAATACAGCCTGGCTATAAATGTAGGATAGAGATTCTCTAGAGAAATTTCTAAGTTCCCCGAGGAAGCACTCGGTACAATCTAAGTCTTACCCAAAGACGTCCCTGTGGGGGGGGGGAGAAAGGCTCAGCCCGTCGACTGGTCCCGGGAGTCAGTGATGGAGTTCTCCTCGACTTGTTCGCGATGGTGTCTTCCCCCATATCCCCCCTCTCTCAGGCTATTTTTATACTATTTTTTATATTCAAAGTGGAGTTTGAGTGACTTTAGTCATAAATGCTTTCATGATGATTGGTGTACTCAAGGAGGAGTGATCGCACCTTGGGGGCGGGTAGCCTCCGGGATGGAGGGGTGTTTTGGTACATTGTAATGAGCAAAGCTTGCACAAAGGACAGCATTTCATCAACATTTGACGAAATGTTGGCTCAGGCAGCGTGTAGGGCCACTTATCTGTTTCGTAGTAAGCAAGTAGGCACCTTATCTCTTCCGTAGTACCATCTCGTTCCCATATCTGCTCTTCATCACAAGGGAAGGCCATGGAACAATTGTGTTCCGTTCCATCCCTCGTGTAGTTTCGCAAACAACCTTGTACAGGGCATCACAGACGCTGCACTCTTCATGTGCCAGCTGCGGCTGTCTTCTACCTCAGAAGCCTCTTGATTTTATGACTTTCCTTAATGTGTGAACAATGCTGTACTTTTGTATTCTTGGCCAATTTAGTAATTATTCCACTGTCAGTCTGCATATCCTGCAAAAATAATCATGAAAAAAGATGTTTGTGCTGTCCTGGCAGCCTCCTGCAGCCCAGCGAGGTCTCACTACACCACCCCATGGTGGTTGGAGTTTTAGTCATCGCTGCAGAACTTCAGCAGAGCATCAAGACAAACAGCTCTTCCCCCAGGCCCGACAGCTCCTGGTGGGGTTTGTCCTTGACGACTCTCCCACTTAAGAAAACATACAGAACCTCCAAGAAAAACTCAGATCCCACTTAGGGGGGGGCTGGGACAGCTTCAGCAATGGCTGGGCTGACAACTGGCTGTAGCCTCAATGGATCCGGAAGGGGATGGATCATCCTCATCTAGGGCTCTGACAACTGATGCATTAAACCAGACAGTTCCTTTTGAAATCTGTGATGACGCCGCCTACCACGCACATCAAACTGACTACGAACTACTGTATTTAAAAATCAGCCATAGCAGAGGTTACACATGGCTCGTTCTCCCTGAACAAGAGCTATTTCGGAAACGCTTTGCTTTTATTCATCTTCACACGGGATTTCATTGAGCAGCTTTCATGTTCTCATATCGCCACCCACAGCAGATCCTTCAGCACTTTGTCTCTGGCCAGAGCTGTGCCACCAGTGTGCAGGCTATAGAATTGCCAGGAATAGGGTTCTAGGGGCTTTTTGGAAGGTTGGCTTTGTGTGCAAGAAGTTAAGGTCAAATAGAAGTAGTGCTACAACAGGGATACGTATATACTCACCAGATAAAGGAAATGTATTTATTCCTTTCGCAGATTAAAGTTGGCTATTAAACAGCAGATGCATTCCTCAGAGTTGGCTTTCTGGTTCTGCCTCGCAGCGAAGAGAATTTCTATAAGCAATGCTAAATAGAAATTAAACTCATATCTGGAAAGTTTTAAAGAGGTAAATATGAAAAAAGTGAGGAAAAAGGGCAGACTCTCTTCTTCTACAAAATTACTGAAGTTGATAAAGCCCATAGCAAGATAAGGAGTTCAGCAAGGTAAAAGCTGACCCAAGGGTCGAGTGTACGGTACTAGTCAGAACATAAACCGGTATACTTGTCAGAACAGTGGTCAGAACTAAAATTCAGGGAAGAGCCAAAGGTGACGCCTTTTGGGTCAAACCAACAACTTCAGCTGATGCAAACGAGGGGATAAGACAGCTGCAGGAGTCAGATTCCCTCTCCTTTAAAGCAAAGCCTTAACATTAATGTTGACATTGTACTTTGGTGTTTCCGAACACTGACACAGTGCTATAGCATACTGAAACTTCTCCTTCCCCATCAGTCTTTGTCATAACGGAAACTATTCTGGTTTCCAAACCAAACCTACGGCTGATTTTGGCAATCTGGCAAACACCGATTGCCAGCTAAGCATACTAGATCATAGAATCATAGCTTTTTTGATTCTCATCAGGCTACTCCCAACAATTTTAATTATCCAAATATACTTCAGTTTGACATGTTGCTCACTTTGTGCTTTGGACTGGCTGTTATATTCTGTTATACGTAATATATTGAGTGGAAGAGTAGGGAAGTTCGGCTTGTATGAACATCCCCTTAATTCCCCAGGCAATATGTATTCCTTATTCCTCTTGGGGAGGAACCGCAAGAATATTATTGCACTTTCCCAAAAAACTCAGCACATGCAGAGCAACCACATTCTCAATGCTCAGTGCTAAGAAAAGAGATGGAGGAAAGAGCAAGGGAACGGGCAAGACAGACTCTCCGATGGCCAGTTTTGCACTGGGCCGGCTGTTACTCCGTCGTGCTTTGAGCATACCTTCTCTGGATTTGTTTCCTCCTCAAGAAGCCTCCATCATTTCAGAGCTCACAATTCTGAATTAAGCTTCCCACTCCAAGATAAATTCAATGTTGACCCCTTCAGCTGTTAAGATTTGATACACGGTGTGTAGGTGGAAGAAGGGAGGAGTCCATCTGTGGCTGAAATACGATTTGCATGCATTTTACGCAAATACAGAAAATAGTTAGAGAAATTAATTTTAAATGTAATTTGTCAACTCCGCCTACATTCCTTTTGCAACACAGCCACAGTTTTGCTTCACTGCTAAACTGCAAGATACTGTCTTACAAAAAAAAAAAGACACAAACACAGGAATCCAAAGCTGGTCGTTAATTTTACTTGAAGACTCTCTGAAACATTAAAAAGTATTGTTACAATTAATTAATTCCTTGTGGAATGAAACGGGACATGCTTGGTCAAGGTGATGATACGGAAAGGGCAGTCTGATTTTTACAAAACTGATATTCAAGCATCATCAATACACACAAAGGACAGGCTCTTACGCACATCTGTTACATTGCAACCTTCGCTCAGCTTCAGTAAACATCTTTGGAATATAGATTTAAAAAAAAAATATATATCAAGAAACTTAAATATTCACAGGACAAAACCATAACATCATTAGAAATATGAACAGCGAGATTTACAGAGACCGGTAAACACAGGCTGGCTATGGATAATCAGAAGAGAATGGGCAGAAGTGACATCAATGACAAGCACAGGTCTGCCGCGCAGAGCCTGGATTCCAGCAACTGGGAACACCGAGGGCTAGGAGGCAGTTTGGGAATTTGGTTACTTGCCTAAGGCAGGGAGGCAGTAAGAAAAGGTAGAAGCGCAGAAGGCAAAGGCAAGGTAAATCAGTGCTAGAAGTTCTTGTTAAACCAGGAGTCTAGAAGTACAGCAAGAAGAAGAAAATAAAAAGGGATGTTTTTTCTTTTAAAAGGAAAAGTTAGCCAAAAGTTATCAGTATGTACTTTCTATATTGCACAAACAGTTTTAAAGTAACTGAAAAATTAGAAAACCCTGCATTTAGTACAGCTACATTTAAATATATTCCACATGGAGTGAGCCCATATAGTTCAGCTTTTAAAACAATTCAACACTTTTCCCTAACAGCATCCGGCATTTTTGTGTCCCCTGTCTTCTCAAGCCCTCTCCAAACTAACAAAATACGCCATTTACCAAAGACTAGCGCTACTAGTTCTCCTTAGTATATCATGGATTTATTGCTTTATTTGACTAGTGACAAAGGCTAAGATCTAAACTTCTAGAGAATTTAAGGCAAACCCACAAAACCAACACCTTAAGGGCATTTATGGCACACAGCAGTCTTCATTCAAACAGCAGGAAATGTTTGATATTTAAAAATGACAGGAACACTCCAATTTTAATCAAAAGGACTCTTTCAAGCATGAGTTATTATCTTCCTAAACACGTAACCCAGCACTCAAGTTGGAAGCCATTTCAGAGCACCAGTGCTCAGAAAAACTAAAAAAAAAAAAAAAAGAAAGAAAAAGTCGAAGCAGGAAGTTCCAGGACATCTTATATAATAATTCATTCTTACTCATCGAAGAACTCAGATATTTGGATAGCTGAATCACTTCATTCCATTCATAACACGGAGGATGAATAACGATCTACTTAGAAAGAAGCATTCAAGACTGACAAAAAACCTGGAGTATTCTCAACAGCTTTAGAAGCCGATTCACCTGCAAGAGCTCTGAATTTTGTTTCTGCCAAGATTTCTTTCATATACCACAGAGTTCACTACGAGCTCCTTGTCTGATTCTCTGCCTTCTTAATAATCACCAACAAGTCTGGCTTCAGAGCACCAGGCAACAGCAAATATATCAAGAGCATTTCTATGTTTACAAACTTAATTACTCACAACCAAGTTTACTATTGACACAGATTTATCAACTGCCAGTCCTGCAAACCCACTCAAAAAATTAAAAACACCCTAAAAACAAAAAAATAAAACAAAAAAAAAATCCAGCAAGAACAGGCTTGTCCAAAAACCTAAGTGTGCTCAGCATTAGGCTAACCCTTCCCTTGCAAATACTTCGGAAATTAACTGAAAGAATATGGAAAATTCTTCACAAGCGATGCAAGATAACACTGGCCTGATGTGCATGTGCATTCTTTTTATTTCTATACAAAGTGAAAACAAATACCGTACAGAAAACAGTAGACTACAGGTTTTTTAAAGAAAGAATTAGGGTAAATTGTTTCAAGGTGGTTTTGTGAAAACAGAAAAGATGACTTTCTGTAAAAGAAATTAAGAAGCAGTTATTTCAACTTCAGACCAGGTACAGCCTGATTGGATTTGCAGTAAAATTTGATTAAGCAGAAATTACTGATGATGTATTAAAAATAAGCAGAGTTCTACTGCCATCCAGCAGGATGAAGGGATTTGCGCTCAGCAGAGAACGCTGCGTGTAAACTATTCCCATCTGAATCGGAGTCATTGAGACAAACAAGACTTCATGGTTCTACCTGTAATTTTTTTTCTAGAGAATTACTTCACCAAGAAGTCCATATAGTTTTCTACAGCCTTTTCTAAAAGAAATCGATGTAAATAGCAGGTTTCTGGTCAGCCAGGGAACCCACACTACGCAGAGCGCTTGTGGTAACTTCCACCTGGGAGGACAGCAAAGACAAGCTCTCTAGCTTTTGTTCAGAGGGCAACTTCCGTTCCTCTAAATGAAGACAGCAACTTTAACCTCTTCGGAAGAAGAAAGACTGGGCGGGTTTGTAGCACTCATTGTCATAGCAGAAAGCAGTTTTCGTCACATAAAAAGCCGGGAATATGTCCCATAAGTGAAGGAACTTTTTCCCCCCTCAGCATTTCTTCAGAGCACAACTAGACAGATTTGTACTGAGAAACGTTTTTGAATGCTTTAACAGCAAACAGGTTAGTGCATTTTCCTTGCTAATGTTCCCTAACGCAACAAGTATACCGGTTTGTGTTCCGTTAAAAAAAAAAATCCCTACAGAACAAGCCATTCAAGAAGCCACATAAATTATTTCTTGGCACTTCTCTGCACATAGACAGGAGAAGTTCCAGCCATTTGCAACAGCATGTTTTAGTTTTGAATACCCAATGCCAAAGTTGCTTGCTTTTATTTTTTTCTGAATTCGTGAAATGCATCAATATTACCATGACAGGAGTCATTCTTCTCTTGAAGCTGAAGGATTTGACACTTATCTCCTTTTGAGCTGGCGACTTAAACACTAATCCTGCGTGCAAATAAAGCTAAGATTTATCCACTGCAGCAGCAGGATTCACTGGGCGCTGCCTCACAGCGTTCGGTGACGAGTTTCCGTTGGACACCTCTTTACCCTCCGTTTCATCATCTGAGACATCTTCCTCATCTGCTTCTTGCTCTTCATCCAGCTTTTTCAGCAGCTGAGCTGACTCTGGAGACAGCTTTCCTTAAGAAGAAAGGAAAACATGCATACACAAATAAATACCATTACCATGTGAAATACATTCATTTTTTTTTTTTACATCATGGGCTAGCAGAGAATTTTAAATTAATTTAATCCAGGTAGCACTTTCCATGTCAGTCACTGAAGCTGCTATCTTAGGCAAAATTGTTGCTACCACGAACTGACCCACAGGTTAAGTGTTAACAGATTACAGACTACCAAGACAAGTTAATATAAAACTTCCTCAAGCTTTGAAAAAATGGGTCTGGTTCCTACAAACCATAAACCAGCACTCAAAAGTTCTTCCATGACTTTTTAAGATTATCTTGAAAAATTCCAGACACTAAACCCAAATTGAATCCCTTACTATCCACAGAAACACAAATTCACTTTTAATCCTCACTTTGCCCCTAAAACTTCTGTAAACCCCCAACTTAGCAACGCTAAAGTCCACTCAAAACTTTTATCTCCCTGCACATACAGAATTTCATATCTTGCAGGTATGAAAATACTGTAAAAACATTTTTCATCTCCTAAAAAAGCTTTTTAAAAACAGTTCAGCTTTAGTAAATACAAACTACAAATCCACTATAAGCCCCAAGGGCACACAGCTGCAGGTAAAGCACAGCATCAATCACAAACATAAACTTCTACACTGAATCTCACATCCTGCAGACACAAGTTACATACCAATATTTATTAAGTAAGATTTACCAAACAGCTTCACTGAATTAGAAGTATACAGCAGACTTACTTGAATAAGGGTACTGTGGCGGTCTGTGCCTTTTGGATGGACAGATACAGTCTGCTAAGAACACCATTATCTGAAACCAAAGACAGACAAGTTTATACCTCCAAACATCCTGCACATTAGAATCATAGAATCAGTTACGTTAGAAAAGACCCTTAAGAACATCGAGTCCAACTGTAAACCTAACACTACCAAGTCCATCGCTAAACCATGTCCCTAAACACCATGTCTTTTAAATACCTCCAGGGATGGTGACTCAACTACTTCCCTGGGCAGCTTGTTTCAGTGCTCGATAATGCTTTCAACATAGAAGTTTTTCCTAATATCCAATCTAAACCTGCCCTGGCACAAACTGGGGCTGTTTCCTCTTGTCCTGTCGCTTGTTACTTGGGAGAAGAGACTGACCCCCACTTCTCTAAACCTCTTTTCATGTAGTTGTAAAGTGAGAAGGTCTCCCCTCAGCCTCCTTTTCTCCAGGGTGAACACCCCCAGCCCCCTCAGACGCTCCTCACAAGACTTGTGCTCCAGACCCCTCACCAGCTCGTTGCCCTTCTCTGGACACGCTCCAGCACCTCAATGTCTTTCTTGTAGTGAGGGGCCCAAAACTGGACACAGCACTCGAGGTGGGGCCTCACCAGTGCCGAGTTCAGGGGGACGATCACTGCCCCAGTCCCGCCGGCCACACCATTGCTGATACAGGCCAGGATGCTGTTGGCCTTCTTGGCCACCTGGGCACACTGCTGGCTCATATTCAGCCAGCTGTTCCCAACACCCCCAGGTCCTTTTCTGCCAGGCAGCTTTCCAGCCACTCTGCCCCAAGCCTGTA
>VWZL01000313.1:87558-123075 GCA_013396915.1 Stercorarius parasiticus | reverse complement strand
CCCGCAGCGACCCGGCGGCCGCCATCGTGCCCCGCCGCGCCGCGCGTGCTTCCGCCTTCCCGCGACGGCGAGCGAGAAGGGGAGGGCACGGGCACGCGCCGCGCATGCGCAGTGAGGAGGGCGCGGAGGCCGCTTACTTGGGCGGGGCAGGGACGGCCTGGGGGCGGGCTCAGGGTGCGCGACAACCTGTAAGGCGTCGAGTTATGCGCTCGTGGATACAGGGCTCGGCCAATGGGGAGCGCCGCCGCCGCCGCCGCCGCCGCCGCCGCCCCACACAGCGCAGACCCCCCGCCATGTTAGTCACAGGCGCTGTGGGGCGGGAGGGGCAGTGTCGCTGGCCTCTTTCTGTGGCAAACCCCACTGCCAGCATCACCCGGGGACATGGAGGAGAGCCGCTGCTTCCCCCTGCTGCTGTGACAGGGGTGGCATCACCACGCCCGGCCCCTCAGCTGGACAGCAAGGGGGCCAGCGCAGGGTGCTTGTGCTCCATGCAATGCACACCCCGACAGCAAACAGGTGAACAGGAACAAAATCAGCCACAGCAAATACTACAGCTGCGTTAATCTCCTGTGCTTCGTTTCCTTCGGTCAGAGTGCTCTGGGTACTCAGGGCAGGTTGGCTCACAGTGAGGTGAGGAAACTGCTGTACGAGGTCACAGGGAGAACAGATTTCCCTCACTTTGACCACTGCTTCTCTCCCACATCTTTAGTTACTTATGGCAGACAATCATAGAATGGTTTGGGTTGGAAGGGACCTTAAAGATCATCTGGTTCCACCCCCTGCCCTGGGCAGGGACACCTCCCACCAGCCCAGGTTGCTCCAAGCCCCGTCCAGCCTGGCCTTGAACCCCTCCAGGGATGGGGCAGCCACAGCTTCTCTGGGCAGCCTGGGCCAGGGGCTCACCACCCTCACAGGAAAGGATTTCTTCCTAATATCTCATCTAAATCTCCCCTCTTTCAGTTTAAAGCCATTACCCCTCAGAGTAACTTAGTTCTCAAGCAAAAGTCAGGAAAAAGGTCACTGGTAACAAGCAGAAAAATCCCATATCATTTCACTGCAGACTGTCAGCCCCTTAAGATTTTCAAGGCAAGGAACCTCTTCTTTACATATGCACGTACTTTCTCTGCTGCAAAGTTTTATCCAGCTCTTGGTCAGGAGTGGCTGTGATAACGTCACCTTTCCTTTTCTGCCTGGATTGCTTCTTTCCCAGCATCTTTCAAAGGGGCCTTTGCCATAATTCTGTATCACACAATTTAGAGCCTTGGCAGCTGGAGAGACCTGGTCTGCAGCAGCCATTAGAGCAGTGCAGGAAAAAGAATAAATCAGCGTTCGGGTTTTGTTTTTTTTTTCAATTTTGGCAACTTTTCTACAGTACAATGTGTATGTTCCTTTCTGTAGAAGAACACTAAGGCATTACTAAGGACTTGATGAAGCTTGTTATTCATTGATTCAGGGTCAGTAATAAATCACTGCTTGCAGCACTCTCCCTGCTCATCACCGTTCCATTTTAGTCATAATTGAATTTTTGAAATTTGTTATTGATAATCCAAGAATACCTTTGTTCTGCATCAGTAATGAGATGAGCTGCGAAGAGCTGTCTTTGGTTCTTTAGGGTAGCAGTACACATCCTGATAATTTAAGATGTGTTGAAGAATAAGTGCACAAACAAATGTGTTGCGTTACCATGTGGAGCGGAGGCTGGGTGACTACTTGCTTTGATCTACATTCTCGGGAAAGTGGCTAGAAGCATGATCCCACCTTTTATTCATGCTGAGTAAGAGGATAACTGAATGTTCCTTTCTTCAGCGCGTCCAAACAGATGACTCCATGGAGGATGAATTTGATTTAATCCATGTGCAGGTCAACAAAAGATAAAAAACATGACGGCATACAGGCAACAACAGAAGCAATTGCAACATCGCCTTTAGATGACACCACAGGAGAGCTCTTCCAGAACCAAGTCCCACCTGGAAGGGCACAGGGAGAACTGTTAGGCAGGAAAAATGATTTTGCTATTTAGTACTTCTAGGCTCAAGGAGAAGGAGCCTGGTAGGCATTCACTGTAAATAAAGAGTAGCCTCAAAGGCACACCAAGCTCCCTGTGGAAACAGCTTGAAAGACCCTGAAAAGTATGACTTCATTCCTCCTCCACTTTGTTCCACAAATTATTTTAAGGGTAATAAGTGCTGTGAATGACATTTTATGTCCATTATTATTACATGGACATTGTCTTATTTCTTTGTAAAGTTTTGAGGCATTTGAGAACAAGAAAGCCTTGACCATATCTTTTATGCGTTCTTCCTCCAGCCTATTCACCTCAGCCATCCCAAGCTGTATGGAGAAATGTCTGCCTCATCTTTCAAGGTTGACAGTAGAATAAAGAGATTTAATAACCAAACAAACATCAGATGTCTCTGAGTGGCCTTAAGAAATGAAGACAGCTCCTAGTGCTATCCCTTTTTCCTTCCTCTGTGCCTGCTCTGTTATTGTGATGTGAGATTTGCAAAAAAATGTTGCTTTATGACTTACTTTGAGATAATGACTGCACATTGAGAAATGTGCAGAGGGTGGAAGGACAGCGTTGATTTAATCCATTAGTTACCACAGCCCGACTCCCTTCTTACACTCATGCTTCTCTAGAGGTTTCATACTCCTCCATGGGAACAATGCCAGATACTTTTATGTTCATGAGGCTCCAGAGCCCCATCACTCTGATCTTGACCAACTTGAGGTGTCTCCAAGACCATCCTGGCACTGCCCCCCTCTGCTTCTAAAGGGGGATCCTCAGGCTTCTAGGCACGGCTCTTCCCCTACATAGGTGGCAGGAGTTAAATTATGGGCCAAAATACATTAAATAAGTTTTACTGCAGATCCTTGATGTCCTCTCTTATTGCAGAATTTGTCCACGCCTCCTCACGTACAGAAGTGAGAAAAATGCAGTCCTGAACTGTTAAAATTCGGTGTTGGTATTTGCAGGAAGAGGTTTGTCTGCTGAGATCTGTGCTGAAGCAGTGTATCCTGCCTTTACAACCAACGTCGGCCCCCAGTTGCACCGCCACTCAAAGGTGAAAGTACGATCACTGGTAAAAACTCTCTCAAGAGCCAGGGACCACTGTCAGACTGCCACAGCCTTCCTTTCAGCAAACCCTGATAACTGTCCACATCCTCCAAGAAAGCCCCAAGCGGTTCTGCAAAACATCAGCTCCTCTGGTGGGACGAAGTTCTGGTTGTGGAGGTCAGAAGGTGCAAACGCGTGTTTGTAAAAATCGACCCCACAGTGTGGAGCGGGGTCTTTCCTGCCCGCTGGGGTGAGCTCTGCTCTGCCGAGTGATTTTTTCACGGAGTGATTTTTTTTTCATGTTCTTTTTCAGCGCTGCCACACAGCGGCAGAGTTGAGGCCGCTTCTAAACTGGGAAGAGGCTGAAGGTTCAGAAGAAAATCCTCTGAGGGTAGAAATTACCTGGTTCTTCTGCTAGGGACACCCTGTCATCTTTCAAGGTGTTAACATGGAGGGCTTTTTTCTTGTCCAATCTTACTCGTGTTTTTAGGTTGTTTTTCTCAGGAGCTGAGATCAAGGGGATTTTGTGGTCAGTCTACAGTCCTTCCCCCCAACATGCAGCCACAGTGCTGGTCATCATTTTGGCCAAGGTTGGAGTTACAAGAATATCAAGTCTCTATAAGTTTCATGAAGACAGTTGTCCAGTTAGAGTATTACTGATGCACAGAAAGAGGCTGAAGCACAAGCTCAGATTACTGCTTGACAGAGGGAAAAGGAATTATGTGAGTATCTTAACCGCAGGGAAAGCTTCAGTTGGCAAGAACACTTGTCAGAGAAGGGGACGTTCAGCCGTGAGGCACTGAGTCCAGGCAACAAGGCTGATACATTCTCCTGCCCATAGAGCTCTTTGGTTTTGATACAGGCTGAAAGATGATAAAGCGAAAAATGCCTGTGTAATCAAGAAATCATCCTTTTCTTGATGACATCTGTGCCTCAGAAAATCAGATGCCACAGCTAGGAGTGGGAGTAGAAAGACTCTGCTTCCTTTGCATTTTGTTTTCTTTTGAGCTGAAAATGAAAAAAAAGACTAAAACGCTTGAATGCCTCAACATTTTCCCCAAAGTTAAAGCCACAGAGATGAACAAATTTTCCAAATTCAGCCAGTTCTGTAAGTGGTCAAAAGCATAAAAAAAATTCCACACAAATTCACCCACTCTTTTTTTTTTTTTTTTCAGAATGTTAATTCATCTATATTTGAAATGTGAACAAATTGAACCAGCTCTATTTTCATGTATTTTCTCGGTTTGTTTTTTTTATTATTATTTTATTTTTTAGACTACCCTTACATGTTCTGATGATGAACTGAACATTAAACCAGACAAATGAGCGGTAGGAGCACAGAGGCTGTCCGCCCGGGGCTGACCTTATGAAGGACCGCTCTGAGAGAGCAGAGTGCTGGCCAGGTAATTATTTCCAAACACGGACCAAGCTCTGCAGTCCCTGGATGAGGTACAGCATCAGAGCCCTGACCTCATTTAGCATCTGCATTTATGGAACGCCAAGAGATTATGCAGAGAGCTTTCCTGCGTATAATCATTTGGAGCAGGAGACATGAAGTCATTGTCCTAAAGCCCAAGGTAAAATCAGACCGACCCTGAAAGTCCCAGGCAGGCCTTGGGCTGCATTTTGTACCGCTGTAGGAAGAAAAACTGATCCTGTCTAATTTCTTTGGCTGTTTTCTGGCTTCAGCCTTTTGGGAAAGTTGGCATTTAGAATTCCACTCAGAACAGTTCTCTGGGCTTCGGCATTAGAAGAATTAAAGTCGAGAGCTAATTACTTTTCTATAGCTCTGGATTTCATTTCAGGAAGATAACCCATGCGTCAATGCTTCCTCCTACAGAAAGATCTTCCATATTAGGAGAAATAATTCAACCCTACCTGCCTAAAGTGAAGCCCGCAGAAGATGCCACTGACTTCCCAGAAGCCAGACTGGGCTTGGTGCCTGCGAGCGTGGCTTTCACTCTGTGCACAGTCAGGGAGGGTTAGCAGAACATTCCCTCCACAGGGGACTGTGCTCGGAGAAGCCCCACTGGAAAGCACATTCCCATCCAACAGCCCAGTCCTTCTGCTCCCCACTTACCTGAGCTGCTTCAGCACAGGGTCCAGAAGACCCTGTGTTGGGTGTTCAGGTTCTTGAGAGCTTCAGCTTTGGTGTGAGCAAAGAGTTTTGCTGTCTCGGCTTCTGCCATTATGCAATCCGTGCCCGACTGCAGTTTGCGTCAGCTGGTGAAAGTGCTATGCGCAGCAAGGTTTGCTGCTTCTCGCTTTGGAAAACTACTTGGAAGACCTCAGAATTACAACAGCCCTTCTCACAACCACTATCCATCAGCCTCTCCTCTATGTGCTAAGGAACTCCAGTAACTGCTAATTATTCAGTAATTAAGTGTCTCTCTAGGGCCGTAATTGTAAATCTGGCCTCTCCCAGTCACTGTTTGCTCATTAGGTAGCAGTTTTCTCAACACAAAAACAAATTCTGTTCTTTACATTTGATTGGATTACAAAATTGCTTTAAACTCTGTGGAGATGATTAGGAAAAGTGTGTTTTTGCGCAATAGTTACCATAGGAACCAAAGTGGAGAGATCTTTATAAACCAAAAGTCAAACAGATTGTGTTTCAGACAATTAACATTGTCTCACGTGTTTATTCATTTGCTTTAACTCTTTCTTGCACTAAACTGAAATAGGTTTTATCTCTTTTTTGGTATCAAATGCTGCCTCAAAGAGATTCTGTTGCCTCGAAGATTCACCCCTCTCTTCTCTTGCAAGGCCACCTTGCAGCCCTGGTTAGCTTCATCTTCCTCTTCTGCTTTGCCTCTTTGGTCTGGGGATGTCTCTGGGGGCTTCCAGTGAGATTCGGTTTGGGATTGCGACTCACATGTAGGGAGAAGTGTCAAAGCTCCTGTCCTGTCAGTGGAGCCCAGAGAGCTCTGGTAGATCACAGTGCACTGGTGAGTGAGCTGAGCTGCTCTCCCTGCTTCTCCTGCACAAACCCCTCTGCTGTCTTTTCTAACACCCAGGACTCCTTAAACCTGCATTTCTTCTAGTTCCATGTTTGACACTTTAGGGAAGAGCAGCTGATAAACTGCCCAAGTGTCAGTAGCTGTCCCTCTGCTCTCCTCTCTTTCCAAACCCTCCTCTTTCTCCAGCAACCTGACCCTATCCCATCTCTTGATTTCTCTCTCCCGTGCCCTCAGCTCTCTCCCTAGCATCTTGCAATCCTCTGGCTCTCCCATCACAGCACAAACAGTCTATCACATCTTAAAAAATAATTAGCATTATGCCAGAGGCCCATTTCCTGCTCCACTAGTTTCCATTTGTCTTTCTCTCCTTCACATCCAAGATGTCAGGAGGCCGTCACTATACTCAGTTGCCACCATACTAACAGCATTGCCTTTCGCACTGTCCACTGTTGCCTTCGTGCTCCTGTCCCCTGCATTCATGGACTTTCTGGGGCAAGGTTTTGTCCTGCATTAGTACAGCGTTTCTCAGAGCAGAGTTTTGTTGTGAGCACACCTCCAGGAGATAAGCAGAGTTTTGTTGTGAGCACGCCTCCGGGAGATAATAAGTAAGAAAGCAGTGTCCTAATTTTCCTCCAGACCTCTGCCTGACTCTGTATACAGAAAGAATTCCCCCACCAAGGGAATTCAATATTCATGTATTTAAAAACCAGCCGCTCTTCAGCCCCCTCCCCTGTGTACTGCTGACCTCCTTCCACTGCACTGGATACACGATTACTCATTTCCTTGGGGGCTGATCCATCACACTGTTCTTTCAGTTCTTCACAAACAAATAGTATTTCTGTCCCCTGTCGGAGGTATGGTGAGGAAAGTTGCGTTCAGCGTAGAAGCCAGTTCATTTTCAGATTGCTGTTCAGATCACAGGGCTGTGCCATAACAGCTGCTCCGGCCCTCCCACCCTAAAATAGACTCTTCCTCTTCCACCATCATACCTATTTTCACAAGAGCATTGTGCAGCCACAGTTCGGCAAGCTTTGACGGGACTAGCAAAAGCCATATTTCTGAGGCAACGATGGCTGAACTACCAAATTTCCAGTCTCTGAACAAAATCAGGGAAGAATGAGATAACCTCAGAGAAACATGGGTGAGAATTAGCGTTGTGTGAGGCAAGCCTCCTGTTTTCCCTAGCTTCAGTCTCAGACTGCTGAACTGATTTTCGCAGAAACCTTCCAGAATGTTTGTTCCGAGGCAGCTAGGTGGCCTGGAATACATCGGTGGGCAAGATTTCAGCTTGGGAGGATGAGAAGAGGCTTAAAGCAGGGGCTTGCAGTGGGAAACATTGGGCAGCCAGAAATGTAAGTGTTGCTACTTCCTCTGCATTTTGCTGCAAAAGATCCAGAAACCAAGGCTCAGAGAACAGAGCAAAGCCTGAGTGTGTAAAGGGACAGCTGGGCCGAGTACTCTCTTGCACGTTCAAGCCAGGGACAAAATGACCAACTCCTCCCCTCCAAGTATTTATTTACTCCAGAATGATATGGATGTAAATCCCTACTGACCTGCTGGTTTTACATCACTTAGCACCAACCTGAGGGTTGCTCTTGCTTCCAGGACACAGTGAATGTTACGCTGATTGAAACCCATTTGCTGTATTTTAGTGACAAGAAACCTGTTGCCCTGAGGCCAGCGCAGCAGTCTGCCTAAGGGTGTCCGAAGACATACAGGGGAAAATTATATTAAAACCATTTTCCTGTAAAATGTCACTTTTGCAAGAGGTCTGTGCAGGTATTCTTGTACTGATTTAGGAGCTCCAGGAGATGCTACGTGCACAGGGCTGGTTCAGGCAAGACAAAAAACGGGACATATCTAACTCACTGCCCTCAGTCAGTGGAAACATTCCAGTTCAGGTCCAGTTTCTATCCGTAAAAAATTTGTGAGGCAGGAGAGATGTCAGTGTAGCATACATTTTCCTTATCACTATGGGAAGTAAATCCTATGTAACGTGAGAAGATGGAAGCAGGCAGTGAGAACCCGAAGGTGTTTATTGTGGCCAGTGCTTCACGTGAACCTATTCCCATTCACCAGCCCGCGCAGCAGAGCTGCCCAGCCCCAGACTTGCACAGGCTGTAAAGATCCAACCTGCATTTTCACTGCAGTCTCTGAGGCTGGAAGAGTTTTCCTGCACAGCCGGTGAGGAAGTAATGTTGCTTTTGAAGCCAAAAATAATTCTTTCAGATAGACAACATAATCTGTAACGGGCCCAGCACTTCATTGCTATCAGATAATGGTGGCAAGACGCAGTTCATGACACACTAGAAGATTATGTTGGATTATTAGATCAGATTAGGTTAGATTATCTGCCTGGATATTGAGGTCAGAAGGGCCATGGGGAGAGGGGGAGATAGTCCGATTTTCTGCATATCCCCAGGCATCCATGTATTCTTTGGGGGTGATCACAGCACTCCTCATTTTCTTTACAGCCCTTTTCCATTTACCTCAGCCTGCCCTGCGAGGGTATTGATGCCAACCTCTTTCTAGTCATGTCCTTGCTATTGAGATGAAGCCACGCTCTCTCCCAGGCAGTGCCACAAATAGCGTTGCAGCACCTTGAAAGCAGGAGGCATTTCTGCGTTCAGAAGGAAACGGGCTGGCCGTTGGCAGAAAGCCCATTGCTAGTTAATTGGAAAAAGAGTTTTAAATCAAGTTGGTATTTTTTCTTTAAGCAAGGCATCTCAAATGGAGCGCTTAGCATCAAAGAATCAAGCAGAGCGGCACAGAAATAGCAGGAAGAGCATCTAACAAGGCAGAGAAGAAGACTCCTGACCCTGGTGAGGCTATCAAGGCAGACAGCAGTTCCAAAGTCATCTCTGAGCACAGGGAAACATTTCTCCTTATGCCTTTTCTATTTTCCAGCAAAGGGAGAAGCACAATGGTAGTATGGCAATAGAGCAAAACCTGTTCTTCCAGAAGGAACCATCCTAGCCAAATAGCTTCTCGTTGACACTGGTGGGCTCTGAATCAGGCCCACAAGAGTATGAACAGCACATCACGATTTTGCATTTAGCACCATCTCTCCTCCGCTTCTCTCCCCATAAAGCCTTTCTGTGAGTACCTGTTGCTGGCTGGTGCTGATGAGTAGTTGCTGTCTTGGGCTGGGATTAGGTTGGCAGGAACTTTCATGGAGCCCAAAATAAAATTTGAGATCCACATTCCCTGCGATTGGAAGAGTTTGGATCTCACTCTGGACTTTATTATTTACACTTTCTTTTTGTGGCCACAAAAAGCCCAGATTCAGTCAGTCTCTAGTTGCAAACCCAAAAGGAAGGGCTCAGGGTCCGGCACTGGGGCAAGAAGTTCTCAGGATCCTGGCCATCACGGGAAAGAGAGAGAGAACTCCTCATCAAACTTTTCTAATTTCTATTGAATGTGCCGTTCATGGTATGAAATAATCCTGTTGGCAGCTTGGGTCAAGTGCCTGGGTCTCGCTGCCCCTCATCCCTGCACCTGGCGAGCTCAGAAACATTGAGACCTAGAAACCTGCACGCCATAGCTGGCTATAAAGTAAATATTTTCACAAATTTGGACACTAAAGTGCAGTTATCCCAAGGATTAGAAGAGACCTTACTGAAAAGTAAAATTACTGAGTGAGAAATTAATCCTGTGACGCTCAAACCAGGACAGGGACGTGGTGGTAGCAATGTAATTCATGCTGTACACTTACCCTGTTGGTTGTGGAAATGTGTCGTAATCATATTTTTGCTTGCCGATAATGCCATTATACAGGGGGCGTGTATTTGCCACACTCGTTCTAACAGACATCTTGTAAGGTTTTTTAAAAACCTCCCATGCTATTTTTATAACTAACTTTCTTTTTGGCTTTGGGAATTGCAATCCCAGATGCAGAGCTCCCAACACGCTCAGCAGGTACGCATACAGCCAAGCCACGGGGAGCTGTCGCGGACAGGCTATGATAAGGGTGGGTGTGCTGGGTCACTCGCGGGACCTCTTCTTTGTCACTTTTACTTTCCTCCACTGCCTGAGGGGTTGCACTGGACTACCCGCAGAGCAGGAGCTGGCTGATCTTGCATGCCCTCTGTAAATTCAACTGGGAACCTATTTTCCCTAACAAAATACGGATTTATTCTTCCCTTTGCAATAAAAAACAGTCATTTTAATATGCTTTCAGGGAATAATTGAGTCAATGATTCTCTAATAAGAGCTCTGCCCTCTGTTCCTCAGAGGGTGTTCTCTCTGGCACACATATCTGCATTTCTGTTGTGAGGAGCCCTGTGCGACTTGCCCACACGCTCCTTTCCGAGGGTGCTGTAACTGCTGTGTAGGCTGATGCAAAATGTTCCTTCACCCACAGATCCCTGCCTGCCTCTGCCTTAAAATGTCATTGAGAAACCAACCGAGAAACCAACCATCAAACCATGCTTATTAGAGAAGCTTCTCTCCTAGGAGCCCACTCCAGCATGTACCCGCTCACCTGCAGGCAGCAAAGGTAACTCTGGGCCAGAAAAAAGATCCTAGAGCAACTATCCAAAAAATATCCTAGAGCAAAAAAATTCCTAGAGCAAAGCATGCTCCTCTGATAGAGCTCAGTTTACTAAATCAGGGAAGAGGGATATCTAAGTGGGCACGAAGAAGCCTTCACTGCAATCATCACAAACACTTTCTTCAGCCAGAATATGCTGAATGAAACTAAACGCCATAGGATGAATCAGAAACCCGCCAGGGAGGTGGTGGTTATCACGCTTAAACATTTACTTGAGCACTTCTGGAGAGCACTACCAGAGTAATTTTTTTGGTTATCCTGGTGTGGGATGGGCTAGGCAGCAACACGCAGGTCTCTGATGCCCACAGACACAAGCTGGCTTCTTGTGCAGCCCAACAGAGATGCACAGCTTGAGAGGAGCTGAGAACGCTGCTGTAAAATCCCATCTCCGCTGGTGAATTAGTTTGAAAAGTGCTGGGCTGCTTGTTTGCCTTTCAAAGGAAAAGCACGGGGAAATTCCGTTATACGCAGTAGGTCAGCGTGATTCTGCTGCTGAGTGTGTGACCCCCACCCCGCAAGAGCAAAAGATGCAATTGATGGGGGAGAATCTGAAGGTCGAAGACCAAACACGGGAAAAGTGGGACCCAGGGGTTTCTATCACAGCATCTAAATTGGAGGCCGAAGAGACAGGGGATTTTGATAAAATGGATCCATAAAGGAGCAGTCTTCCTTCTCATTTTCATATATTTATGCTTTTCTCCCATATCGACAATCACACAGTGTGCTGCACGCTGTTAGAATCAAAACTGAATCTCCAAACAAGCAAATAAACGGACAATAAAATACTCCCCAACAGAAACTGTTTAATTTTCTTGGTAACGTAATGCGATGCAGCAATAGCAGGGAGGCGATCTGTCATTGCCACGAAGGTGAACTCCGCTCTTTAGCAAAATTTATCATAACTGCCTTTCCTTCTCTTGCAGTGCCTGAGCCGCAGTCCCATGAATCTGCCACCTCCTGGAGGCACAGACGTGTCTCATGCTGCTTGCTACTGCATGTTCCGCAGCAGTGTCACCTACTCGCCTTGCTTGTCTGCCGGTTGCATTATGGTAATGTCAGGCTTGATCAATTCCGAGTCTTACTCATACAGCTTTTGTTGTGTTTCAGCAGAAATATGGTGCAGATCGGTATTGTACATACTGAACTCTTTGAAGGGACCAATTTCACCAAGTCCAAAACAGGTATGAGCTGGCAGCAACCTCTCAGCGGATAATGTGCATAAGGGGAACAGTTTAAGGATGTTCTGCTAGAGAACAAAACCACCACAAGTTCTCTGCAGGGAGGGCAGGCCAGGCTTGCTTTAGCCAGCCAGATTTACAGGGGCTGGGAAAGGAGCTGGGACAGAAAGAATAGGCAGCATTGGCAGCAAGACAGACTCCCCTACGGAGGGGCTGCTGCAGAGGAGGGGTGAACCGCATCCCCAGGGTGGTGGGGACGTGATTCAAAGGGTTTCTGGGCAGAGCTACTGTCCTGTAGGACCTGCTCTCATCTCCCCTGCGGGGCCTTGGGCTGGCATGGGAACAAAATCCCCCTGCATGCCCAGACAGAGGGGGCTCAAGGCAGGAGGTGCCTGCTGGATTGCAGCTGGAGACCACAGGAATGAGAAGGGGGAGAGGAGACAACTGGGACGCAGCTGTTGGACTGGCACAGGTCACAGAAGAGCAGAGCCCAGCGACACGGCTGAGGTGCGACGTCCTGCTTTGCACACCTTGTCACTGCCACGCGTGCCCAGGCACATGGAGCTAGTCCCCGGTGCTGGCACCAGCAGCAGTGAGCCAGTTATTCAGCAGGCGGCTGAATGTGTGGCGGCCACAGAGAAAATCCACCCTAATGAAATGCTTCCCTGCAGTAATTGGATTTCCACTGTAAACGAAGTAATTATGCTGATTGTCCTTGCGCTTTTGAAGATGAGACAATGCCAGAGAGCGGCAGCTCTGGCTGATGGACCGATTTACATATCTCTGCAGCGGGGAGCCAAGCAAAGGCATTTCCCTGGGTGGGAGAGCAGGGGCCAGCGGGTGCGAGGTCAAGGTGGCCACGTGGCTCCAAATGCTCATGGCTCTGCCCCAAAAAATGGGCAGGGGAGAGGCTGTAAAGTGATTTATGTGGTGTCCAGAGGACTTTCCAGCAGCGTGTCTCAGCTGTGGTGGTATTCCTGGGCATGGCGTGCCCTCCCTGTACGGGCTGAGCGACAGGCACTTCCCAGTCTGTGGCTGGAGAGCTGCTCGGTGAAGGGCTGGCTGTGTCCAGCATTGGGAACACAGAGGTCTCCAGTCTACAGGGATAAAACGTGGGAGAAGAAGCAGGGGAAGGGTATGTACCGAAGAAGTGTGGCAGCAGCAGAGGTGGGATCAGACCCGAGCTCCTCTCTGAGGTCTCCACAGAGCTTGCTGGCTTTGGAGACATGGGCTGATCTGGTGCCATCAAGGAAAAAGAGGTGAAGGCAATTTCAGGATGCTCTGGGAACACCCACAATTCAAGCTGGGGCTTGAGCAGGGCTTTGTCATCATGGTTCGATCAACAGCAACTCACTGCCTATGCCATCTCCTCCCCCTTTTGTTTTTAAGGTTCTTTAGTCATACAGGAAAATGTCACACTATAAAAAACTCACAGAACAAAACCAAAAGCCCAAGTGAAAAGAAAAATAAAGCTGCAGTTCCAAGGTTACTTTTCAGGTTGGCTGCGACCGAAATCCTTTCAGCAAGTCTCAGGAGCCAGGGCTCACTTAGCAGTGCTGCTAGGCCAAAGAAAGATGCACAATGGGAAGACAAACAACCTTGTAAGACCAAGATGCCTGGTTGAACTGGGGACAGATGAAGTAAAACAAATTAAATTAGTGATTTGAATCATCATTTAAATCAACAAGTGAAAATTATCAGTTTAAACAACTGAGAAATCTCGGTTTGCAATTATACCTCATTTCTTTCTAGTGAGAATTTATTGCGATCGGTGGTGCAGCTGATGAAAGACGCTGATCAGGAGCTACACCAGGGCTTTGCTCCCTGGGTACTGCCTTTTCCTGATGGGGACAATGTGTTCAGCTAAAAGATACAGAGGCGTTGCTCTGCTTCAGCAGATGTTTATTCTGTATCTATGTAGTGCGACGCTTGTGCAGCCACACTGTCCCTGTGGGAGCACTTGTCTCTGTCCTCCTGAACCCCTCTGGACTCACGTTGAACCAGGCTGGCAAAGGGACCTCACTGACGCTCATGCAGCATCATTAAAGGGCTGCAGGATGCAGCTGAGGCCAAACACATCAATGAGGCCAAGAAGGAATTAGAAAGACGGGCTCCTTGGTGGCTACTGAACATAATGGTCCACAAGCCACTGCCAGCTCCACAGGTCCCTGCTGCCAGGGCACAGCCAGGAAAGCATCAGATCAGAGCTGCCTTCGTGCTTCCATCCGTTGCCCGCAGCCCAGACAGCTGGCCGTGGTGGGAAAAAAGGCACCAGGGAAACTTCGTCTCTGCTCCAAGCTGTCCTTATGTCCCCAGACTAAGCTGGTCCCCTCTCTGCCTTGCAGAACCCTTATGCCGGAGCCCCTTTTCCTCCCAGTGCCAATACCAGTTCCCAGGAAGGCAGCAAGGAGCTCAGCGGTGGCACAGCCAGGTTCCAGTCCCAGCTCTGGGATCACCTGCCTTCTCCCCAGCCTGCCGAGGGAGTCCCCCTGTGTACCCGTGGCTGGAGGCCAGCGGGCAGAGCAGAAACCCCACGCACGGCCAGCTGGCAGCCGGCAGGAGCTTCACAAACCCTGTGGTGCCGGAGGAGACAGACAATTTATTTCATCTCCAAACCAGTGCTGCAAAGGACCGTGGCCCTGCAGAGCTGGTGCAGAGCCAGGGCTCACTCCTGTAAAAGCAGCACCAGAGGGAAGCAGTGCCAGCCCCCCAAAAGTGCTGCCTAGGAAATTTTAGTGTTTTGGATGGGTTTTGGGGCTGCCCAAGCCCATTTTTAACACTGGGAAGGAGCAATCCAGAGACCAGGAGCTGTGTCCCCATTACTGGGGCTCCAGGATGCCCAATGCCCCGACATGGCAGGGTACAGCCACACCATAGCCTCGGATTGCGTCTCCTGTGCCCGTCCCTGTCCCCTCCACCCGCCCCACATGCTGTTGCAGCAAGGATGGGCAGACAGGCTCACCCACGCTGCCCCCGGCAGAGCTGCCTGCCTCCCCACCACAAGGCAGATGGGATCGGGAACTGGGGCTGGATTCAGGCTGCCAAGAGGCAATGCATGGATGCCAGGAGGAGTCTTTGAAGAAATCTGGGCTGCAAGCCATGGCTGAAGCAGTATGCCCAGGTCACAGCGTGGAGTGACTGCATTAGGACAGGCGATGGCTGAGTGTGGTACCTTGCCAGTGCACTATATACACGGCATGCCTCTGAATGATATAGAGCAAATTTGGGGAAATCTTTGCTGAAGGCCTTTGGGAAAGCCAAAAGTTGGGGAGACAGGGTGACTTCTAGGAAGGGAGACTTCTTGAGACTGCAAACAGAGAAACCACGCAGGTGCTGGGAGAACACCCGGAGAATAAATCATATATATTGCCCTGCTGGGACAGCATCCTCTTAAGCCGGAGACAAATAACAAGTGATAGGACAAGAGGAAATGGCCTAAAGTTGTGCCAGGGGAGGTTTAGGACAGATATTAGGAAAAATTTCTTCACCAAAAGGGTTGTCAGGCATTGGAACAGGCTGCCCAGGGAAGTGGTGGAGTCGCCATCCCTGGAGGTATTTCAAAGCCGGGCAGACGTGGTGCTGAGGGACATGGGTTCATGGGACTTGGCAGTGTTAGGTTGATAGTTGGACTTGATCTTAAAGATCTTTTCTAACCTAAATGATTCTATGGGCTACGTGGACCGTGGGATGAGCAGCACAGCTCTTTCTCTGATCTTCTCACCCCTTTTGGTGGTGTTTGGCAGTAGAAGTTTTCCAAATGGGGCTTCTAGAAGAGTACTGCCGGAAAATTCAGAGGAAAACAGAAAGCTTAATCCACATGCCATCAGACAATGCAGAGGCAATGCAATCCCACTGTGCCGTTCCCAGGGGGAAGAGGTATGTGTTGGAGACCTTTTTGATCTAATAAAAACAGTGCATAATGATATCCAATGGCTAGAAGCTCAAGTTTGAAAAATTCAAGCTGGAAATAAGATGCACATTTTTAACGGAAGGTAATGAATCACTGTAACAGATTGCCAGGGGACGGGATAAACTCCCCGTCACGCTGAGCCCCGCAGTTGCGTCTGGCTCTTGGAGGGTGACGTTCTTCCATCGCAGCACTGCGCCGTGCGGAGTCGCTGGCCGTTGGCAGCCCATGCTTGGCAGATCAAAACAGCTGCGCAGCGTGGTGCCTCTGCCTTACAATCTGGGGTATGCATTTTCCAATGGAAAATGGTCCTACGTCTGAGGGAGAGAGCTACAAAGCCACTACTTTTTTCATACTCTATTTGCATGTCTGTTTCCCTAATGATTTTCCTGGCTCCCCACAACAGAGAGCAGATACCAGCGTATCACCCCACACTTTGTGACTTGAAAATAAGGGGCTGCGTATATCTGGCTTTGGTTCAGTTGACCGCTGAGACACATCTCTCTCTGCTCAGTGACCCAAGATGCACACTCATCACATCTTAATATAGCAGAACACAGGCCCAGGGAATATCCTTCTAACACTGTCCTTTGATTTATTCACAACAATCAGATTTGTAAATGAATATATGCCGAGCCCCGTCACTGTTCCAGTCCATGGATATTTCTCCATGCCTGCATCTGGATGTCTGACAGTTTGTTTACATGATCACCGAGATGAAAAACTCAAATTATTTGGCTTAGCATCAAGAGCAGCCTCTATTTTAGCAGCCTGCAGTGGCAGCTCCCAATGAATTTTAATCAGCCGTTAACAATGCGTGCATGTTTTGTCGTTGTCAGCGGAAGCGTGCGAAAGGACAGGGTGACATATACTTATTGCGGGATACAAAAGGATTAACCTGCCAAGGTGGCTCACCCCTTTTCACCACGCAGGCGGCAGAGCACGGCCCCTTCCCCGACCTGGCGGGGTGCCCGGTTCCCCTCCATCCTTCTCCTGGCAGGTTCCTCTCCAGTGCTGGCTCCTGTTGCCCATGAGCAACTGGTGTGAAATTCCCCACTTTGTAGCTCAAGCGTCTGAGCCACCAGATGGGTGTCACTGGGGCTCTGCTAGTATTTGGGTTGGGTTTCCAGCTCCTCTGGGGCTCCACAGGGCTCTGCTGCAGCCTTGGGAAGCAGCTTTGCTCCAAAGCCACCCGTGTAGGAGGGTGTACAGCTGTGTGTCATAGTCACCTGCTAGAGGAACTAGAGAATGGGTTCAGACAACATGGGCGAGAAACAGGCACGTGCCCAGGGATGGGCAACACAGCAGACGCCTGTTAGCATTGTTGGAGTGTTCAGGTGACAGCCTACATGTTCTCAGGGGGGGTCTGTCTGTCTGTTCCAGGCAGGAAAACTCCTCCAGATGCTCCTCCAGCCCAGGCCAGGTTGATCTAGTTGAAGATGTCCCTGCTTATGGTGGGGGGGTTGGACCAAATGGCCTTTAAAGGTCCCTTCCCACTCAAACCATCCTGTGATTCTATATGCAGGGATGGCAGAATTTGTCTAATGGCCAGATCAGATCAGCAGCAGACCTGGAGGACTGGATTTCAAACAGAAAGACATCCAAAAAATAGGATTTTATTTTAACATCCTACAAGAGAAGTTTTTACAGTGTAAATATTGCAGGTCAGCACCAGAGCCAGGGGACCGTAACCAGCACATGAGGAAATGGCATATCCACAGTTTGCCCCAAGCCGAGGAGCTTCTAAGAAAAAAGGGTTTTACAACTAATTTATTAATTCCAGCAAAATGATGTGTTAACCTCACTCTTTATGCCCTCTCCAGTGAGTGCAAAGCAACATCCCAGCAAGAAAAGCGCCCACCCAGGCTCAGGTAACATGCAGGGACCACGTCCACGGCGAAAGGGAGTGATGAGGGCTGTGAGACATCAACCCACCTGCGATCTGCGGGTAAGAGCCCAGCAGGGGAGAAGGCAGGAGGCTGGGAGGGAGCAGCTAAAAAGAGATTTGCGCACTCTTCTATTTTAGCAGTGCTTTAGTCAGAGCAACACGTATTCCCTGGATATTTTTATCTGTTGCAGTTTGGGAGCGCATCTTTGGGTACCCAGCTGGCTTACGCAATGGAGCCTGCCTGTACAGACCTCAACTAAGCACCACGCTGATGTCCCTACCACCTGGCAGCCCTTGTGCCCCCATGTCCCATGCCCTGCAGTGCCTTGTGCCTCCACCCGATGAGGGGAATGCGGGGAGCTTGCCAAGAGTCTGTGGGGGACGAAGAGCATTGCATGCCCTCGCTGCCATGTGTTAGAGGACAGAAGCACCTTCTGGTGCTTGAAACCTTTAGAAGTTGTATGGTTTCCCTCTGCAATGACCATTTTGGAGGGGAGCTTGGCAGGAGCTCTGTATCGATCGAGAAGGGGTCACTGCTCCCCGAGAGCCTCCCTTCACTTATAAAATCCTCAGGCATATTGGCCAGGCTCTGAAGGGCCACCCGTGACTTCTGCCAGGCTCTAGCTTTCCCTGCTGCCCTTTCAGAGCATCTCTGGAGATGGCACCTTCTCCTGGGCACCCCTCCTTGCCAGCAGTATATTGCCATATGCGTTTAAAGGCATTGTGGGGAAGTGATCAGCCAAGCTGCCCTGGAGGCTGGCTCAGGCCGTCAGCCTGGGGAAGGGCAAATGTGGATGGAAAGAGCGATGTGTAGGAATTAAGACCAGCACCAGAGGGGTCTGGTGGATTAAAGCTTCCTATGGCTGCTTGAAATTTTCCCATGGCAAGTAATTTCTCCTATAAATATAATGACTCAGTGTTGCCTGGGAAGAGTTTTCTTACTTCTAGAATCATCTTCTTTCTAAAAGGCAAATGTCTTATTTATTCCCTACTTGGATAGAGATTTTTCTTTAGCATATATTATTTCCTGCTACTGCTTTGTGAGTCAGGGCACCTTGTACAGACACTGTAAGGTTGTGTCATGTTACAACTGGTTATTTATGTAAGGAGAGATAATTACAGCCATTAATTGAGAATTAGTGAATTGTACGCAATCCTCAAGCAGCTTTCTTGCAGCACAAAGGCAGAACCACAGCTGCAATGAGCACCAGGAGAGAAAGTCCTCACCAGGGCTATGCAGGGCTAAAGAACAACTCTAAAAATTGAATTTTAAGGGCTTATTTTCAAAACCGGTGTAAGGAGCCATTTGATGCAGAGCTTGGCTTCCCACAAAGCCTTGCCAGACCCTAGAAAATATTTTCAAAATACAGACAAAATGAGGGCAACTTGAAAAGCCTCCCTAGCCTTTTCAAAACCATAAACCCTCTACATGAAGCGCCAGGTAGGGGTGACCTGGAGCATCCCGCACCAAATGGCCCAGGCTGGCTGGGGGCTTTAGTACCCTGACAGCACCTTGTCCCCACCAACGGGCTGGCATGGATCCCTCCACCAGGCAGCTATGGCACTTGCAGTTTAAGGGGCTGCCTGCGTCCCTCGGGCAAGCTGGACCGTGTGGCGGGCACCCCAGGAGGTGGCATCGGCAGGCAAGGGCAGCAGGATTGCCTCTGCTGCACAGAGACGCAGTGTTCACTGATCCAGCTCTCCAGAACACTCTTTGGGGATGCTTTGACTTTCAAGGCTTTTTGGATGCATTTGCATCCTCTCTTTGCTGCCATGGGATGTAACAAACCTTTTCCGTTTTTGCTCTGTTATAACTCTTTAGATAAGCAGTGAGACTTGCCTTAGCTTACATGATTTTTTTCCACAGCCGGGTGGTATTTGCATTGCGGGGACATCTGCCATAAATGATTCATTCCTTCCCCTCCTCTCTCCGCTGATATTTTCCTCCTAGCCATAATAATATGCATTTTTCCTGTTAATGTTCCTCACGCTTCCGTGTTTGGGATATTTCATGCCCCGGGAGGTGGCTGGAAAGGGCAGAGGTAGGTTCCCCTCTCGCAGGAAGGTGAGATCCAGAGTGTGGCATGGGGACATCCCTGCCACCCACCTCCTCTCCCTGGAGGTGACCCAGCCAGCATTGCAAGGGTTGCAAAGCCAGCCTGGCACTGCCTGCAGGACTGCGCAGGCACGCTGGATGTTCCCAGGCCAGCCCGGGACTGACACAGACCTCTTCCATCAATACCACTTGGAGAGATTTAAATCCCCTCGGATCAGCTTGGGAAACCACAGCCAAGACTCCCCAGCGTACCCATCGCCCCATGTCGTTGCGAAGGTTCAGCGAAGCAGTTGCTAAACAGCTATAAATAGCGAGCTTGGGAAGCCTGTTTCCAACTGCAAATGGCAGAGCTGCAGAGATGGCTTTGCTCTGCTCAGATGGTGCTAAATTTTCCTGAGCTCAATAGCAGAGAAGACAATGAAGATCTCAGATGCTCTGATCCTATTCTCTGACTGCCTTCGCCTTGGTAATTTTGTCTGCCCACCTCCTGCTCCTCCTCCGGCAAACCTCCACCCCCAGGCACAGATGTAGCTGCAGCATCCCCCAAAGAGGATTATGTGAGAAAGGGAGCTGGGAAGACACTTCTGCCTTCGGCTGAGCATCCCTCCTGGGCCTCAGCCTGCCAAGCGGGCTGCTCTGATGGAAGCCATTTGCGCTGAGCCTTGCAGCACGACGAGACATCGCACACCCTCCTCTGCTCTCCACCACCCTGTGGGGCCTTTCTGCTCCATCCCATTCCTTCCGCGGCTCCCACTGCATCCCACCCAAGCCCACAGCCCCTGCGGGGTCTTCAAGAAAACATCTCAACTCAGATCCGAGTCCCTGAACCACGAGAGGAGGTAGCTTGGAGAAAGACCACTCTGTGCTCAGCCCTACACTTTTCCCCTGCATGTTCACTGTTGACCACTGCTGGAGAAGCTCCCAGCCCAGGGTCCAGCACATATGGACAGTCTTATGTTCTTAAATATATGCACCTTTCATTCAAGAGCATCCTTTCATGAAAGCCATTCCCTTCTGCGGTCTCAGCATAAGCAGATGCAGCTCGTTTTTGATGTCCATTGCAGATGGGATCATTTGATCTTCAGATTTCTCAGTGAAGTCAAGTCACAGCCTGCAATTTCCTTTCAGATGCGTTAAGTTCCTGCATAATTTTCAATTCACTCTTCTTTTGTGGGTGATGAATAGAGAAGGCTTTTCTCCATCAAAGATGGTTTATTAAAATGCAAATAAACTTGAGACTGAAGGTCCATTTGAGCACTGAAAATCACATACATCAACAGAAAATATTAAATTTGGTCCCAAGAAGAACTGACGAGCAGAAATTCTTTTCTGGAGGGAGCCAACATCATCTGCCATCACAAACACTGCCTCCCTCTTCCCACTGAGAGACATTTATCGGGGGTTTATGGCATCGCCCCAAACTCCGATCAGCCAGAGCTGACATCTCCCAGGCCAGGTCTCTTATCTGTCTTTTTGGAAAAGTTCAGCCAGAGCAGGGCAGCCACTTTTGAGGAAGAACTAAAAGCTAAAATGTTAAGTAAAATATCAGGTTAAAGAGAATCCAGCAGTAAAAACTGCCAGTGAAAGTGAAATGTTGCAAAGTTCACAAGGACCTTTTCTTGAATGTCCTGGGACATCTGCCCCTGCCTGCGGGCTCTGGGCTGAGTAGATCTTGAGTCCAGACTGGGCTTCTCATCATGCCTGACCACATCTGAAACAGCGCTGGCCTGATGGGCTGAGCAGGCACCTCTCAAGCCCAGCAGGGAGGCTCTGAAATCCCCCAGACTTCACATGGTGTTTGGCTACAAAACATTTCCAAGGGCTGCAGGGGATGGTGGACAAGTCCATGTAGGAGGACTCCCCGGAGACTTGCTAAATTTGTAGCAATGGCACCTGCTTGTGCTGAGCATGGATGGTGTCTGAGAAGGTCTACTGGAAGAGATGGTCTCCCTGCACACCTCGAGTCTGCCTGGGGCTCCCCACATGCCAAGTCCCACGGAACCTGGAGCTGCTCCTTGGGAGCAGCTGGAGTGGGGATTTTCCCTGATCTCAGCAGTCCTCGGCTGAAGATGCCATGGAGCACCACCCAGATGAATGGTGGTCACCAGGCCTGGTCCTTGCTGCTGTACTTCAGCTTCGTGGCAAAGGCTTCAGGACAAGCATGCCAACTGACATGCCCTGGGAAGTCCCAGACCCCTCAAACATCACCCACTGCCACCCAAACACAATCCTTCTCCTTGGGCTTTGCCAGAGAAGACCCACCATGTCCTTGCCAAAGGGGGGGCTTGCCAGAGAAGACCCACCCACAGGCAAAGCAACACTCAACACCCACAGCCTTGGGGGATTCAAATATTGAAGGAGCTCATGGATGCTCCAGATTCAGGAACACAGGACGGGAAGGGTGGGCACATCTCTGTGATTCTCCTCCCCATCCATGGCTAAAGCTGCCTGGCGGTTTTGATATCCAACAGGCTGAGCAGGGGGTAGGAATGGACATGGATTGCCTTCCAGGGGAGCTGGAAGCAGCTGCTGGTGATGATGAGGAGGGAGGGAGGGAGGAAGTCACCACAGAGCTCAGAGGGGAGCAGTCTGCAGATTCACAGCTTTCCTTCTCTCTCTGCCTCTGAGCAAGGCTACATCGCACCAGGGCCCACCAGCCACTCTCAGAGCAGCACCCATCTCCCACCCTTCCAGCGGGGTGCCACAGTAACCTGGAGGCAGGATTTCCATCCCTACAACCTGAAAGTATCCCTAGAAAAATTCCCTGGGGCTTCCTCAGGGGTTGATTTGGTCTCAGAGGGGAGCTGAGAGCGGAGTCAGGGAGAATGAAGGACGGGAGCTGGTGCTGGTTGTGTGGGAGCCCTGGGGCAATGGCTGCGGGTACCGAGGCTGCCTGGGGAGGCATCCGAGGGGAGGGACAGCATATGGGGCAGGATCGAACCCTGTTAACCAGCGCCCCTAAATGGGGGTCTGTAAAGTGTAATCACTGTGCAGAGCCCCAGCTCCTGCTGCCCCTCCGGGCAGCAGCAAGGCAGGAGCGAGGGCAGAGGAGCCATCCCAGGTGGCCACTGCCCAAAATAGACCCCTCGTAGCCTTCCAGTGCCCGGTCCTGGAGGAGCCACAGGCAGAGGGAGGAGGGAAGAGGGATCTCATCCCAGGAGGGTGAGCTCTGCTCTTTGCTGGGGATCCAGCGAGGTCCCTGCCTGCAGGGGACATCCCCAGCTATGCTGGTCCCCAGGGAGGTATGTCACTTGTTGGCTGATGTTTCTGTGGCCATCTGCAGCCCGGGAGGGCAAAGCCGTGACCAGAATCTAGCCAGGTTGCCATGGCAGCAGGGGAAAAAAACAGTAAAAAAAAGGAAAAAAAAGTGAGTAATAGGTATGGGAGAAGGGATCTCAAAAAAATAAAAAGCCAACAGCATCTCAGTGCCAACACAGACCTGGTGGAAGCTCCTGGGTCCCATGGGTCACCCTGAGTAACCAAACGCTGAGCAGCCGCCAGCTGCAGTCCTGGTTGTGTGCCGCCTTGCGGAGCCGTTAGGTGACAGCAGCAGCACCCAGTGCCATAGAGTCGCCCATCAGCACCTCAGGCATGCAGAGGAGAGGGGATGGGTCATGGATGGATGCAGAGCAGTCGTGGGAGGAGGAAGCTGGGACCAGCATTACAAGTACATCCCTCTCCTTGGGGGGAAAAAAGCCTTTAAGAGCCTTACGGGACACTGGGATCAAGTAGAGGTGCTGCACAGCCCATACATTTGGATAAGTTCCCTTTCTTATGTATGAAAATGCTTCAGTGTTTCCTTGTCCTGTCCCAATCCCTCGTGCCTCATGCTGGAGTCACAGGCACCAGGCAGCCGGCACTTGCCACTGGCTCCAGGATGTCCAGAGGTTGCAAGGGCCCATCAAAGCAGATTTGTTCCTCGCCTGGGCTTTTCCCAGGTCCCGAAGGACTAGACTGACTCATTTTAATTCTCCTCCTTTTCTTTCGTAGGTTGATTTTCTCCAGTCCTGTTCCCCACACCTCTCTGCTCCCAACTGCTCTGCCCTGAGGCACAAACACAACTCCCCAAACCTTTCATTTTGTTGACATTTTAGCAGCCCTTTCAAATTGTATGGTTGTGGCAAGTGGGTGGCTGAAGTCTCTGTACAAACTATGCCCTTTTTGCTTTCCTGGAAAGAGCCTTCAACGTTTCTCTGCTAAAAAATCAAAGCCAAAATCATGGGGAGTCAGGAGTTACGGGCAAGAGCTTTCAGAGCTTCAGAGCCAGCAGGTCCTGGCCCTCTACAATTCATCCGTGCTGGGAATGGGACCATGGCTGGTCAGTGCTCTCCTTTCAGCCAGGACACAGTCTTACCTGTCTGCTGGTGAACCCATGGGTATCTTCTTGGCTCTTCGTGAGCCTGAAGTTACCTACTGTGGAGCAGACATGGAGCACCAATGTCCTGGTGTCCACCCCTTCCTCTTCCCGTGGTCCAGATGTCTCCTTTCCCACAGGCTCCCTTAGGAGGTTCAGGCTGGAGGCTGCCTCTTCGCTCTGGCATGGCAAAGGTGGTCTGAGCCCCACATCTGCTCCAGCTCAGGATTTCCCCCACCACAACCACAACCCTCATCTCCAAACATCCAGTCTGCGACGTCTCTGCGCCTGCCCAGGCAGCCCACGCACTGGATGGATGGCAGAGCTGGGTGGGAACATGCCAAAGAAGTGTCCCTGCAGCAAACTTCAGCTCTGCGCGTGGTGGCCTTGGTCCTGCCCCTGGGGACAGAACAGGCATGTTATAGGGGCTGTAAGGCTGTAAACCGTTTCCCACCCAGCCATGAACGTTGCATCTACTCTGGTGCCCTACGGCCCTTAAAAATAAACAGGGAAAAAAGAGGAAAGAGGCTTTTGCTTGGCGAGGAGTTGGTCCCTACCTCGGGGGATGGGAAGGTGGCATTCTCTTGTCCGCTCTTGGCTACAATCACAAGGCCCTGAGGTATGTCTGCCCAGGGCGATGCCCCTGGTAAGGTGTTTACACATCTCTTCTTTCGTAAGATCCTGCTGCGTTGCCAGGACAGCAAGGACCCTCCAGGGGAGAAGTGTCAGCCTGTCACAGAGAAGGTGCAGTGAGGACAGTTCAGCTTCCAGTGAGAAGCCCCATGAGATATTTTCTTTCCACATCCTCCCTGAGCCCAGCTGTCACCTGGGAGGGGACACTGGTTTCTCTCTGTGTCCTCTCACCGTGTTGCCCTTTAATTGAGATTAAAAACGTGATTTTGTCAGCCAGAGGTGAGTCTTCATGAGGAGTGGGCTGTCGGGGCTGGGAACGTGCCTGGTTTGCTTCCCTCACATCTCCTCAGCGCTTCCACCACCTCCTTGATTCATCTGAGTGTGTCACTGCATGGCAACAGGCTGGTGGGAACACCCACGCCACGTTATCTGCAGCAGGAGGAGAGGGAGACTTGCGAGGAGCTTGAAGCAGCGACTCCTCTGTGGAGGGTAGTGTGGGATCAACACCACCATGGCATGAGCGTCAGCAAACTGCCACAGTGAGGCATGGTGGCACCTTCTGCTGACCTTGGCAGAGACAAGCCCAGCCTCTTGTGCAGACTCTAAAGCAGGGTGAGTGTCCTCGCGCCATGGCTTTCATCTGAAGGCCACTTAGAGCAACAGAAAAACTCAGCATGTGGGTATCAGCCCATCTATCTCATCCTACCTAACATGAGATGTCCTCCATGAAGACATCTACATCTGAGCAAGCCTCCCCAGGCTCCCTTTCCAAGCCCCTGCCATATTTCAGATGCCTGATTTAGGAAGAGGTGAATCGAGTCCTTGGACAGAGCCACGAGACGGGGTGCCTCTTCCTGTGGGCTACAAGCTGGTGAAATACCGGCACATCTGGGAGTGAGCAGCTAAAACGCACTTTGCATGTCCATGGGTCTTCCCCGCAGGCTGGTTGCCTGACTCCACGCCATGTTCCCACCTGCACAGGCAGGTTTTCCAAAATTCCAGATTTTGCCAAGCCCCAGATAGTGGTTTATTTAGTGGTTGTTTAGAGAAGATGGACAACGGCACTGATTTCCTGAGTGCCATGTCTCCCTTCGCATGCAACACATCATAGCAGCTGTTAAACAGCGACGCTAAGCATCTCATTATCACATTAACAACATAAATATGAAAGAATACAGGGAAGCAGACTGACTACCAAAGTTATGCAAAACGTCTAACCTGCAGACAATTTTCCCATGTAATTACTGTAATGCTAAACGTCGTTACACAATGACTGCAGATTTCAGGTCAGATACTCCGTACGTCATGGAAGCATGGTGTGTTTTGACATTTATGGGAATACTTTTTATTTTTAGTTAGTTTGGTTACCATGGCAGTGAGAAGAAATCTGCACTCGACGCAGCTATACGTTAAATTTTGGCCTCCCACTTGATACATCCAAAAAACTTTGCAACTGCTTTCCCCAAAATTGTCAGCCGTAAGCCGCCATGGGTGGAAGGAGGCTTGGAAATAGTCCACACGCTGCTCTTTAATGGGGAAGCTATTCCTGAAGCCCCTCTCTAACGCCAGGCGCTCATTAGCATATCAAGTTTTACTGATTTAGCTATCTCAACGAAGCAGGCTGTACTGCAGGGGTTACTGGAGGTTGAAGGGGTTTAGATCATAATGAATGAGCCGCATTCTGCTCAAAGCAAGCAAGGATTGTCTGAAAACAGGAATATCTTGAAAATATCTGGGGTCCCATTCCGCACCCCGGGTGCCGCGGGAGCCGTGAACAGAGCCGCTGGAGCTCACCAGCGGGGACGTGACCCTGGTGCACCATGAAAGGGTGGCTTTTACAGCTCTCCTAATTGGGAAGCAAGAAGCAAAATGCCTTCGCTGCCCTCCTGAGCCTCTCGGCCATTAGCACAGCCAGAGATGATGGAGGGGGGGGCGGTGATAAAGGTGATAAATAACTGCCCGTCGGCACTGCATCGCTCCCACGCTCCCTTTGATGAAATACCTCCGGGCGCTGCAAGCTCGCCATGCTGCGGCACCCGCTGAGCTGCAGCTGGGGTTGGCTTCCAGCAACAGCGATTTAACTCCTTGAAAACCTCCGGAGCGGGAGTACTGCAGAGGCAAAGGAAGGACGCTGGATTGCATCCGCAGGGGTTAGGAGCAGATCGCTTCACCCCTTCCTCTGGTAGAGGACAGCCCGATCTATGGCGGGGGGAGGCGAAGGAGAAAGAGGGGGTTGTAAGGCACCTGATCGGCCATCGCAGAGCGACAGTGTTGGGACAGACCTGGCCCTGCCACCGCTGTCCCCAGAGATGGGGGTCTGGGGTTGGGGTGTTGCTGAGGATAATCTCCCCAGTGAGAAGCAAGGGTGAAACTTAATGGGAATACGGTCTGGAGTGTGTGTGCGCTAAATTCTACTGGGGGAGAAAACGATCCCATCAGCCTTCCAGTTGTTTTCCAACAAAAGGTGGGAATTCATTGCAGACATCCCGGAATCTGTCACCGCCTGGGAGCTCAGGAAATTCAGGGTTGCCCTGAGCCTCCTCTGCCTTGGCCAGTGCAGACTGATGCACCCTGGGCCATTTTGTCGAGACCTTTGTGTTCTTCCCCTTCTCCTCTCCTTGCAGCTCCCGCTGGGGGGGCACGGCCACGGGCTCCTGCTTCCCTCAGCATCTCTCTTGTGATACCCTCAAACCCCCTTAGATCCCCACTGCCTTATCTATGGTGACATCTACGTCACCTCTCCAAGTGTACCCAAGTGCCTGGCTGCTGTCTTCCGGGTTGCAGTGAAGGACACAGAAGAGACTGGAGGCGAGGTCATATTTGTGGAACATCCCCCAAAACCAGCCTCCTGGGGCCACGTCCCCTGCTTGCGGTTTCTCCTCCCTTTTCCCGGCGGTGGCTTGCCTGCTGTGCCAGTGTCGGACGGGGCCAGCTGAACACCCCACCAAGCCTCTGAGTGCCGTACCAGCACACGCACCTCCGTCACTCGGATCGCCGCTGGAGAAACCAAACGTAGATTGGTTCACCGCAGCCACAAAAACATGTGGATTGGCTCCACGTGTTAAGGTTCCCCATGGCTGGACCCCATTATGGCTAAAGAAGCCTTGGATTGTTTGTGAAGCCAATAAATTTCAGTGGGAGAGAGATTCCTTTTCAACGCTGAAGACGCAGGGAATATCACGCCTTCAGCACATCTTCTGCACCACTAAATGTTCCCCAGCGCAGCCTTTGGGCTGTAGAGAAAGGAGGAAGACGACAAACCCAGCCTGTGGGAGGAAGGACAGGTTTCTCTGGTGGGATGAGTTGACTATTGCTGTTCTCTGAAATGAGTCACAGGTTGGAGAAGTGGGGCATTAATCTCGGGGGAGATGAGTAAGCGGGCAGCATGCGAAGGCAGTGGTCAAAGGAGCATCACAATTTATACTTGCAGCTCAGCTCTTCCCATGTATTAGCCACCACTTCTGCTCTCCCTTGATTAAAATCAGAAATTTTCCACTAGCTCCCCAGAGTAAAAATTTAAAAATAAATGATGTCACCTTCGAAAGTAATCAGCAAATTTAGATTTGCAGATTTTGCAATACATCTCCCTCTGAGGCATCATTTAAGCATTTAGCTTCTCTTTCGCAGTCCTCCTGCAGCAGTCAGACATCCCCAGGCCCTGGCGCATCGCCAGGCTGGGAGCTACTTGGTGGAGCAATTTCGCCAACTTATTTTCAGAAGCGATTTTCGGAAGATGTTTTCAGGCGGTGACAGAGAGGCGCTGCCACCCCGGGGCTCAGCCACTCGCCGATGCCCGCGGCCACTGCCGGCATCACTGATGAAAAGTCCTCGGAGAGCAGCAGCGGTTCTTCAACATCTGGGTTTTTACCCTTACACCGTGCCACCGCTTCAGTGCTGGTTTTAATAAGGGAAGTGTGTGCTCAGCAATTGTAATTAAAGTCTGTTAAAGGAAAAGATCATCAAACATTTAAAACGGTTACACTGTTAATGTTCTTATTAGTGCTTCTCAGGACCTGGCCTCCCCAGCAAAGAGACTGGGCTGCCCAGAGCAAGCCCCCATCATGCGGCGGCCCCGGCCCCCTCCACAGGTGCTTCAGAGGGGTTTCAGAACGTATGAACCAGGGGTTTATTTAACACCCACCCTGTGTGGGCGGCAATGAATAACTTTCTCAGTATATTGAGTACATAAGTCTAGAGAGGCTGCTCATCAGCCAAAGAAGCCCGGAGTGTCATCGTCTGGGGAGGAAGGGCGAGAAGGAAGCAGTGAGACGCTGACTTGGACTGTGACTCAAGTAGCTCCTGACTCAGAGCCCACTGAGGTCGGTGGAAAGTCTCTTCCCGACGCTGGTTCAGCCCCAGGCTCAAAAATGGGTGAATCTCCTGTGATTTGATGAGCGCTGCCTGTCTGAAATAGGTGTAACAGCTCTGCGATTCGATGGCACTCGTGCCATCACCTAGGTACGGAAGACTTCCCAGTTGCTCCTTCCCAGCAGCTTTGCCTGTCTCCAACACAACACATAAAATTCTGTTTTCCAGTGTTTTACCATTGGGAAGCTCTTCTCTAGCTTCCCAAATCCATCTAGTCCCAGGAAACCACACCACTATCCCAGGAAGCTGCTATTCGCTGCCAGAAGTGAGGCGACAGAGCTGGCAACAGCCATCAGACTGCGGCAGACCCCAAGCGATGGAAAGCAACCTGTCCTGGCCAGGCAAGGGGAGATTGGTTCTGAGAGCCAGGCATCAAAACATTCCAAAACTTGCAAGATTTCTTGTCATGGTTTGGGCTGGCCACTAAAACCCACCTCCCCCTTTGTGTCACCATCAAACCAGGACAGTTTGTCTACAGGCACAAAGTGCATCCCTCGTGTTCAGGCAAGTTGGTGACAGTGAGATAAAATGGGGAAAGACAACCCCTGGGTTCAATGAAGGTCGATCATCCACGATAATTTGGCACTTTTCTTTGCAAAGCAGAAACCTTGGATACAAATGGGAAGTGGTTTCAACTTCCGGAGCTGCTTCAGGGGACCTAAAATGGTGCTTGGAGCAAATGATACGACTAGTAAGAAGCTCTGAAAACTCTGCTGGGAGGCAGTTACTGATGGAGCCGTGGGAGTTTGAGACCTGGGATGCTGTTAGACATCTCACCTAGCATTTCTGCTGATGATCTTTGAGCCAAAGAGGAGAGCGAGCTCAGCAAACGTGCTAACAACACAAAGCCAGGAGGTGTCATCAGTGGAGAGGAGGAGGATATGTTGGAAACTCTGAATGACCCAGGGGGGTAGAATGACAGCAGGGACATGGACGTCAAGGTCATGCATGCATGTAGGGACTAATAAACAAGGATTTCTGCTGTCAGCCAAGAGCTCATCCCTTCAAAATGACTGAGGAGAAGGAGGATCAGGGTGTATTGGTTGATCATGGGATGAATTATAAACTGCCAATGTCTTAAAGTCATAAAAAAGGCGACTAATCCTAAACTGCATCTGCTGGGATGTTTGCAGGGGACAGGGTGTCCAGTAGACAGAGGGGAACACGAGTGTTCCTGTACGAAGGGCTGGAGGGGCCCCATGTAGTGATGAGGTACCACGCCTGGGACCTCCAGGCACGAGAGGAGACCACGTTTCCAAAGCCTGAAGCAGGTTTCCCACGGGGTGCTGGAAAGATCATCTGCTTGCATCGGACACCCGAGGCCTCTCCAGCAGCGTGGGGGCACCACTGGGAAGGCCCTGGGGCACCCCAGGCACCTCCCAGCCCCCTCCTCTCCGGAGGGGAGCCCCGACCTCTCGTCTGCTCTCTTATTTATCCCTTCAAGGTGTCACGGGAGTGCGATGAGTAAAGGAGACTGCAGAGTTCTTTGTCTCGGCTCATTCCTCTCTTTTATTTATTAGCTCTAGCCCGGCACAGGGCCTCATAAATCAACCCAAACTCACCCTCCCGGCTACCTATTACCTGCTGGCGCACCGTCATCTCTCCAGTCCACCTCTCCCCTTGAAATCCCACCCCTGTGTGGAACGGGGGAGCGAAGGTGGGAGCCAGACAATTGATCAACTTCCCAAGACCGCGACGGCAACCCACCTGCAGGGAGATCCAGGCGGGCTCCCTCTCTGCCCGGGGGGATGGAGATCGATCGGCATCGCAGGGATGATGCTGGCAGATTAATTAGCGACAGAGAGCCTTCAGGTTTGTGTCCTACTGCTCCTCGCTCCAGCCTAAGACGTGAATGTTATTGATTTCCCAAGTTCCACCTTCCTTCTGTCCTGTAATCCGTTCGCTGGTGGGGATCTCGGCAGAAAATTTTGTAGCAGACGTGTGTTTGCACATACACATGCAGAAATATAAAGCAGTGGAGGTTTAAGAAACCACTGTTGCCCAAACTAAGTGAAATTTAGGCTATTTGTCATCAAGGTAATATTAACATGAAGAAAATATTTAGTTCTTTAAATGGAAGAAACAGCCCCTGCCTCCCAAGCAGGATTTACAGCCCTCCGTGCCTGCGGTGTCCTGACATGCAGTGTTCCCCCTGCCCAGGAGCCCGGGATCCCACACAGGTCCCCCTGGGGTGGGCCCTGGACCTGCTCCCAGCTGCCCACCTCCACCTTTGTGTCACCATTGCCAACCGCTTCCTCTCACGGGGATTTCACAGAACAAAATATTGTAGGATTTCCATGGAGAATTGTCGAGGTTCAGATCTTTTGCCCCAGTTTGCGATGAAGATTTTATCTTCCCTGGGATAACTCCAGGACATCACACTTGTTTCTTCCCTCCAGCTGCCAGCACTGGGCAAGTCCTGGTCGTTACACCAACCCTTACCTCCATCCTGCTAGGGAACTGGGGGGACTAGGGGCTCTCATCCTCTCCATCCCTTTTCCTCTCTCTACTCGTGGTCCCTTGTGGCCCTTGTGACATCTGCCCATCTTCTCTTTCCCCGTATTCTTATTTCTCAAGGAACAACTCAGTGACACAACGCAGCCGGTGGGCGCCATGAGCCAAAGGAGGTGGCTGGCACGGAGCTTGGAAGGGGATGTGGGAGCAGGTCCTGACACCGTGTGCCACCTCCGTCCCCTGCGTCACACACCAATTAGTGTGGTTTTCCAATGGGTTTAACAGAACCACAGTGGTGGTGTGATCTTTCTGGGGGGTGACACACCACATATGATTCAAACAGCATCACCCACCACCCCATCTTGCTCCTGCTGGTATCTCCAGGCTTGATCCTGATTTCTAATCTGCATTTCCAGCAGACAAAGCAAACACACCTTCAGGCTGGCGGGGTGCAGAGGGGAACGGCCAGCAGCGGGCCATTTATGTTCATGATAACAGCCCTTCTTGTTATTACAAATCACTAAGGGGATGCAACAGCGCTTACACAGAGTCCCAACGACTTTAATTTATCTCAGCCCAGCGGTGTCTTCTGCATCCCCCAGAGCAGAGCCTGGTTACAACAGAAATGGAGATGGACCCGTCCCGCGGCAGGAGATGGGGCCACTGCTAAAGCTGAGGCTCCTGGCAAGAGGCACATGAGAAAAGCGAGAGCCAGCTTGGAACAAGATGACTTCTTGATCCTTTAGCTCGTAATCGCTGATCACAGCGACATTCGACAAATGAATGTTGAAGCTGGGTCAAGTAATTATTGCAGGTTCATAGCTGCACGCTGCACAGTTCTTGGGGCAGTAACAAGTCTGACAATTGTAAATAATACGAAGCCAGAGCACGGGGATGCTTCCCTCTTGCTGAGATGAAAGCGAAGGCACAAGCTGCTGCGCCAAGAAGAAAAGAGCTGTGTTTATGGCCAAGGGTTGCTTCCAAATCCACTGGCTGCGTTCCTCTTTGTAGGGCTTTTTCCTCTTTACGCCTATTTACATGATCAGCATATCCCTACAGCAGGAATGGCATCATCTACCTGCCAGAGTGAAAAATGGCCACGGGAAACAAGAGGCAGAGCAGACAAGGAATGATGGGTTTACTCCGGCAAAAGGCCAGCCAGAGGAATGAGAGCAGGAAAAAAATGACCAACTCTGAGCGTACCCCAAAAGGGAGCGGAAGAGGAGAGCTCAGCAGAGCCCAGGGGAAGGCAGGGTGTCGGTGGTTGATCTGGAGCCAGCAGGAGCCTGGAGAAGCAGAAAGGAAAGTACAAATCACCCTGCTCTGCCCCTGGCACGGAGCAGGAGGGAGACACACTCGGAAAGGCCTTTTTCTCCTTATCACTTGTCCCTCCTTATCAGGCTGAGGAATGGCCGTGCCTGCCTTCTGCATCTCAGCTCTGGGGTTCTCCCACTTCTCCCACCAGTGTGGGAGCTGGAAATCGTACCTGCCCCCAGATACTGGGAACTGCACAAACCAACTGGGGACGGAAAGAGTCCCTCAGTGCCCCTGCCCAAAGCTGTGAGGGGCTGGACCTTTCAAGGCTCAACCTGATAAATCCCACCCGAATCTCTTCAGTACCCACCCCAGCGGTGGGGTAATGAGCAGGCATGCGGGAAGCGATGCTCTGCTCCGGCGGGATCCCGCTCCTCCACTCCCCTGCTGTCCATTCCCGTGCTCACCCACGCAACACCACAGCTCAGGCTCAGCGGTCCTGGGCTGGAGTCACCCATGTCCCCACAGAGGGATGAACTCAGCAGGTGGTGACAGGTCCCTGGCACATGGCCACTTGCGCCGTATCCCTTTAATCTGCCCAAGAGTCAGATGCACAGCGTGGCTCGGTGTCCTGGTTCAAGCAACACAGGACTAATTTCTCTTCTAATGCTTGGGAAAACTGCACTTTTAGAAGACTTTAGTGTCCAAATTGGTGAAAATATTTACTTTATAGCCAGCTTTGGTGTGGGGGTTTCAAGGTTTCAGTGGTTTTGAGTTTAGCCAGGTGCAGGGATGAGGAGGAGCGAGACCCGGGCACTTGACCCAAGCTGACAACAGGGTTATTTCAGACCATGAATGGCACATTCAATAGAAATTACTAAGTTTACTGAGGAGTTTTTTTCTCTCCCTTGATGTCTGGGATCCTGAGCACTCCTTGCCCCGGTGCTGGAGCCCTGAGCCCTTCCCTTCCTCCCGAAGCCGCAGCGCTCGCAGTGTCCCACGTTGGCTGTCCCTGCTGGGAGTGCAGCTTCCTGCTGGTGGAATGGGCTGGGTATAGTCCTTGTCTATTTTACATTGGTATCGGGATCAATATGGGTTCTTTAGTGTTATTGTGTTCATTATTTAGTCTTATCCTATTAAATCTGTTTATATTTCAACCCTCGGGTTTCCTTGTTTTTCCCGATTCCCATTCCCGGTGGGGAGGGGTGAGAGAATAATTGTCTAAATGGCAATAAATTGTTGTGGGTTCTTCAAACCATAACACTCAGCAACAGCGGCCAACAAATGGCTCCTCAAGAAGTGGGCAGGTAGCCCTGTGTCGGGGGCACACAATCCTCGAGTAGGGGACAGACAGCCCCCAGGTGTCCCCAGTGCTTCTGCCACCTCCACACCATAGAAACTGGTGCGCCCAAGAGCGGTGGCAAGTGCACTATGTGGCTTGACTATTTCGGAAAATAACCTTGATTTCTGGGGTGGTGGGATCCGCACGGGTTCCCAGCACTCTGCATGGGCACGTAGGAGCAGCCAGAGGAGAGAGCACCGGCGACGGTCCCATTTTGCCTGGACGTTTCCAGCACCGAGCAGATCACTGCCTTTCCTGGATGCTGTGAGATCATCCCCACCAGTGGGGACTGCCACACGCTGTGTCAGGGTTCTGAGGGCATTTAATTGCCCTGATGAGCCTCACCGGGGACTCCCCCACCCCTCTGCCCAGGGTCCCACAGCTCCGGCTAAGCTCAGGCCTTGGCCCCAGACTGGCCAAACCCTCTGCCACAGGGGCCAGTCAGCAGCCAGCCCTCACCCCTTACGGTTACTGGGGTTGCTGTGAACCTGCCTCAGTTTCCCCACCTTTGCCACCAGTCCCCGTGTGTCACCCCATGGCCTAGAGCATCAGGATCCCCAAGCCAGTTTCCCCGCAGACGTAGTAGCTGCCTGTGAATGGTGGCGAGGGCTCATTCTTTCCTTGGGTCCAGGGCCTCGTGCCCCACGCACGGGATCAAAAGCCAACCTTCCTCTGTCCCTCGCTGCCCCCGCAGCGGCTTTGCGGAGACTCCGCAGCCCCTCTGAGCTCCAGTCCCGAGCCCCAGGTTAGACGTTTTGTCCCCAGGCTCCCATACCAAGCTTCTCACACCATGGCTCCTCTCCTGAGACGCCCAAAGACACCGTCACGGGGGGCACAGGGCACCCACGCTAACAGGCAGCCCCAAACGGCTGCGCGGGGAGAGGTAACACAGAGACATTCCAAGTAATCTTATTTTTCCATTGGCTGAAAAGGAAGCGCTATGCCGCACGGCACGTTGCCAGGGTATTTTAAAGACCTTAGACGACCTTCAGAGTGAGCACGGTTGACAAGCCAGCCGCAGGCCCCCTCCCCGCTCTGCCACCCCACGGGGACATCCCAGGCTCAGGGGCTGCAGCGGAGCCTCACCCGCCGGGTCCCCTTAAAAACTAGGCAAGGGAGAGGCTGCAAACCATCCTGCGGCCATCGAACTGGGCTCTTCTGCAAGGAGCCCGGGTCACCTTCCCTCCAGCAGCCCCCCTGAAGGCTGGGACCCGACTGTCGCTGCGGTGACCCAGCACAGGGTCCTCCCACGCCGGCGGCTCACAGAGGGGCTCTGCTGGCCTCCTCCTGCCGGCAGCGAGCCCCCCCGGAGGCCCTCTCAGGCCAGGCTGTGGGCCTGGGGACACCGCGGTGTAGGGACCCGGGGGAAGCCGCCATCTTGGGGGGCACCCGTGGGGCTTGGGGCAGGCTGCTGCGGGCACCGCGGGCTGCCCGCGGGGAAGGCGAGAAGCCCGTGGCGGTAGGGACGCTCCCCTCGGGCTCGGGGGGGAAAGGGAGCCGGGGCCGGGGGAGC